>CM032882.1:39356438-39358938 GCA_019176425.1 Megalops atlanticus
GCTGAGCCTGAGGTTTAACCTGGCCCTGAGGCTTCGGCTGACCTTGGGGTTGCGGTTTAGACTGGGCCTGAGGATTAGCCTGGGCCTGAGGTTTAGCCTGGGCTGGTGGTTTCGGTTGAGCCTGAGGATTAGGTTGAGCCTGGGGTTTAGGCTGGGCCTGGGGTTGGGGTTTAGGCTGGGCCTGAGGACTAGGTTGAGCCTGGGGTTTAGGCTGGGCCTGGGGTTGGGGTTTAGGCTGGGCCTGAACATTAGGCTGACTCTGGGGCTTAGGCTGGGCCTGAGGTTGGGGTTTAGGCGGGGGCTGAGGACTAGGTTGAGCCTGAGGCTTGGATTGGAACTCTTCTGTCTCAGGCTCTGGCTGGACTTGTGGCTTAGGGTGGGGCTGGGGCTCTGAATGGGGCGGGGGTTGGGGCTGGGCCTGCATTTTAGGCTGAGGTGGGTCCTGGCTGGTGAGTTGCACCTGGGGCTTGGGAGGAGTCTGGGGTTTGGGCTGAGTCGGGGGCTTAGGGTAGGTCTGGGGCTTAGCCTGAGCCAGGGGTGGTGACTGAGTTTGGGGTGTGGGCTTTGGCCTGGGTTCAGGTTTAGGCTGGAGCTGGACCTTTGCGGGAGAGGGGGGGAGGGTGTCTGCTGCAGGCTGGGCCTGAGAGAGGATTGGCTCCTGCGCCTTCAGCTGGGGTTTGGGCAGGATCTTGGGCGGAGGAGACATCTGGGGCTTTGGCTGAAGCTGAGGTTTGGAATTGCGCCGTACAGGGGGAACGGGTTTGGGAGGTAGCGGTTTTGGGGGCAGGGCTTTTGCAGGCACCTCCTCAGGTTTCCCCGGGACAGGGGACTCCTGCCCCCGAGGCTGGGGCTGCTGGGTGGTGGGGGCAGGTACGGCGGGGGGGCTGGGCTCAGGGACGGGGGTGGAGATGGGGATGAGAACAGGGGTGGGGTCCTCAGCAGGGAGTGGGGGAGATGGGGGCGGGGGCAGTGACAGGGGCGGAGTCGGGTTCAGGGACAGGAGTGGGGATTAGAATGGGGGTGGGGTCCTGAGCAGGGAGTGGGGGGGAGATTGGGGCGGGGCTGGGACGAGCTCTGGTTCTGTAACGGGGGCAGGGACTTCAGCCAGGTCTGGGACAAGAACTGGCTCCAGTATGGGGGTGGGGTCAGAGATGGGGGTGGAGACTGGCTCAAGGATGGGGGCGGGGTCAGCGATGGGGGAGGTGGTGGTGATGGGGGCGGGGACTGGTTCAAGAATGGAGGCGAGGTCAATGATGGGGGCGGAGTCAGTGATGGAGGCAGGGACTGGTTCAATAATGGGGGCAGGCTCAGTGATTGGAGCAGGGACTGGTTCAAGGATGGGGGCGGGGTCAGCTAATGGGGAGGTGGTGGTAATGGGGGAGGGGACTGGTTCAGTGATGGGGGCGGAGACTGGCTCAATAGGGGGCGTGGACTGGCTCAATAATGGGGGCAGGGGGTGAGGCAGGGGAGGGAGATTTGGTGGGGGAGGGGGTGGGAACAGGAGCAGTGACCTGAGGTGAGATGGGGGAGGGAGATTTGGTGGGGAGGGGGTGGGAACTTGGGGTGAGATGGGAGCAGTTACTGGCTCAGGGGCGGGTACTGTGACGGGCGCAGGGGCGGGGGCTGTGACGGGCGCAGGGGCAGCCCGAGGCTCCTCTCTTTCAGGTTGGGGCTCTTCAGTTTGCCCCGGGGCCCCTACGATCAGAACAAGAAACACTTTAAAATGGTGTGTAAAAATAACACACACATGCCTGCACACACACATGCACACAAAGGGAAGTAAAGGCGTTGAACTCTCCCCCCATAGTTAGGACACTATTAATAAGTAAATACCAAAACAAGACAAAGCAAATCTAATTGTAATATCGCATAAGCTGGAAACTGAGAAATTTAGACACTTTTACACAGCAACCCTTAAGAAAACGATCACACACACAGCCTCAGCCGGAAAAGAAAAGCACTGACACTGCAGTGAGAGAAAACCCAGCTCTCAACACTGTCCAATCAGACAGCATCATCAACAGTGTTTTTAGCAGTAGGAATGACAGTGCTCCTTTGGGGGACATCTCAGTTTGGCTGAACCTGTTCTGGTCTTACTGCAGTGTCATTAAAGTACAGGAGGAGAGGTGTACCTAGCTTGTACCTTGTCTGGCCAGCCATTGAAACCTGGTCATGCAGTGCTTCTAATATTGTTGATTCCTTATGGTTTTTTGCTTGTTTTGTACTCTGCCTCACTTTTAAGTGGCTTTGGATAAAAGCGTCAATGAATAAGGAAAGAGTAAAGGTGGAGAACCTTGTGGGGATGGACGCTGAGCCGGGACTCTGGGAGTGGCCAAGGCCTCCTGCGGGGGCGTGCTCTGGAAGACAGACAGCCAATCAGGTTAGTGGTGGGGAGCGGTCCTGCAGCAGCAGATACAGTATTGTGGGCTGGACAGATGCATCTCAGGCATGACAATGTGACCACTGACTCCTGCTGATGACATCACAGATCTGGAGCTGT
>CM032882.1:39363938-39431438 GCA_019176425.1 Megalops atlanticus
TCTACAGACAGGGAGACTCTGTTGCAAATAAATATTTAACACCCTCTCATTTTCCTCTCACCTTCCCCTTCCCAGAGTGAGCGTGTCCAATCTTCACCACCACAGGGAAGCTGGGCATCGTGACCTGCAGGATCAGCAACAGAACAGGATCACCTCTGTCTCTCTGTTATTCCACATTAAAACAGGATCACCTCTGTCTCTCTGTTATTCCACAGAGGAACAGAATTGTGTCTCTGTTTCTATGTTCTTGGGTGGAGCAGAACTGCATCACTACTCTATAGTAAGAGTCATGCCCAGTCTGGCTTTTTCCTTTTTACCTCAACTCTGTATTTTCCATAAGGTACACATTAAATGCAAATGTAATACAGTTAAAAGCTTTGCAGCTTGTATGTTGTGTAAATCCAGTATGTGATTAATGTCAGTGTGATATTTTTTGTAAGCAAATATTCAGCTCTTACCATTTCTCTGTAATTGGGATAGAAGGTCTGCTCAATCAGAGGAAACTTCTCTGGCCCCAGCCTCCTGTAGGCATTAATTAACTGGGCAAACTGAAAAACCAGGGAGCAATCAGGAATAACAAAGCTGCAAGCATGTCACACACTTTTAAAATGACTAAACAACTGTCAAACCCTATTTGAAATATAACTGCCTCCCTGGGGTTCCCCTAAGCAAACTTCTGGTCTGTCATTTCTGACATCTCACCAAGCCATCTTGACCTAGATTTAATCAACCTTTGGTCTTCGCTCTGACTCAACATGAAATCCAAGTGCTACTTTTATTCTTCCCAAAACAGTTTTATGGGTTCAGTGATAAGCAACATGAATGAAAAGAAGTGTAATTACCAAGTGTGCAATTACCAAGAGTTTATTTGTTGTTTAAATTAAGCGAAATGTTGATTGAATCCAGGCCATACCATAGAAACACACTGAAATACAGATACAGCTGTGTATATGTGTGAAAGGAGAGTGTGGTATCTAGGGCATCTATGGGATTCTTCAGTACAGGAGAGGCTATGCTATGGATGATGAACAGTGTCAGTTTCCTGGAGGACCCAATGTGCTGGACGGAGTGCAGTTTCTCTCTGTCCCTGCAGGGGGAGCCGTACCGCCCAGGGCTTGTCGCAGAGGTTGTAGATGGACTTGAGGGAGTTGATGCTGGGGATGCCGGAGTACTGCAGGCCGATGATCAGGTTGCGGAAATCCTCGTTCTGCGTCATGCTGAAGGCGTGCTGTCGCACCAGGACGAAGTCTGGAGTGAAGGACCTGCCGCAGACCCGGGAGAAACGGCGTGTTAGCACACTGACAGGTGCGGTCACAGAGACGCCGCTCTGTCTGTGCGCTGGGTTTCACTGTCACAGACAGTACCTGATCACAGGTATATGAGGCTCACCTGTGAAGCCACTGTACACAAGATAAGTACACAAACAAATCTCAGACTCTGCCATTTTAAACTGAAGAGGCTGATAAAAATATAATCCCTGAGGCGCTGATGTTGTAACCCAGAGGTTGCTGGTTTGATTCCCCCGTGTGGCACTGCTGTTGTAGCCTTGAGCATCATACTCACCCTGAATAGCTTCAGTAAATATCCCGCTGTATGAATGGATGGCATGTAAGCTATGCAAATCACTCTGGATAAGAGTGTCTGGTATGCTAATAAATCATAATCATAATAATGATAATAACCGCTGGCATTTTTCATCCCTTCTGAGACTCTTCAGACGAAGGCGCATAATCCAACAAAAAGTAATCAGTGGCCTGTCCCCGAGGGCGTGTTTATCACGCTGTCAGAGCAGGCCTGTGTGTGAGCTGTGTGCTGGGAGCCCCGGCAGACTGAACACAGGTGTGAAGTGTGGCCTGGGACAGCCAGGCAGGGGTACCTGTGCACTTTCGCCCCAGTCCTGAGCACCTGCACGTTCACACTGCCCTTGGTGTGGGACACCAGCGTGATCTCAGAGAACTGCGCCTGCAACAGATCCCAGAACAGCCCATCTGTCAGCAAACACAAGCAGCATTACCCATGCACATCACATCAGCAATGAACAGTTCAACTGTCACGTGTATTCACTATGTGTGATTGTGTGCGTGCGTGTGTGTGTGTGTGTGTTTATATGTGTGTGTGTGTGTGTGTGTGTGTGTGTGTGTGTGCACGCACACTTGTTACCTGTTCCACTCTGATGTCATAGTCTCCCTGGACCTTTCTTCCTCTGAACACTTTGGCCCTGATGAAAGAAAGACACACTGAACACACAGACTGCACTGAACACTCTGAACGTGTCTCCTCATAACCTGCACATATCTGACATAGCAACACCTTCACTGTCTGTGCAATTGGTGGGTTTTAAGCATTATGACAACATGGCCTTTACTGTCTGTAGTTTCTGTGTGTTAAATTCTGTATCCAAACATCACAGTACAATGATCTGAAATTCAAATAATGACAAACTGTATTTAAAATCTTTTTCAACGATTTTAATCTTTCTAACAATTAATTTCTCCAAGCATAACATAGTTTAAATATAATCCATCTGCTCTAATGTAAAACACAGCATGAAAAAAATCTGGATAAATAGCAAGGCCATGTCTGAGCCTGTTCATCTTGCCTGTTTAAAAACACTCACTAATCAACCACTTCTCCACTGTTATATGGCTGTTACACAGGGCTGTTACACACGGCTGTTACACAATCATGGCTGTGCTGCTGTCCAGCAGACACATGGCATCCTACTCATTCTGTACTCCAGAACCCATGCAAAGCTCCTACAGACAGCTGCAGACAGAGCACATTCTCTGCATTAGACTCAGTCAGCATTGGGGTGAGTCTCTGTTAGACTGAGTCTCTTTTGGAATGAGACTGTGTTGGAACGAGTCTCTGTTAGAGTGAGTCTCTGTTGGGGTGAGTCTCTATTGGAATTAGTGTGTGTTGGAACAAGTCTCTGTAAGTGTGAGGCTGAAGTGAGTCTCTATTAGGATGAGTCTCTGTTAGGGCAAGTATCTGTTGGAGTGAGTCTGTTGGCAAATCTTTGTTGGGGTGAGTCTGTTGGAATGAGTCTCTGTGGGGGCGAGTCTCTGTTGGAATGAGTCTCTGTGGGGGCGAGTCTCTGTTGGAGTGAGTCTCTGTGGGGGCGGGTCTCTGTTGGGGCGAGTCTCTGTTGGGGTGAGTCTCTGTGGGGGCGAGTCTCTGTTGGAGTGAGTCTCTGTGGGGGCGAGTCTCTGTTGGAATGAGTCTCTGTGGGGGCGAGTCTCTGTTGGAATGAGTCTCTGTGGGGGCGAGTCTCTGTTGGGGTGAGTGACCCCCGTGTGTGCAGCAGTCTGGTCCTGCTGTCTAATGCGTAGCGACATCACTGGCCTGCAGGCAGGAGACGGCGCACAGAAAGTAGGCCAATCATGAATCAGGACCCGCAATGCAGCCTTACTGCGCTAAACACAGCTCTGTACTGCGCTAAACACAGAGACTGCAGCCTTACTGCGCTAAACACAGCTCTGTACTGCGCTAAACACAGCTTTGTATTGCGCTAAACACAGAGACTGCAGCCTTATTGCGCTAAACACAGAGACTGCAGCCTCACTGCGCTAAACACGGAGACTGCAGTTCTACTGCAGACAAAACAGCCACTGTAGCTGTCTTCACTAAAAACAATGACCGCAGCTGTTATCTCTCTCTCTTTCTCTTTCTCTCCCTCTCCCCCTCTCTCTCTCTCTCTCTCTCTCTCTCTCTGTCTCTCTCCCTCCCTCTCTCCCTCCCTCCCTCTCTCTCCCTCTCTCTCTCTCTCTCTCTCTAACTCATTCAGTATGTATCGCAGCACTTACAGCGGCTGATGAACAGTCTAATGCTGAATTGCCTCTGTGATGCGTGAAAGACATTTTAAAACTATTACGTGTATCTTTTATCCTTTCTCTGCTGCCGTGAGTGAGATTGCCCTCTTTATCCTGGTGGCTGCTCACTCTCTCTTTCATCTGACAGAGATTAGCATGAAGAAGCGCCAGCAGACTCAGCTGACTCTAATGACAAAGTGAATGCCGGGGGACCACACCTCTGCTCTCTCCCTCCTTCAGCTTCCCCAGGAAGGAGCCCTGAGCCAATCAGCCTCCTGAGGGCTTTGCCAGCCACAGCATCCATCCTGCAGAACGGGCCTCTCTAGACAGCCCAGGGAACAGGTGCACTTAGAGGGATATTGCTTTTTTTGCCCTGAGCCGTTAGCGTTCTCCAGATGGATCGGCTGTGTTTGCAGTCGGTGCTGCACAGAAATTGATGGGTGTGATGCGGTTTTCGGGAACCCCTGCGTGTGTGGGCTCAGCACTGCTGACCCAGTCCATCATCCATGCAGCTGTTTGATGCTCCAGTGTCATGTTTGTAACTTGTACTAAAATATATCAATCTATCGATCTGTGGTTCTGCTCCAGGCAGTCTGAGTGCAACTTTGAAGGCAATTATCAGAGGCGTGTCTTTATCATATTTCACATCAAAACAGCAAACAAACGTACGGGTCTCAGTATGGGCTAGCCTGAACGGTGGCCTTGCATCTTTCGCTTGATCGCTGTGTCGTCTAATCGCTGCGTCTGATTGGTGTTTGCAGAGAGCACATGCTGCTCTGTGTAATGGTGCAGGTCTGATGTCCAGTGTGGTGTGCATTCAGCGGCTGTCTCACACCAAGGCACATGATCACATCGCTTAGCAACAGCAGCCTCTGAGGCCCAGAGCAGCAGCCGGTGCTGTCATTACAGCATGGCCTTTAAGGAAAACCCTAAAAGTCAATGCGGTTGAGTTTTTTAATGAACTTCTAAGTGACCTGGCGGGTAGTAGTGAATGCATCTGTACTTTTACACCTGAATCAAAGCTGTGTGGCATCAGTGTGGCAGTGGGGACACTGAGACAGCCTTTAAGAACACATTTTCCAATGACAGGTCCGTAAAGCTGTGGGACAAACAGCATGACTCTCACATACTCATGAGCGCTCGAACCTGAGGGACACAGGTAATAGCGAATTCTCTTTGATCTCTCAACATCACAGAAACATCTGGATTCATATCTGTGTGCAGGTAGGAGGAGGTTCCTCTCTGGGTAAGTCTACACTCAGAAAAGACACAGAACCACACAGATGATGGGAAAATCATTGCGCTCTGTCTACCCATCAGCTCCTGTTTTTAATGCATCTGAAAGGGAACCTGGAGCAGCAGATCATTTACAGGCACTATTGGCAGGGAGGAAGGTAAACACATTATTGGAGACACATGCGGGTTCAGATTCTCTCCATAACGACCAGATTCCTGGAGGCCCAGAGCAGAGTGTTTTTATCGATTGTGCGGTCATGAGAAGGCCAGTTTCCGCAGAGAGAGTGAGGGAGAGAGGAGACCGAGAGGGTGAAGGAGAGGGAGAGAGAGGGAGGGAGGGAGGAAGGGAGGAAGGGAGAGGGGAGAGGGGGGAGAGAGGGGAATGCCCATCCCTGTAACACAGAGGACAAACAAAGTGTGTGTATGGGGGGGGCAGGGGAGCCAGTGCAATGTGAACTGAATATTAGTGACCAGCTTGCAGTTTCTACTCAAACACACTCCGTTTGAGCTGGGCTATTCAATTCATTTAATTAATTAGTCATTAATTCATTTTACACAGAGGTGTGTTAAAACCAGAGTCTGGCTGTTCTGAAACTGACCCTTTCCTCTCTTTGAAAACATTTTCAGATTTAGCAGCACCAGTAAAACACACCGGCAAATCAAATTCCTCTACAATTTAAATTTGTTCAGGGTGCGGGGCATGGCAGGACCATGCTTTGGGGTTCAGTAATGCATACCTTTGCATGAGCTAAAATCCAGGTGTGGGCTACCTTCAAGCACACCTGGAAGAATGCCACAGCAGGTTGTGTTGCATTTAAGGCAGAATGGTAGTACCATTTCAGTACATTTCATTCATCAGTAGCAGAGCTCTGCTGAAAACACATCCAGATTTGGGATATATGATGCACACAGGTGATCTGAGATTTCACAGGTGAAATACAAAAGGCAAGGAATGTGTTTTAACATGAGAAAACAGGCAAAATACATTGCAAAATATCATTCATTGCCACTCAGTCATGCAACGTATTTATAGATGAATGTACTTGGCAGTACAGGTGACATTTAGAAAGTGTGTATTTGGATTATGTAATTCATAATTTAAAGGCAGGCAGAATTTGCACGTTGCGACATCAGTGGGAGAATTGTTCAGAAGTGTTCAGTGGGTATGCTTCTTCTGTAGTAGCAGGAGGGATTGGCAGTTCTGTTACTCCTGTTCAGACTACCAGAAGGCGTTTGCCTCCTTTGGCAGCTCTCTTAGAATGGAAAATTTATATTCATATTAAACAGGCAAAGTCCTGCTGAGATACTGAGCAAGACTGGCCAAAAGGAATCATTAAACTGCCATCTTTAATTATTATATATGGTTATAAGACAGAGATATTGCTACGGCATATGTAGGAGTGTTTGATTTCCCGACCTGTGGCAAGGATGATCGCTGTAATTATGAAATGTGTGTCATAAAGAATTGATGGCTATGTGGAAAAGGTCACAGAAGCTTATGAATCCCTGAGGAATTATCCAATCAGCAGGCAGGAAAGTGTCCTGGGGCCAGTCTGTGTGGGTGAGACGTGGGTGAGATTTTGGAGAGGGGCTGTCTGTAGGGATATTCGCAGCGCACTGTGATGTGTGGCTTTCTGAGAAGGGCTGTCTGGATGTGTTGCTGGGCTGTATTCTCAGAGCTGGACAGGATCTGAGCAGGATGTGAAGATCAGTCTGTGATACTTAGCTGCTGATGCGACACTGGGGGAGTGAGACAAACAACCGAGGTGATGATGAACTGAGAAATGTATGTTTATATATGTTTTAGCAAATACATTTCAAACATTGCACATGTTCACAACTTAAGGGCCAAGGAATAAGCACATTATGATTGTCATGCAATTCACAGTAAGTAGCAATAACAGCTGCTGTGTTTTGTGTGGTGTGTCTGGTGAGTTTGGTTGCTTTCGGGAGCAGGACACTGCTGTCTCGGCCCAGAGGCACGGCGATCCTGAAGGCAGTCTGTCTCTGCCGTATCCTCCTGGCTGCAGCCTCTCCAGGAGAGCTCAGGGGAGCTGCAGCAGGTCAGAGGGCCACTGCCTTCTGACATCACTGAACCTTCCATCTTCACACAAAGCCCAAAGCATTTAACCAGCCTCTGACAGTGATTAAGGGGAACTTCCCTAGATAATGGAGAAACTAAATCAAACCTTTTTTTTTTAATTGGGATTTTATTATTCATGAATTATTACATTAAATAATGGTGCAATATTAAAACCAATCATCTTTAAATTAAATGGTCTCACACAAGCTAGAAAATCTCAAATGCAGAAATTACGAATGCGATTTTTCACCAGAGGTGAGGGCAATACATCATCTACATCTAACCAATTATCTCGCGACTCCCCCAGCACCCCCACACCCCAGTAAGGGCCAACGAACCTGAGCAGTGCCGCCCCCTCTCCCCGGCTGCCCCCACCAATGGCAGGGCTTTAGTCCCTGATTAATGTCCCTCTGACAGTGAAGCGCTCTCTCTGTCTCCACGGTGCCCAGGGAAAGCAGAGAGCTCTTTCATTCTGCCTCTCACACTCATTCCCATTCTGCACAGGATCCTCTGCGCTGCCCTGCCGGAAGGAGGATGAGATTTATCTCCCTTCCGAGGCTGGATCACAGCACCGAGTGTTCAGAGACACCCCGCTGGCCTCCATATTAACAGCCCTCATCACGCATCTCACATGCGCAAATGCAATGTGTTATGAATGGCAGACTGGATTAATTTAGGCACAGGAAAATATATCATTGCATATTTGCATATTCTTAATGCATTTAGCAAAAGGATGATTATCGTAACAGCTCTGTCTGGCTGCATCAAGATCAACTACAATCAAATCTACCAGTAAGTTGGTAACTTGGGCAATTCTGTAAAGCGGTCCAACGTTTAAAGCCGATTTGTTCTGTTTCACAGAGTGCTTATTGCAAAATAATTCTCCTGTAAGTGATTTTGTGAATCACAGTCAGTGGTATGTCTGTAGCTCATCCTTGGAAATATTAGCTAGTCAGAAAAAATAAGATTTGGGACAAACGGAAATATAATTTACAAACAGAATCATTTTGAAGCTCTAGAATTCCAAAACTGTGGAAAGTCTTGCATGATATTGAGATATAAAGTAACACAACTGCCGGACTGTCTAATCTCCAGGTGTGTCACACTGTATGATATACAGGTGTGTTGGACTGTCTGGTTTACAGGTGGTAGAATGTGCAATCTCCAGGTGGGTTGGATAGTGTAATTTGCAGGTGTGTCAAACTGTTTAATCTACAGGTGTGTCAGACTGCCTAATCTACAGATGGGTTGGACTATCTGAAGTACGGATGGGTGGGATTTTACTGTCTACTCTCTCTGACTGTCCACTCAGCTCTGGCCTGAGCAGAGGGACTGTAGGAATGGTTGAGTATCGGGATTCGTTTAGCTCTGATTGGAAAACGACAGGCCATGCTTCCTTGTTAATGGGCAGGGTGAGGGGTCAGCAAAGCTGTAAAGCCAAGAGGAATTGAGTTTTGAGTCTTCTGAGAGTCAAATATTCAGCTGAGCTTTTCTTACTAATTACTTTTCTTACTAACTTACATACTCAGCTGAACCCCTCTTACTACTGGGGGCTTTTTCAGTATGGTAACCCAGCCAGACCGCTCTGTGTCCCTGTGGGAGAGGGTGTCTCTGTCTGCTCTCTGTGCAGCGTGTGTCCTGACACTGCAGGAGAGGGTGTCTCTGTCTGCTCTCTGTGCAGCGTGTGTCCTGACACTGCAGGAGAGGGTGTCTCTGTCTGCTCTCTGTGCGGCGCGTGTCCTGCTGGGAGCAGAGCCCTCGGTCTGGAACATCCCTGTCGCCTCACATTCGTCTCTCCGTCCCGCCCACTCCGGCAGGCCTCTGTGACTCATCTCACATTGTTTGATCTCTGACTCATCACTCTTTTTCATCCCTGACCCATCGCTGCTTAATCTGCACAGTCATCACTGTTTAATATGCTGAGGAGGACAGAAGCCCCCACATCCCCCCATCCTCTCCCACCAGCAACCCCCGGCCCCCAGCCCCTCCTCCACCGCCAGCATTACAGCCAAAGGGAGATTAGGCTGAAGCTGTTCCAGGACACACCCCTGAGGGGAGGTGCTCTTCCAGGACACGCCCCGTACAGGACAAAACAGGAGCTCTGACATCACATACATGATGCTTTATGCCAGGTATTTCCTCCAGATTGGTAGCAGAAATCTGTGTCTGTCCAGGACAGTGGAAGGGAGTCAGAGTAGAGTCAGAGCTGTAGGGACAGATCACCATGCAGGAAGAGGGTAAGTCCCCTTCCTTGCAGGAGTACCTCTTGCTGGGGTACAGAGATTGTGGGGGCAGAATTTGGGGGTCACTACGCACTAAGGTTACCTAACTACACACTGAGCTCTGCTACACTACACACTGTCCTCAGTGTCACTACGCACTGCGTTTCTGCCTCTCTGAGGTGTAAGATTACAGCACAGACTGCCTTTATTGCTGTGCTGGTCAGGGTTGCCAGAGCGAGACCCTCCTTTATACGCAGAATGATTTTACATGTATAATTCCTCATTAATGTCTGCTGACATGTAGCCCCACATGTGGACAGAGTAAAGAGAGAGGGGGTATAAACACGGCTCAGGGGAGCAGTGGGATCTGTTACCCGGGCGAGTGACAGAGTGTGAGGATGAGACTGAGATCCCCGCTGAGACCCGCAGAGGCGGCTGAGAGGAGATGAAATGTCCTCGGGGTGTCAGAGGTCAGCAGCGCGCGGCCGTCCCCGAGCCTCTGATGTTCCTCTGCGGCGGTGACTGAGCGAGGCAGCGTCCTCCCGGGGCGGGTGGGGGTGAGGGGGTGAGGAGCGTCAGGTCCACACAGCTGAGCGTGGGGATAAACACTCACAGCGAAATAATTCCAGTAAAATTACTGCTAATTATCCAATAATACCGCGCCCGACGCGAGAGCGTGGCATCAAAGCCACACGATCCCGGTGCGGCTTCAGCCCCACACAGAGAGCGCCAATAAACACACTCATTAGATCAGGGATGGGGGGGTGGAGCCCTCTGCGTGGCTGCCATAGCAACCTAGGTAGAGCGAAGGAGCAACGATTGTGCAGCGAAAAGAGACAGAACTGTGATTACTTTGCGGGGAACATTCTGTCCCTGCCTCTAAACACTCCGTCTGTGAGACCTACCTCACACCAAGCCTCCAAAAGAGGAACATCCTAAACCCCAAACCCCCTCGCTGCACCGGCCCGGGCGGCAGGGGAAACGGCCTCCCCAGAGAGTAATCACCCGAAATCACCACAGGAGACACCAGCTGCTGAACTGGGTCAAAGGTCAAGACATTCAATGGCGTGCCTATCCGAATGCAGCAAGTTTATGCTCATGACACTTTTTAAATAATTTGATGTTACAGTGTTTCATATATTGCCAACATGTTTGGAACTGTGTTTTATATTTTTTATATGACATTTATATTGATTCTATATATTTACATATTTATATATTTTTATTTGTATATGTTTTGCATTTTGCAAAGTGCAATCCTCCTATAAACACACAGACGCCTACCACCATTTTACATACTACAAGTCCCACAATGCACCAAGAGGCAAACAGCAAGGGACAGGATATTTGTGTAACTCTGGAACCCAAATGAATCCAAGTGGAGAGACGAGGGGACCATGGCTGACCTACCTAACTCTGTCCCCGGAGGAGAGAATTTGTTCTGCTGACATGGGTAAATGACACAGCCAGTTCTGAACCCAGACATGGACTGAGCCTTTCCTCAGAGCCTTTACAGTCTGAGCTAACTGAGGCATGTATTTTACATTTTTAATAACAATTTTCTCATGTTTGCATACATGAGATGTGCTTTTGGCATGTGTATTTTACATTTTTAATAATAATTTGCTCATGTTTGTTACGTGAGATGTTCTTTTGGGCTGTGTGTCATTCCCTGTTCTTATCTGTGGAATTAGCTTGGTGTGTGTCAGATCAGCCTTGCTGATCAGCTGCATTTCTCAGACACAGCAGCCAATGCCTTTGACATCACTGCACCCAGTGTCCCTGGCAACCATGCGTCACTGTCCCTGACAACCATGCGTCGCTGTCCTTGGCAACCATGCGTCGCTGTCCCTGACTGAGGCTCTGGGGTTTAAATGGCTGCCATTTGGCTGTGTCAGCACCTCCATCTTACACACTCCAGATATCACAGCTTTTTATTTCTTTATGGCTGAGAAGAGCTCATCCTGACTGTCTTTACTGGAGGACAGTGTCACTGGAGTGTCGGGCTCCGGCTGCGTTAGCCGAGTGTGTGGGTGTGACCCCAGAGGGCAGCCCTTTCTGTGAGGCAGGCTGTGAGTGGCCTCACGGGCTCTGCTCCACGGGCATCTGACTCACAGAGCAGGACAGCTGACCGAGGGGGAGGAAGCAGGAGGGGAGAGTGTCCCCAGAAAAGGCATTCTTTAGAAAGTCCCATTTTTCAAAAATATCAGAGCATAATTTTAAATGTTGGAATTGCAAAGTGACACACCAAGTGTTTGGATCCTGGAAGAGGAGTTGCTCCTTTAAGAGATGTCAGCCATTTTGCCACTGGAACTACAAATGAATGACATAAAAACTACATTTCCTATAGATCACTGGAACCTGAGCTGCTTGGCAGAAGGCATGATACGACTCTCATTACCAAACAGCAGCCAGGTGGTTGCGATGGAGGAATGGGGAGATGCTGTATTCAAGAGGCTGCCAGCCCTAATCAAACGCCTGGTGGAGGAGAGGTGACCGTGTGACTGTTTCTTTGGCTGACCAGCAGAAGAAGAGGAGGACTGAAGGAGGAGCAAAGCCCTGAACCGAAGCACTCTGTGCTCATGGTGACATTGCTGGGTTTATGGCGTCTCTGGACGCTAGCGAGAGGAGAGCTTTTTGTTCCTGTCAGAATGGCTTTCTGCTTTACAGTCTGTACACACACAGACGTGAGCACATACATGCACACAGCTGCTGACATGCATCTTTAATTAAGCTGCGGCATTAAACCGAGGTCCTGAGGTCCTGGATCTTTACAGATCCCACTCAGACAGGACAAACAGGGGGTTCCCCAAGTGTGCGGCCACATTCCTCCTCTGGCTCTCAGAGTAACCCCCAAATCACCTCCTGCTTTAATTACCTGAATAAATCTGTCTTTCTCAGCTGATGCACGGTGAATTCTCTGCTACAAAATGGCTGCTGTGGATCGGCCAGGTGGAGGCCATCAGTGAGACGCGCTCTAAGACCCTTGAAATGGATGAAAGACGCAGTGCTGATGTTACTCTTTATCAGCCGCATCTTCGTGGGTAAACTGTGAGGTGGGGTCTGTGTTCCCGGGCGGCTCTGACGGCAGGTTCACCTGATGCTCCTATGAAGCTGATTATCATTGTTCAGATGTGTGGGCGCCCAGCTGCATCTGTTGCATGTCAATGTTATCTTTCAACCTGATTAGAGTTGCTCCTTTTTGAATAGGATTATGCAGGTGAGAAACACACACACACACACACACACACACACACACACACACACACACACACACACACACACACACACACACACACACATACACACACACACACACACACACACACACACACACACACACACTGCATGCATGCACACATTTGGATTCTCTCTCTCTCTGGAATATGCATACTGGGGTCTGGAAAATATGAATACTCCTTCCCTGTTCTTAGGAAACCCCCTCAGAGAAGCTTGGGGGTTGGATGTTTTTCTGTTTGTATTGTAGAATTTTAACGGTTTGCAAAGCAGCTCTTCCTGAGGCTTTTGCTGTGGTTTGGCATTAAACACTCTGAATGATAAAAACAGTGACAGAAACTGATCTCAGTACAGTGAGAGTGTGCAACCTTAAACGAAGGAGCGCATGACAGATGAAGTTGTCACAGAGACAGAAAAATAGCTCTGAAGTTTCAGTTTCATTCATATCAAAAAACCGAATCCCTGCAAGTCTTGTGTTCAGACATCCCAAAGCCCTGACTTTTCTCTTTACAGCTACTAAATCATAAAATCAACAATAATAACAAGCCACAGACTTCACTCTGAGGTAAGAGGCAGGAGCTTGCTCTGATCACTGTCACTCCTAATTTCAGTCAGGGGTCCCTACCGAGTGCCTGTGTTTGGCACACGATGTGCTCACAACATCAATGAGTAAAACAGGAAAAAAACCTAAACAGATAGAACATTGAATACCCATCCTGAGTAAAAACCGAGCAGATGTTTTCACCTGTCATCATTAGTGTGATGTGATCACATGATCTGTGAACTGAAGAAGTGCACATTAATTCCCTGAGAAAATTACGTCCACCGAATTGTGCACATGCAAGGGGAAGCGGAGCACTGCACACCCCCCCCGCGCTCGCTGGCCTGAGAGCCTGGCTCAGAGCATCACTCACCTCTCCTCCACACCTGTGTTCAGAGTCATCATCACATCGCTGGCGTGTGAAGGGTAAAGTCCTCGTGCAAACTGAATAAACGAGAGAGCCGCAGCGTACACGCTGTGCTGCACGGCAGATCGCTCTCACTGTGTGCACGAGGCTCGTGACGGGAGCCGCTGTCCGTGGTGCTGAGGCCCTGCTGTGTGGCTCTCACAGCCGCCACAGACAGGAAAGCGTTCAGTAAAGCTCTGCGTTCAGTAAAGCACTGCATTCGGTACAGAGCTGCGTTCAGTAAAGCTCTGCGTTCAGTAAAGCACTGCATTCGGTACAGAGCTGCGTTCAGTAAAGCTCTGCGTTCAGTAAAGCACTGCATTCGGTACAGAGCTGCGTTCAGTAAAGCACTGCGTTCAGTAAAGCTCTGCGTTCAGTAAAGCACTGCGTTCGGTACACAGCTGCACTCACCAGTCCTGCTGCGGCTCGTCGATCACCAGCAGGATCTTGAACTTCTTGGGCTGTGCGGGGGGGGCCTGCTTCGCCTGCTCTGCCGACACACCTGGTCGCTTCGCCGGCGCTGCCGACGCGGTCACCCTTTTCCCCGGGCCCGCCGACACGCCCCCCTGCTCCGTCTGGCCGGGCGACGCCCCCGCCCGCTTCACCTCCACCTGCTCGTCCCAGCTGGGCGACTTGGCTGCCCGTTTCTCCTGGTTGGGCGAGCCCTCGGCCTGCGTGTCCGGGCCGGGCGATGCTGCCTTCGGCTCGGCCGGGCCCTCCGGGGGGCTCACCTGCTCCACCAGCCCCGCCGACGCCACCGTCTGCTTCACCGCGTTGGTGATGGAGCTGAAGAAGCCGGACCCGGACGCCGGCGCCGCCTGGGGGGAGGTGGCGGGGCCGGATCCGGGAGGGGGGGGCTGCGGATCCGGCCTCTGCAGGTCGCTCAGGTACCCGTTGGGCAGGTTAGACATGAAGGTGCTGTCAGAGAGGCGGCGGCGCAGGTAGTTCATGGCTGGAGATGTACAGTGAGAGCGCGGTCAGCAGAACCTGGTCTGAGCACGGTCAGGAGAACCCGGTCTGAGCGCAGTCAGGAGAACCCGGTCTGAGCGCGGTCAGGAGAACCCGGTCTGAGCGCGGTCAGGAGAACCCGGTCTGAGCGCGGTCAGCAGAGGAGGCTGCGGTGTGGAGAGGAAGCCTGGGGCAGCGCCGAGGGCCCGGTTCAGTGATCAGAGCCGATGAGGGTGCAGGGCTCCACACGCTCGCGGTCGCGGTCGCCTCTCCTCTCTCCTCCGAGCTGCACGCTGCTGTCTCCCCGCTCTCCCTCTCCCTGCCGCTCCCCTCCTGCTCAGCCAATCCAGAGCTCCTCTGACAGCGCTCTCCTTTTCCTCTCTCTCTCTCTCTCTCTCTCGCTCTCTCACTCTCTCTCTCTCTCCCTCACACGCTCTCTCTCTCTCTCACGCCCCCTCCCCCACTCTGTCACGCTGCAGGCAGCAGGGGGGCGGGGCTCTGTAAACACACAGCAGGCTGCTGAGATATAGCTTCCTCCGCTGCACTCCAACCCCACCCCCCGAACCTCAGAGCACTGTGGTGAAAAAACAGAGAGAAAATGGCGGGATGAGAGAGAGAGGGAGAGAGAGAGAGAGAGAGGGAGAGAGAGAGGGAGAGAGCCTCTGACTCTCCTCCCACACATCTCTGCCTGGCGCATCTTTCCCGCTCCACGGACCCCTCCGCTGTGCCCGCGGGTCACATGACGTGGCTCGCGGCAGGGTCTGGACACAGTGCGCAGCGCGGAGCTGCAGCCAGCGAGTGGCAGAGCACGCAGCCCACACCCCCATAACGCACTGCAGCGCAGCCGCCTGCCGGACTCTGCCACCAGCGCGTCCCCTATATCAGTTACCCTCAGACTCAGCACAACACCGCCAATGCATTACAATAAATCACACCACTGAACGAATATGGTGTTTTCTGCATAATTTATTTTGAGACAAATGCTCTTTTGGAAACAGAATGTGTGGTCTGGCGTTGTGAGGGGAGAGGTTACTGGGAGTCCTGTTTCTCAATGATACATTTCCCAGAATTCCCCTACATAATCGCATATGTTTGGTCTTCACGTACATTTACCCACAACGCATCTGGAAAATACGACTCCATGAAAAGCACGATTGTGAGGCATGTTATCCCATCTCAACCCACAGGGCTGAAAAGCAAAGCAATCAAAATTAACTGATGTTATTTTCCACACTAATTTTATGTGTATACTGATCTTTAGATTGAACAGATTTTGACCATTCTTAGAAATTTGGAAAATGAAAATGTTTGTTTATTTTACAGTTGTCTTAATATGAATTAAGAATGTCTGAGAGGTCTCAGACCTGAAGTGCATTTAGGACCATATTGTTTCTGCTTGACGGGGCATATTACCCTCCTCCACAGCAGTTACAGGCAGCGAGGTAATATTCATAAGCCTTGAAACTATCAACATTGTCATGCCTAACATAGACTGGTTAGCAAACCAGTATTTCATATTTATACTCCTCAAATGATCAGCCTTCTCAGCAGGACATAGGAAAGCTGTAACCATCACTAATGCCCCCTCCCTCGCTCTGATAGTGCCCCCTCCCTCGCTCTGATTACACCCCCTCCCTCCTCTGTCATCACGGCTCCAGGCTGGCCAATAGCAGAGGCTCAGAGAGATGCTTTTATGAGGATTTTTTTCTTGTCACCCAGCGCAATAAATGTGTTCATTCCTTGGTTTTTTCCACACCAAATGAAATCAAGTTTAAAAGCTAGAGACCAGATTAGCAGTTGAAATATTTCCTTTCACCATGCATGTTATCTTACCAGGAACTTGAGCAAAAAATGTGCGTTGAAAATCGATACCAACTAATAAGCCTAACAGACAGATTGTGTGTACTATTCATATGTGAAATAATTAATGTGTATGTTTGCCTACCTGGTACAGTGTTTTAGCTTCTATATTTGAATATATCACCATGGACAAAGACAAGATGAAGGTAAGTATCCCCAACTGCTCAGTAAACTTATTCTGTTCTGTTCTCTTCAGTCCATATGCTGTTTTTCACACCTTGCTGGTGTTATTTCTTATTCAATAACTCATATAGAGAGACAGCAGCACAGTGAGCTGGATGCAGTGGAGAGGACAGATGACAGCACTATGTACAGGCTGTTACTCTGTGTGTGCTGTTACGAGGTACTGAGATCTGGGCTGATACACTTGCCATTCACCCGCAGGCTCTGACAAACTACAGCTCCCTCCAGAGTTACCTCACACTGTGAAAAGTGTTTTTCTACACGGTTGGTTGTGTTTGCGAGAGAGAGGTTTTCCAGAGCCTGGGTTCACTGCGAGAGTTTTCCCACCCAGTGCTCTTTTCCTGAATCCTTCCTTATTCTTTCAGATGCCCCACTCTCTGCCAAAGCTCACCCAGCACAGATCAGCCTGTGAATTCCCATGCACTTAACGTTTTCATCCAGAATATTTATAATGACAGGAACAGACATCATGTCCTGTACATGACTAAGATGACTTCTTATTAGGTCGACTCCCCAAAGCTACTATATTATGCCCTCTATAATGAACAATAACCTAACCCAGAGACACCAAGATATCGGAAGTAAAGTTATCTGAACATGTTCAGTTTTCCTGAATTTAATACCAAAGGGAATGAAAAAGAACTAATTCATGATCAAATTTGAAAGTTTTAAATGGCCACAGGAACTTATTCCAAGGAATTCCGTTTCAGGCTGAATTAATTTAACTGGCTGCAAAGTAATCTTCATTCAATTTTAACACATTACATTATATTACATTACATTACAATTATTTAGCAGACACTCTTATCCAGAGCGACTTCCAGCACAATAGAACATAAGTGCGAAGTTAAATGAGCAACAGTGTCAGACCAGGCTAACAGCACTCCCAGACCAGTGAATGTGAGCATAACACTATGCAATCCCTATGACAAGTTAACTTATGCAACCTGACTAGGCAATGGAAGCCAAGTATACAACAATACATCAGTTACTAGAACACAGAATCCAAAATACATCGCAACGCTACATGTAAAATAAACAGCAAGGCAGCAGGTGTTAGGGGGTGGGGACTGAGGTGGAACGTTGATGCAGTCTGAAGAGGTGGGTCTTCACTTTGCATTGGTGTGATTCCACTGCACAGTGATGCCTCTGTCCTGGCCCTTGCTGAAAGTTCATTCCACCACTGAGGGACCAGTACAGACAAGCATTATGTCTGAGAGGAGTGACCCTGCTGGGATGGAACAGTCAGTTGCCACACATATAACATTTTGTTGTCAGTAAAGATTGATATTATGTTTGTGGTCAAACAATATAAAATAGCAAAGTTCTTGTGAAGCAAAAGTTTGCTGTTTAAAGTTTACGATGCCTCCATGAGTCACACAGAGGCATCAGACTGAGACTAAAGCTAAAAGAAGGAGGCGTGACGTGGCTGACGAGCTTTTGATTGACAGGTCATCCCTGTGAGCGACAGCGCGGGTGCAGAATTGAGTGTGGGGGGCTCGGGGGGTGGCAGGAATAAGCTCTGACATTCAGACATGGCCCTGGGAAACAGGCCTGGGCAGCCTGCTGTCTGCACTCAGGGCCGGACGCTGAGCCTGCTCTCCCTGCCGCAGGAGGGAGGGCTCTGAGGGGGGGCTCTGCTCCTACAGCTGTGACCGACAGGTGTCCCCGCGCAGGTCAGGACAGTGACTCAGCAAAGCGATTCAGCTTTTGCTGCTCACTCATCCCACACATAATCACTCCTCTTACTCACCCCACACATAATCACTCCTCTCACTCATCCCAAACACAGTCTAAACACTCACTCACCCCACACATAATCACTCCTCTCACTCATCCCAAACACAGTCTAAACACTCACTGATTCCAAACAGATCAGTGTGTCCAGATCAGTGTGTCCAGATCAGTGTGTCCAGATCAGTGTGTCCTGGCTTAATGCATCTGTGTGGCCCAAAGTGCTGACATGAAGCTTAATGCCTCCTCAGCCACAACTGCAGCTTACTCTCACCATGTAATCTATAACACAAAGTATGGATTACTTTTATTAAATTACTTCTGATAGTGGTGGTTTATTCCTATTAAATCATGTTTTATTTTCATTAAATCATTTATAGTATTGTATGGTCTGTTCTTATTGAATCACATGATCTCCTGTGAAATACCTTGATACATTTCGGTTTTAATTTTTTATGTGCTTAGTGACAGTGTATATGCACACTTTCTTTGATCTCACTGACCAGCCAGGCATGCTGTTATTAATTCACACATTCAAAAAATACTCGGATCTACACGGTTTAAAGGGAAGCACATCTATTAGCAGCAGTTGCATCACCATGGCAACAGCAGTTACGAGAACTGTGATTGTCTCAGATATTGTTTGGCGAGATTGTGGGACGGGAACAGTGCGGTAGCGTGCAGTGTAGATTGGATTGCCAGTTCAGTGTAGATTAAAATTGCTAACATTCATACATATTTTAAAGAGAGAAACGCTGCAGAATACTGACTCGGTGCGTTAAGGCTTCTTCGAGTGCGATGTCCATATATCTTTTGCCACCCGGATGTGTCAGCACTTGCACATGTGTGCATGTGTGTACGTGACCGCTGGGATTTTACTGCACGCGATCCGAGCCTAACCAGCGCTCCATTAGGTATGGCGCCCCCAAGTGGAAAAACTGCAGATTGCACCTGTGGTTATGATGGCACGTGCAAACATTTTTCAGTAGCGCAGCAGAGATTGAATGAGTTGGCTTGCTACGGGTCTGTTAACTCTCTCTTTTTGTGTTACCTGGATTTTGCTAGTAACCGTGTGTGGTTTGCGCTGAATCTTTCTTTAATTTTTCACAGACACTTAACATTTATGTTCTCTGCAAATAATGTTTTTAGGCTTTGAAATATCTGCGCTGTACAAACTGTACCATGTATGGCTGTTATTTCCTGCGCTAATATTTTTGATGGCCTGTCAAAAAAAAAAATAAAATAAAAAATACACGCATTAAAAGAAATACAGAATCGTATAAAATGTTAACGTTATTCTCTGACGACAGAATGCACCAGTTTACAGATCATTTTATTTCGGTATAAAACATGTTAATGGCTGATATGTCAACAGAATATTTAAAATGCTGCATAAGAAAATTATTTTTTAGCTCCTCTGGTACGCAGCGTCTCCTGTTAGCGTACTCGGGGGCAGGGAAGAATAATAAAGTGACGTCATGTTTGGCCAATGAGCGGAGAGCTGGGGCGGTGAGCGTCACTGATGACGGTACAGTGTGTGTAATGACCACTACCGTGACCGTACGAGAGAGTACAGAAGCTCCGCCCAGCTCCGCTCACTCGTCCAATGAGCGATGGGAGTGTGTAGCGCAGGTTCCCCGTGCGACAGTGAGTGTCGCAGCCTCCGCCTCCAGCGAAAGGACACTGCGAAAGGATGCGTTCAGCAGACGCGCCTTTCGGAACGTTATCAGCGTTTCAGCTCATGTCACAACCATTGACATTTACGTCATTGGTCTCTCAACACTCTTTGGAGGTAGTTCTCTTTAATTTCGTGGATGTGTCAAAATATGTGGCCCTTTGTGTCCAATATTTTGGTGACAAAAAGCTAATTTAGAGCCAGTTTTGGATTATCTAAGCTCCCTGGAAGGCAGGGAGAGATATTCCCATTTCAGTTCTGGAGGTTTGATGCAATTTTTGCCGTTGGGAAAATTACAAGGAGGCTGTAATTAAGTTAAACTTTAAGTCATGGATGTGGTGAAATCCACTTTATGTTGGTAACAGACTGCATTTGTGAAACCGGAGGGAATGGAAAACCATGATTCAGCAGAAATGTGATAATCAGCTCAGTGTGACCAGAGAAGAGAATGTGTCAGACACAACGTGTCATCTTTCATTTGAAATGAATAAACCGTCAAAATGATAATTGAAGAAACACACAGCGTCATGTTTATAGACTGCCTCCACGCCCCGCAGACACAGAAACACACCTTCACAAAGAAAATGGCTTGATTTTGTGTTTCTGTGTGTGCATGTGTGTGTGTGAGTGTTTTTGTATGCATTGAGCATTGTCAGCAGAACAAAAGGGAACAAGTCAAATGAGCTCATTGGTCATTTCACACTGTCACTAGAAAATATTTCACTATGCAGACCTTCATAAATGCCTGGAATAACCTGTACTGAATCCGTCCAGCCCCAGCCTCTAACGCACAATCCTCTGGTCATAGTTTTTCACTGGCTGAGGTCCATTCTTACCTCAAACATGATGAAAATAATCAGAATTTTAGTGTTCCTGCATATTTGTGAAGAGTGCAGAATAATCCTTTAAGGCTAGCACACAGTGTTTTTTTTTATAAAACACAGTCATTTCCTGTAAGGGTTTATGCATATGATTGTGATTTGGTGGCTGTGTGTAAGTTCACAGCCCAAGCCTCAAACAAAGCCCAGGTTGCGTGCTTATAACTGACCACTAGAGGTCAGTATAATAGCATAACAGCTGTAGTTTGGTCAAGACTTTTACCACACTGCTGTTGTGTTGCAAATCTTATGCTTGCACGTACTTGCAGACTGGGTTGTATGCACTTCCAAGCATACTGCCAAGCCTGTGAATCCAAGTGTGTGCAGAGTGTATGCACAGAAATAGTTTGATCTGGAACACACTTCATGCCATCACCTGTGAGCTTTCACCTGTATATTCAGTACCTTTGTCTGAGAGGCCATCGATATTTTTGTAGTATTTCTGGTTAAGGAGATTGACAAAACAAAACACCCGTTGACGTGTTAGCATCTGTACATGAATGTCTCCACTGCTCATGTGACCTTTTCACTAACGGAGGTAATGGTGGATTGTAACTACAACTGCATACTATAACGTAGTGATCTGGGGCATGGATCAGGAAACCAGCAGGTCAAAGACCCCAGCCCCATGTAGAACAGAAATATCTCTCCGCCCCACCAAGGCACACATACACACATAGTTTACTTCATTGCAATTATTTTATTGATTTATTAAATTGCATTTAATGTAAGAATCGTATTATTTCACTGTTTTAATTGGTGGGACGCGTCATATTTTTTCTTGTTTCGAACATATGGGAATACATAGACAAATTCTTCATGGGTTTATTCAACGGTATTCTATCTTACGCAGTTTTGCTCCTCTAACTTTATGAAGCTGAATATGACGTCTGGATATTCGGCGAGCATGCGCAGTCGTGTGCGGAGGCTGCATAGCGGAAACCACCGGGTGTATACACGGGAAAGGCTCTACACAGCGGGCTGTGCGGAAACTGCGTCCCTTTAGGAAAAAACGCTGCTTTCCACCCGATTGGAAGTAGGTGAGCTTCATGTTGATCACTGTTCAATTTTTTAGCATCAAATTGAGCGGAGTTCACGTTTCCCCTTTAGTTAGCTAACTAGTTCGCCTGCTACGCTAATTGGAAGAAGTTTACTTAGGCCTAAAATAGCTAAAATAGGCTAGGCTAGGATAGGCTAAACTAGGCTAGGCTAAGCTATGCTAGGCTAGGCAAAGGTAAGAGGCGAAACTAAGCTAGGCTAGGCTAGGATAGCTAGCGTTAGCTCGCTCGGTGGGTAGCTGGCTAACTCGCCGTTTTTCCGCGGTTCTTTGCCATGACTCTTGGGTCAGTCGGAGTAAAGCTGGGGTTTTGCAAGCCACCTGGCGAGGTAGCTAAACGGTTCTTCCCAAACGGACTTGTTGAACTACCAGTACCTGGACAAAACCTTAGCCAAGTTAGCCGCTATCTTACTGCAATATGAAGTCAGCTAACGTGGCTAGCGAAGTTATCGCGTACATCTTGTGCGTGTGGTCTTGTTAAATTTTGTCCCTCTGTGTCGGGTGTAGCCGTTTCGAGTCCAGTGTGCGCTGAAAGTTTCAGTAGCGAACATAAGTGGCTAACCTATCAAACAAGCTAGCCTGCTGGGCGAGACTTGTTCTCAAGCAAAGGTTGAGCGCTGGCGTTTTCTCACCCGGATCAGTAGCGGATACCGGAGGTAATCTTCAGAGCTGCCTTCCCAATGTAGTTCCAATTTTATTCGTGAATTTTAGTTTAGAATTTTAGTTCTGAATAAACTAGGTCGCTGGTCATCTTTGCACGTTAATTGCATGTTTATATTGTGCTGCACCAGGTCGAGAAGGGACAACGGCGTGCTGAAAAGTTTATTTGCAGTGGGTTTACATTTATTTCAGAAAGACGTTTAATTGTCATGGAAGTTTGTCGGTAGGGCGTGAGATTCGTGCTGATTGTCAGGTGATCAGCATTTATATTGATCTCTCTTTGCCTTTCAAATATTGACTGACTTAAGCGATTCTGTGTCTGCGCTGTGTGTGTGCGCGCATTGGGAATGTTGCCTGCCTTACGGTACACAAAGTGTAGGACGTGTAGTGTGACCCGCAGCGTGTGAGACGTGTTGTAGTGTGACCCGCAGCGTGTGAGACGTGTTGTAGTGTGATCCGCAGCGTGTAAGACGTGTTGTAGTATGATGCCCAGCGTGTAGCCTTTCTGCTTGGCGGGGTTCTGTTTGGAGATGAATATTTCAGCAGTTTGTGTATGAGTGAGGGGGATTCTGACTCTGCTGTCTTCCCCTTTACTCACGCAGCTGATGTGTAACAGCAGACTGAGGTCATTCACAGCTGCGTGTGAAAGTGAGCCAGACACACACAGCCACAAGTTTGAAGCAGTGCAGTGCTCTGTGTGACCTGTGACACCTGCACAGGTAACTCTTACTGCCACTGCAGTCTTCTCATGCATGTAAACATTTCCAGTGTCTGTATGGATGATACCACAGTAGCGTTCCAAAAACTCGCTTGTGAAGATGACCTCACATATAAGGGAGGGTTCGTTTGTTACCTAGCTGTTATGTTCTTCGCTTCATAGAGCGTCTCTGAAGGGGTTTCTTAGATGCAGAATGACAGACGTGGATATTTCTCGTTTCATTGATGATGGCTTTAAATGGGTCAGATATTCTGTCCTTGTTTACACGGTCTGTATATTGCTTATTTCTGCCTCCTGAGGCCAGCCTATATTGATGTTAGAAACAGAATTTGGAGGAAGTAGCAGATGGTTGTTTGGACAAACAGAGAGACAGCTTTAAACAGTTAAGTATACCATCTGCGGCTGAGTGGTTGTTGCAGTTGTTGTCTGACTGGAAGCTTTGAAATGGCTGCTCACTGACTGAATTGCTAGTCATGTCAGACAGTTGTGTGGTTTTTGTGAAATGTGCAGTTTTGCCTGTGGAAGCTGTTTTGTTTTATTTAGCTGTGGTATGACATCATAACATCATGATGATGCCGAAATGGGTGGAGTCTGGGGGGTGTTGTTATTGATATAATTGTAGTGTGACGCACAGGTTTGTGTGTGTGTGTGTGTGTGTGTGTGCGTGCGTGCGTGCGTGTGTGCGTGCGTAAGTGTGCGTGTGAGTGTGCGTGTGTGCGTGTGTGTGTGTGTGTGTGGCAGACAGGTGCTGACAGGTGTGCTCCGTTTGCAGGTGAATCGGCCGTGTGAGGAGATCCCAGGCCACAGTCCCCGGCCCCCGCTGGCACCGCCCCCTTCCCATCAGCCCCGGGACGAGGCAGCGCTGCAGGCGGCAGCACCTTCCCCTGCGACAGCCAGCACGGCGCCAGGATGAACCGACTGATCTCAGCGCAGCTGTGAGTGCGTTAAACTGCCCCCGAGGCTGAGGCCACCTCAGCTCTGCACAGAGTCACGGACTGTAATACTGCCTGGACGGGTTGATTTTAAGGGCTCGCTAAACAGCGTGAGCCATCCAGACCACATACAGCTCTGCGAATCTGTGCCACGTCTGCATAGTGTTTGTCCAACAGCACACGCCTTGTGTTTTACCCTGAATTGCAATTACAGGACATTTATATACACCAGTCTGTGGTCCCAGTGGTGAAGGAATCGTATGGCAGAAAGTCCCTGTTGAAACTCAGAGCAGCAGGGTCAACAGACTCTTTTCAGGTGTGCTCCTGGTTCTTTAACATGGCCAGTGTTTGGCACAGGTGAGGGGTCTGTAATATGAGCGTTTGTGTCCAAACAGTGAAGTAAAACATTCCCTGAGATTAAAACATTCCTTGTCATTTTCACATTCTGCTCACAGGTTTTATCACTGTAGTTGTAGTGCTTGATCGGATGGATAGTGCTCCAGGGCAGTGTTTATAGTGACAGGCAGAATGGAATGGGGTGGGGCCAGGAAGAGACCCTTCCCCTCATTAAGGCAGGGTGGGTGTGGCCTGAGAAAGCCCCTCCCTCCAGCTGCTGTGCTCATGCTGCGGGATCCGCACAGGATGTGTGAGTGTGATGCAGGAAACGGGCAGAGATTAGCCAGCTGCAGTGAAACAGATAAGGCTGGGCCCTGGCATGTGTGGTCTGCGTTGGGTGGTCATCTCTGTCCGGGTGAAACGTCTTTCTGCTGGACACCAGATGCGGCAGGATCTGTGTGTGTTTTACTCTCTGAAACGTGGTGATGAAGGTCTCTCTGAATCACACGCACTGAGGGACCACTGGCCTCTGAGCTTGGCACCAGAGAACACCTCTCCTCCTCTCAGTTCTTTTTCAGATGCAGGCACGTCTCCAATGCACAAACAAGCACAGTGCAGTCCATAACAACAACATCAGCAATGTTTTGACATGTAGTATAATACAAATTATAGTGAATAATAATGATAAACTTTATGGCCAAACCGCTCACTGAACTTTAAGTTATCTGCTTTTCTAAGATTTATAGTTTTCACAGTGGTTATTTAACTGCAAATGTGTAGGGTCTGTACCTTCAGTCTGTGCTGCGGTGTGCGTGCGTGAGCCCCAGCCTGGCTGTGTGACTGCAGAGGCGTGGCAGCCCTGCCTCTGAGTGTTGAGTGGAGTTCAGACTGATCTGTGTGCTGATCTCTGCAGCTGGGAGGTTTTTGTGATGGGTGGAGTGGGTGGGCCTTTGTGTGTCCACGGATATGTAAACCCCCCCCCTCTCCCACAGGGGACAAAACGGGGAGCGCAGCGGGGACCCCCGAGACCCCGGCCACGGCCCCATCGTCGGTCTCTACGGCAACCACATCTACGCGCCCCTCTCGGGCTCGGCCATGGACCAGCCCCTTGCCCTGACCAAACACAGCGTGGACTCCGCCCACAGCGTCGCCCGCAATGTCGCCATGGCGCCCGGAGCCAGCGCGGTGGAGAGACAGCAGGTGATACCATCGGGAGTGAAGTGGACACACGTACAGCAAAAACACAAAGATATCCCCCGAAAGCCCTCCCGGGGGGGGGACTACAAACCCCCCCAGCATTAGGGTCCCCTCCAGTTCACAGAGGGGAAGAGGAGTCGGCCTCCTGTGAGCCCGTGTCTGAGGGGAAAGCAGGAGCACAGAAACCACGTTCCAGAAACCGCTGTGAACATGCAAAGTGCCATGAACAGCCTGACCGTCCTCCTCAACCTGCCTCTTTCTGAGGTGCTGGTCTGCTGTGTAACCCCCTCACCCCCCACACAAAGACGAGAATAAATAGGACAAAGATCATGCAATAAAAATGAACAGCTCATCAGCAGGAATGAAATCACTGCAGGACCTCTTATGCAGGGGCTCCCCTGAGAGACTGAGCTGTTATTACTGTGAACATCTGCTCTGGGGCTGAGGAACAGCATGAGCAGAGGTCTTCCGCCAGCTGATGGGTTAGTGTAAGAGCTAATACAGCAGCGCAGGGTCATGTTCAGTAATGATGTCCAGCATGAGGCTGAAGCATTCTGCAGTGTTGCTGTGTGCAGTTGAAGGCGTGTGTGACTGTTCACAGTCTGAGGTGTACTCTGTTACAGAATCGGCCCTCGGTCATCACCTGTGCTCCAGCAGGTCACCGCACCTGTAACCTGTCTCTCTGCACTGCCACCCACAACGGCAGCCCCCCCAGCGACACATCTGCCAGCAGTATGTCCAGGGGTCTGAGCGCCCGCCGCTGGCCCTGTCTCACCCACTGTAGAGTCTGCCTCTTAAATACCTCACCCGCTGTAACCTCTAATATCTCTCCCACTGTAACATCTTTCTCTTTAATATCTATCCCACTGTAGCATATTTCTCTTTAATATCTGTCCCACTGTAGCATATTTCTCTTTAATATCTGTCCCACTGTAGCATATTTTTCTTTAATATCTATCCCACTGTAGCATATTTCTCTTTAATATCTGTCCCACTGTGGCATATTTCTCTTTAATATCTGTCCCACTGGTCACCTCCCTGTCTGTGCCTCAGTGTCTTCTCTCTCTCATTCCCCTGTGAGCCGGAGTTGTATGGACCTTATTATGCTCAGAGACCCAGGCCTGTGGTTCTGAAGCTGTAGCGTTGCGTGTCTCTGATGCTCTCTGACGCTCTGTGACGCTCCGTCTCCTCTCCGCCCAGCAAACACCGTCTGTGACCCTGTGATCGAGGAGCACTTCCGCCGCAGTCTGGGGCGGAGCTACAGGGAGCCGGACCCCGCCCCGAACTCGGTGTCCATCACGGGCTCGGTGGACGACCACTTCGCCAAGGCGCTGGGGGACACCTGGCAGCAGATCAAGGCCAAAGCGGGGGCTCCCGGCAGCGCCGAGTCCGCCTCGTGACAGGGCCAATCACAGCCCACAGCCTCAGGATCAACCACACACACTCCGCCCCCTGTCCTGCCGAGGCCACGCCCCCTCCTCCCACATCAGTGGTGTCCTGGAGAACCACACACACACACACACACACACACACATTACACACGACTTCCATGCCCTGAGAACACAACATACTGTACATCTGAACGGAGGGACTGGGGCTCAGTTTGTCCATTTTGATATATTTTATATATATTTTTAATATCTGTTCAAACTTGCTTCCCATTTGCTGAAGGAGGTGCCCAAAATGAGCCAGCAGACGTGGTCAGTGCTGTAGATCTCTCACCCCCCCGCCCCCGGAGCTTGGTCTGGTCTTTAGGCAGGTGCGGTGCAGTGCACCTGCACTGCTGCGGGGGTCGGGGGGGTCGCTTTGTGCATGACACGCCCGGCTCTCTCAGGTGTGATGGTGCCTCTCTGCGGAGGCTGTGAGGGGCAGGATGGAGAGTGTGTCTCGCTCTGATCACCCTGCTCCTATGGTGTGCAGTCTTGTTAAACTTTGTCCCTCTGTGTCGGGTGTACCAGGATTGAGCGGTCAGGGTGACTCTAAAACCAAAGCAACACTGGTCTTGCACCCGGCTCCCAGAGTCTTACACCCCCTGAACATTCCAACCCCACAGCTGATGGTGTGGAGCATTCGCTCTCTGCGAAACAGCGGTTACATTAGACTGTTCAAACGCGTTTCAAAATTCACCTTTAAGAAGTGCCCTGTTGCAACACTAATCATTCACTCTGAAAGCCCAGTACAGTCATTCCCTCCATGAGCCCGTCAGAACACAGAAGCAGATGTACTGTCCTGAGATCAGTGTGTACAGACTTCACTGTCCTTCTGTAGGGTAGGAAATACACTTCATTTGGCATACAATAACCTGCACGCTGTTGGAAAAATCATTTAGTAAAATACACTTTTTTTAATATAGGTACCTATAAGACCATTACGCTGTGCGTAACGGGAGTCCAGAGAAATGATATGTTGGTATTTTTTGAGGAACAGTTAATTTGTTAATGACCTGTAGCTATTTAATTCTCCCTTTCCTATACTGTAATCATGCTTTTTTCCAAAAAGTTGATCTTTGTGTGTTGTAGATAAAAAGTGCAGGCCCACAGTTATTCTATGGAAACACTGCGATAGCATGTTAGCCACATGTTTGTATAATTGAAGGCTACTGGCCAGTTTGGTCTGGTGAACCAGAATGGTATTGAACACTGACGATGCTGTCTTGTAATCCTTTTGTCTCGGATATGCACGTGGACCCAAGTTCTTTTTTAAGGGATCCCCTACGCTGGGAAACCCTTTGCGTATTAATGCTAAAATAACATGTAAATGATTGATCATTCCAAGATGGAGGTTCTGTGCTTCAGAGACAAACTGATGCTGAGACTCAGATTGTGTAGAAGAGGCCTCGTCCTTAGAGCCACATCAGTGATGGAGCTCTCAGTACCTTAACCTTGGTGCCCCCTGAGGCCTCCTCTGGCCTGAAAGGTTAAAGGTCAGGTCACCTTTTTTGTACCTACAGTAGCCACAGTGAACAATAAAGTGCTCTTACACCTCATGCCTGTCTCTGCGATGTTATTCATCAGATATCAGCTGAGCAGTGCTGTTCTCTGTGTTTTCCAGTACAGCAGTGTTTGAGCTGAATAAAGTGCAGGTATTTAAATATAAATTAAGGTATTTAAAAGGCTAGCCTAGTCCTCTGAACCCACTCCACTTCAGCTCCAACAAAGATGCAGCATTTGTTACTGCACACACCACTGACTGCGCATATACACCAGTAACCGCGTGAGCAGCAAGCACACAGCACAATGCACCGAAGGCAAGTTTTGCTCTGAACAAATCAATCATTGCACAAGTTAATAAATAAAATTTTTCATAGGTTTTCTTGGAGATTGAAAATGCTTAATGGCAATAACAGTAAATGAATTCATACAAAATAAATAGAACCATGGTAAGAGAATGGGTGTGGCCTGCTGACTGTGGAGGCCTAGCTGATTGGTGACAGCTGCTGTTTGCTGTGTTTTTGGGCAGTGGTCACTCCCCTCTCTCTGCAGCACAGCTGTGTTCTGACCAGGTTCAGCTCCAGCCCTTTGTCCTCCATCTAGAAGGCTCCGGCTGGTAAGGGGAGGTTCCATCACTGACTGCATCCCTTTTCTGATTGGATATTCTGTTTTCAGACCACACCCCTTCAACAAAATGTGAAAATGTTCTCAGTGTGTGACGTGTCCTGTCAGCAAGTCACACCCCGTATAGTGATCAGGATTGCCTTCCCTGCCAGCCCGCATTGTCCTTACGGGGGTGAAGCATCTTAAACTGTCGCTGAACTCAGAGGCCGCACTGCGGTGTGTAACGCTGAGGCTGACCTCTGACCTCTGACCCCAGAGGCTGGCTGTGTTATCCACAGCGTTCTGCCCGCAGTCACACGGCTCTCTGCCTCACGCCCACACAGGAAACGGGAAGCAGAATCCGCACGCAGCCCTGCTGAGAGAGGCGCAGAGCGAGGGGTTGTATTTGGACGGCTGCTTTTGGACGGTGAACAGCAGACCGCAGCGACCCTTGGCTGCGTCCCCGGCTGTAAGGGGCGTGTGCTGTCGTTTGATGGTGTGCTGAAATCTTTGTTTGTATCAAGTTGCAGTGTATGTGGTCTGGCTCTGAATCCACCAGCAAAGTGGAACCAAGATCACGGTTAGAATTCGCAATGAAGTCGAGAAACAAGACATCACGTAATTTCTTCCCTTAGATAAAATCCATCAGTCTAGACCCGTGAAAGAATCGATATCATGTGCATACAGAACCTGCTGCACAGTCTATACAATATCCATACCAGCTGAGCAGTCAGTATCATATGCACCCATGCAGAAGGATCAATATCTTGTCTGTGCCAGTTTCTGCACTGAGAGGAGGTCTGAACATTGACCGGAAGTAGCCACTCTGTGTGAGATAATTAGACTTGCTGAGTGCTTTTCCCACAGTGTGTATATGTAACCTGCTGTAATGTCGTAAGGCTAACATATGAGCTCAATAACACCTCCGCACCCTGACCTGAAAACCCCCTAATGCAGGAGAAAGGGTTACAAAGATAGAGAGAGCAGGGGGGAGAGAAGGAGAGAGAGGGAGAGTGTGTGTGAGGGAGGGAGAGAGAGGGTGGGAGAAAGAGAGAGGAGGGGGAGAGAGAGGGAGAGTGTGTGTGAGGGAAGGAGAGAGAGAGAGGGAGGGAGAGAAAGAGGGAAGGAGAGAGGGTCTGTGCTCCACTCCCATGCATACCTCCCTCTGTTGCTCCAGGAGATATTGTATGACTGGATTCTGGCTCTGTCACTGACTCTGTATCCCTGATTCTATATCTTTGACTCTGTATCTCTGACTCTATATCTTTGACTCTGTATCTCTGGCTCTGTATCCCTGACTCTATATCTTTGACTCTGTATCTCTGGCTCTGTCTGACCCTGTATCCCTGACTGTATCTCCGTGTCTGTTTGCCTCTGTTTTCTTGTTGCTGCGTGCGTATCCTCATTTCCACCCTGTAGTTTTCCGTCTCTGTCCGCAGCAGGCAGGATCTGGGCGGAGCTTCCTCTTCATGCTGTCATCACCTCCCACGCATGCAGGGGTGATGCAGGGGTTAGCCCCGCCCTCACGCCGCCACTTCCCCTGAAGCAGGTGTCTGGACACACAACACACACAGCCATGTCTGCGAGTGACAGCCTCGAGCAGTGAAATGCATTTACATTCATTTATCTGACAGATGTTCTCACCCACAGGGACTTACAAAGCAAAGGTACATAACTGCATGCAGAGAGGCCACATTAAGTGCAGAGCACGTCAGACCACTTCTGAGCAAGTGTCAGTCTGTCATACTGAGCCTCGATAAGGGCTGCAGTGTGGGGAAATACTGACAAACAAGCACAGTTTCAGGAACGATGAGAATCAAAGAGCAATAATGGTGATAATCCCCACAAAGGGCTGCAGAAGGTTTCAGTGCTGTAACAGCAGGACAGAGGAAACACACAGCTGACTCATGTCCTCTGCACAGCCAGACACTTCTCTTCCATCTGAAAAATGAATGTGCATCTTACAGATCCTTGTCATGTCAAAACATGGTATAATGCACATTTTATTAAAGTATATTTTGCACATAATTTACTTTTTATATTTTCTCTGCACCCAAAATGCCATGCTGTATAAGTAATACTTGAATATGATATATTTTTACATGAAGTTCTGAGTATTAGTTGAGAGTATGAGTTGTTATTTCAATTTTAATATCTAAAAACTTTAGTCATATGGAAATCATTACAGTTCCTGTAGTCTTACTGGCACTCACGCTGCTGTGATTACTCAGTGATAACTGTTTACAAACTGACCTTCTATGCTGTTTACAGGGCTTTAGCGTTACAAGTGTTCAAAAAGCTTCACTATTCAAATTTAAACGAGCCACAAAAACAACAGAAATATAGTCATTTCCACACTACAGACACTTCCACAGAATAGTCGCTTCCTAACCAGCCCACAAACAAAATGGATTACCTGTTTATATGGTGTGTACCATCTGTTAATGAACAAAAATAACAACATTCAGCTAATTAGTAGAAATATATTTGTTGATGGTTTTCTAGACATGTAAATAGGCCTGTAAAGTAAAGTGTGGCAAATTCTCCACTGGAGAGTTAAAATATTCTTACAGCTCTCTCTCAGATGTGTTATTACTGGCAAGAGGAAACTGGCTAAATCTTTGAAAAAGCTTAATGAAACCCAGATATGAAGCTCCACAGCCAAAAGTGTCATAAAAAAGATTTTGATTTGTTGTTATTTTTTTTATTAAGACACAGCCATGGTGAGAGAACAGTCCCCTGACAGTGCAGCTGTGCTGGTGCTTTGACCTTCACACAGATACATTCTCACTGTGGACTGATGTCCTCAACATTTCTAAGAAAATCTTTCTTACATGGAACAATGGAAGTCCCTGGGTAAAATAACTCACCATTATCTCATGCTTACCAGGAATTATTAGCTCTCCATAAAGTTTTTTTTAAGTAATTTACAGGAATGATCTAACACCTGTGGGGGCTTCTGGGAATAGCTGTGTCAGTTTGGTGTTGGTCACATGACTGCCCGGGTTCTACCTCCACCAATCAGCTCACACGCTGCTGCTGGGGGGGCTGGGACCAGACACTGTTCACACGTAGCTGTCACTGAGCTCACTGAGAAACTGAAGTTCCTGCATATTTAAGCACCTGCTCACTCACTCACTCAGTTACCTGCGCCTACCTTACTTTACCTCACCTTCACGTAGGTCTACTTACAGACATTGGTGCAGAGTACCCAGGAAGGAGTGTTTCTTTCTCAAGTATATAAGATTGTACACACCCAGACCGCAGGCCTCTGCAGAGGACCAAGCACAACAAAAGCAGGAATGCTGTTTTCTTTCTTATGTTACAGCCCTGTGATCATTTGCATTGCCACAGACTCATATGTGTGTGTTCATAGAACCCAGACTGCATGGTATAATAATGTGTTCCTCTGTTAAGTCTCCCTATCAGGAACACCGAGTATTGAGACCCGAAAAGCATCATTCCATATTCCATATCCCATAATTCCTTACTCTTACAGATATGCTCCTGTCAATCATACTACACAGGACACACACCTATACAGATACACCAATATTTGGTTTTCTTCATCCTGTCACAGATACATGCAAGAGGCTGCTGGGTGGGACATATTCATACATTCAGAATAGATCTCCACTCCTGCTCTGTGAAACCCTTTCAGCACTCTCTCTCCCCCACACTCTCACACACTCTCACACATTCTCACACACTCTCACACACTCTCACACACACTCACACACTCTCACACACTCTCACACATTCTCACACACTCTCACACACTCTCACACACTCTCACACACTCTCATACACTTTCACACATTCTCACACACTCTCACACATTCTCACACACTCTCACATGCTTTCACACATTCTCACACACACAGTCTCACACTCTCACACACTCTCACACACTCCCCCACACTCTCACACACTCTCACACATTCTCACACACTTTCACACACTCTCACACTTCCACACACTCTCACACATTCTCACACACTTTCACACACTCTCACACACTCTCACACATTCTCACACACTCTCACACACTCCCCCACACTCTCACACACTCTCACACACTCTCACATGCTTTCACACATTCTCACACACTCTCATACACTCTCACACATTCTCACACATTCTCACACACTCACACACAGTCTCACACTCTCACACTCTCACACACTCTCACACATTCTCACACACTCACACTCACACACACTCTCACACACTCTCACACACTCATCCACACTCTCACACACTCTCACACACTCTCACACACTTTCACACATTCTCACACACTCTCACACACTCACACACTCACACACTCACACACTCTCACACACTCTCACACATTCTCACACTCACACACAGTCTCACACTCTCACACACTCTCACTCACTCCCCACACACTCTCACACACTCTCACACATTCTCACACACTCACACTCACACACACTCTCACACACTCTCACACACTCATCCACACTCTCACACACTCTCACACACTCTCACACACTTTCACACATTCTCACACACTCTCACACACTCACACACTCACACACTCACACACTCTCACACACTCTCACACATTCTCACACTCACACACAGTCTCACACTCTCACACACTCTCACTCACTCCCCCACACTCTCACACACTCTCACACATTCTCACACACTCACACTCACACTCACACACACTCACACACTCTCACACACTCATCCACACTCTCACACATTCTCACACACTCTCACACACTCACACACACTCACACACTCTCACACATTCTCACACACTCACACACACTCTCATACACTCTCACACACTTTCACACATTCTCACACACTCTCACACAGTCACACACTCTCATACACTCTCACACACTCTCACACACTTTCACACACTCATCCACTCTCACACATTCTCACACATTCTCACACTCACACACTCTCACAAACTCCCCTACACTCTCACACACTCACACACAGTCACCCACACTCTCACACACACTCACACACTCTCACACACTCACACACAGTCTCACACTCTCACACACTCTCACACACACTCACACACTCTCACACACTCACACACAGTCTCACACTCTCACACACACTCACACACTCACACACAGTCTCACACTCTCACACACACTCACACACTCTCACACACTCCCCACCCTATCACAGTATCACGCTGGTTGTTGTGAATAAAAGCTTTATCATAAACATGATCATTAAGTCTCTAAGATTGAAGAAAGATCCATCTGAAAGCACATGTCTATGACCATAGCGCCCTCTGGTGTTACTATCAATGGTAGGACAAATAATAAGACAAATTTTCCAAAGTCACTAATGAATATGCAGATTGTAATTATTGTTTCTCCTAATCAAGCTGCACAATGGAATGTCTTTGGAAGTGTTTCAATCAGCTTGCATTAGTCAGATATTTAAATATACATTAAAAAAATTCTGACTAAATACTAAACAACAGCCTTTTTTCAGCACAAGCTTTTCTGCCATGAACTTAGCGATACTTAATGATAGTCAAACAGCATTTCTGAAAAACTTCTGAAAAAAGATAGGCCTCTTCTGTCAGCTGACACTTACTTCCACCAGGGGGCAGTGCAGATTCATTTCACAGGCAGGCTCTCGTGACCTCATTTCCTGCTCTCATCCTGAGTGTGAAAATATGCAGCATCACTGCAGGGGACTCCTCGGACTCCGCCCCCATCCCCCCTCCCCCCGCCCCGGAGGGCGGAGCCGCACAGCACACGGACGCCGCCAGAGCCGCGCACTGGCAGGGCTTAGGAGCTGCGTCTGATCATTATTCCAGCCAAAGCTTTTGATTTCTGAAGAAGGATGTGGAGCTGCTGTTCTGCTGCTGGCTGCTTACAGCTCACACACTGCGCAGCTCAGAGCAGCTCTGAGACAGGAACATGCCTGCGCAGGCGTTGCAGTTTAGCTGTTAACCACGCAGACACGTCCTCACTTACTCTGCTTACTGCACAACCTGCAGCTCCACGCCTCCCAGATGCCCTGCAGAGAGCAGCGCTGTGTCCTGCTCCTGGCCTGGGCTCTTACTGTAAATGCTGCAGGGATGTGGGAGCCAGAGACACACACTATACCCTGATACGCAGCATTGCACAGCACTGACACACCCAGAGCACTGACGCAGCACTGACACACCCAGAGCACTGACACACCCAGAGCACTGACACAGCACTGACACACCCAGAGCACTGACACAGCACTGACACGCCCAGAGCACTGACACAGCACTGACACACCCAGAGCACTGACACAGCACTGACACACCCAGAGCACTGACACACTCAGAGCACTGACATACCCAGAGCACTGACAAGCCCGGAGCGCTGACACAGCACTGACACACCCAGAGCACTGACACAGCACTGACACACCCAGAGCACTGACATACCCAGAGCACTGACAAGCCCGGAGCGCTGACACAGCACTGACACGCCCAGAGCACTCAAGCAGCACTGACACACCCAGAAATGACAATTTATATTTCATCTGTAAAGCACCACAACACACCAAAGCAGGATCTCAGAGACTGTTCTAAACACAACACAACAACATAACACAGCACAACACAATGCAATCACACCCTCAGAGTGTCCAATTTCACACTTTCAGGACTCACATATGGGAAACGTATCCACATCTTGCACATTCACTGAGACTTTATGTACAAAGATAAAATTCTGATATGAATATGCTGTTTGTTTTGTTCATTTCTATATTTCAGTGAATGCAGCAGTGTTGTGGCATTTAAAAGTGCATGGAGTCAGCAATGAGGTTAACAGGCTGCCTAAAAAAGGGCAAAACAGAAGACTGTAGACAGAGAAATGTGTGAACTAAAAGACTGTGCCAACCTGTCAACTCAAACACTACACAAGTGCGCCACCTACTGGCTCCTGTGCAGCACTGCCCTGGGGAAAAACAAGTAAACAAACAACAGAATAATTACAGGGGTTCAATCGGTAGATTTGCGTCTATCATAATAAATTACACAATGCAGTGCAGATGCTGTAAATATGATCATCAGGTAAACAAACCTGGGTAGAGCCAGCGCAGTAAGTGGTTGCAGTGCTGTGTGCTCGTCCTGTTTGCTACAGCTTTCATGCCACGTTATTAGATGCGCTTAGCACTCGCTCCCTGTAAGTCGCTCTGGATAAGAACGTCTGTCAAGCCACAAAATGCAAATGTAAATGTAAGTCATGTTGAATATTCTATCCCTGTTCATGCGCTGATTTCAGCTGGAAATGCTAAATAAATTTCCTCACATTTTACAGCCTCGTTCAGACAGGCATGAAAACCCCCATTTTCGTTTGCATAATAATCCACACCCTGGAGGCGTTATTATTCTCCTTTTAATTACTGTGTTCTCACGCCAAAAAACCCTTTAAACAAACTTTAAAAACAAGTTTGCCCTATTTAGCATCGAAATATGAAGCATTCATTACAACGAGGAGCACATCATATTAACACGTTAGCAGGGGAACGTTCTTTAACAAGACGGAGGATGACTGATGATATTCCGGATATTTCTTGGGTTTTTCAGATGGTCTCCGAGTTTTTCCACTGCCAGACTGGGACAGCAGGTCTGTACCAGGGACTGAGCTGAGAGGGAGGTGAGGATTGGGGAGGAGGTGAGGGATGAGGAGGTGAGGGATGAGGAGGAGAGGATTGGGGAGAAGGTGGGGGGATGAGGAGGAGGTGGGGGGTGAGGAGGTGAGGGTTGGGGAGGAGGTGAGGGATGAGAAGGTGAGGGTTGGGGAGGAGGTGAGGGATGAGGAGGAGAGGGATGAGGAGGTGAGGGATGAGGAGGTGAGAATTGGGGAGGAGGTGAGGGATGAGAAGGTGAGGGTTGGGGAGGAGGTGAGGGATGAGGAGGTGAGGGATGAGGAGGTGGGGGATGAGGAGGTGAGGGATGAGGAGGTGAGAATTGGGGAGGAGGTGAGGGATGAGGAGGTGAGGGATGAGGAGGAGAGGGATGAGGAGGCGAGGGATGAGGAGGCAAGGGATGAGGAGGAGGTGAAGATGAGGAGGTGAGGGTTGGGGAGGAGGTGAGGCAGATTCTGCTGATGTTGTAGAGGGTGGATGTACAGCTCAGGATTGGTATAGTCTCAATGAAGGACAGCTTGTCCAGTGTCACACCAAGGAGGTCTCAGATGCACAACTCTGTCAGACTGCTGTGACACATACTCTGATTCATTCCTCCACTCTCGCTCCCTCTTCCTTTTCTCTTTCCCTCTCCCTTTATCTGTCTGCCTTTCTCCCCCTTTTCCTCTCTCCTCCTCACTCCCCTCTCTTCCATGCTCTTTTTCTCTCCCTCTTTCTCACACTGCTCCTGCTCTCTCTCTCTTTCTCTCTCCCCCCCATCCTTTCTCTTCCTCCTACCTCCCTCTCTTTCCCACTCTATCAGTGCTCCTCCCCTCTCTCTCCCTCTTTCTCTCTCTGTCCTATCGGCAGACACACAGTCAAATGTGTGGAGATGTTATGTAGTCTCCTCTCTGTATTCTCTTTATCAAAGAGACTCATCCTGAGATAGAACATCCATCCTCCTGTTTCTCCAAAATATTGTGTCACAAAAAAGTCTGCAATCAATAGACTACCTGTCTATATCACTGGAGTGAAAACATTCCTCAGAAAACAAGCTGTTTGCTTCAGATTGGGAGTGTTGTTGTTAGCTTGTAGGCTGGAGTCTTTGCTACAGTCTGAATCAGTCATGGTCTGATTTTGAGTGTGGGGGGGTGGAGTTGTGTTATTCAGGACTGAAATCCCCTGAGGAGGTCTGCATGCCCTGTTCTGTTATATCTCAAAGGATGAAAATATTGCTCCGCACCAAATTATCTAATGTGCAGATTTAAACTGGAACCATCATTTTCCAAATTCAAAAGAACACTTATCTATTCCGTGCTAATGTGAAATACTGACTGCACATTGTCATGTTCAGAGGGAAACTGCTGGGCAGAATATGATTAGCTCGTCCCTGTTACAGACTTTATTTCCATGACATTTTTCTGTACTGTTTCTTCTTTTTATGTCACCTATGTTGTCAAGCTTTGAATGACGTCACAAGTTTCATATACTTTCAGAAACATTCAACATTGTAATGCATTCAAATGAATGCTCTCTCTCTCTCTCTCTCTCTCTCACACACACACACACACACACACACACACATACAATCACATACAATCACACGCACACATACATGCGTGGATGTTCACACAGAAGTAACAGCGTACAGATGTAACAGTTTGATGACAGCACACCTCGTCACCCATAAAGCCATGCCTCAGTGGCCTCTCAGAGAGGATGACTAACCAGCAGCTAAAACAGCCTTAACAAAACTGAGCAGCACCCAGGGACGAACTCACCCTAAAATGGCTCATCTTTGAGATTTACGGGGAGGGGAAATTACTTAATTCTACAATTAATGAGACAACAAATGCAATATAATACAAACTAATTGCTTACTATTCAAATCAGATTTATTCATTTGAATAAACATTTCCCTATACACATTGGCAGTGGCAGAGTTGGTGAAAGATCTATTCAACCAAAACCCCCATTTTACAAAACATCCATTTCACCAAAACACCTATATTTACCCAGAACTCCATTTTACCAAAACATCAGTGCTTACTAAAACCTCCATGTTACCAAACATCCATTTTATCAAAACATCCATTTAAAAAACATTTTTCCTCAATAATAATCTTTCTTATCATATATAAATTTTACCCAATCAGAATTAAAGAAGTCTTCTCTGATCCATGGGCTGAATGGTCATTATTGGGTAAATTCACACAGTGCTGCGTAGACTGCATGATTTACCCAAGAGGCAAATCTGAAGTGCAGTTTATCATAAAAAATACCCTAAGGCATAAATATACATGCAAGCAATCTGGAGAACATAATTGCTTGCACTCAAGCCTCTAATCAGGAATGATATCTAATTTGTAATGTAATGTCTGAATGGCAGATGGCAGACTAATAACTCACCACCAGGGGGTGCTGCTGCAGGCTTTGGCTCTACAGTAAACACAGAGGAAGCAGTAAAACAGAGCGAGCAGGGTGTCTCACCTTCAGGGTCAGATCGTAAAAGAAGGATGGAGAGCAACTCAGTGTCTAATCCCCCATAAATGAGTAGGGAAGAGTACCTCAGTCTCTGATGCCCTGTAAAGAGTGGGGAAGATTAATTCAGTCTCTGATCCCTCGTAAAAGAGCAGGGAAGAGTAACTCAGTCATTGATCCCCAATAAACAAGTAGAGAAGAGTAATTCAGTGTCTGATTCCTCATAAATGAGCAGGGAAGAGTAACTCAGTCTCTGATCCCCTGTAAACGAGTCACTCAGTCTCTGATACGGCTTTAAGGTGGACAGAGACAGAACTTGGGAAGCACAGAGAGTTGAATATCTGCTCCTTATATAAAACATCTGTGGAAGCAGCACGGCTTGCATCTGAGCTAATCTAGCACACAGAAATCCCTCCAACCTCAGCAGGAGCGTTGCATAACTGCGGCGGCCTCTGAAACAGCACTCATCATATTCAAATGTGAAGCTGAAGCACCATGAGCACTCAGGTCTCCTGAACCCTGCTGCCCGCCTCGCATTCTCGCAGTCTCGGCTGTAAACAGCAGCGCGTGGCCTCTCTGATTGCATTGATATGCAGATGCATGCGGCTGCGAAGATGATTTATTCATCTGAGTATTTATCTGGAGGAATCAAAGAGGCGGCTCCTTCCGATGGAAGCCACGTTTTCACAGAGGTCAAAAACAGGAGGTGTGGATGTAAACAAGGCAGAGACAGGAAGATGCCTGAGAGGCAGGAAAACAGCAGAGCACGTGACAGCCTGGCAGCCTTCTGTGTGTGTACTGTACATGAGCAGCACACTGCAGTACATTCAGTTAAAGTCTCTGAGGACTGTGCGACTGTTGCTCAGATAAAAGAATATAGCAGGACAGCAGCAGGGAACCTGTAAGATGGGTCAGCCCTCAGCAGGGGGTAGATTTTCCGAGCGCTTACTGCCATCAGAGCTCCCTCAGAGCACTGAAAAAGGCCCAGGACCAGATAAAGGCCAGACACAATGGGAATTTTGAACTTGTGTTTCAGCCTTCATGTGCAACAAAGCATTTATTATTAACACTAACGGAAACTGCTGATGTATGATGTAATATTGTGTAATTATTGAGAGGCATTGCAGCCAGGTGTAAGAGAATATGTCCCAGCTGCTGGGCTGAGCTGGCATGACCGGCTGTTTCCAGTTTTATCTCTGTGGTGCTGACCGTGGAATCTGATAGGCGCTGCTCCGCTGCTGTCATCTGAGCGGCTCACAGCTCCTGACCAATCCCAGCGTGCCTGAGAGCGGAGAGATTAGAAGACCCTGGCCGACCCTTCTCGATCTCTGCTCTGACTTTGCTCCCAGTCACTGTCCAGTATCACGGCTGGGCTCAAAGCTGCACCATGTGGCTCAGCCTGCGATCAAGACGAAGGCCTTGCTGGCTGAACCACCCAGGAGCCCACATCCTCTCATCCTGATCCCCGGGCAGGACCAGGCCTCCAGTACAGGCAGGTTCACACACTCGTCCCACAGAGCCAGTTTCACTGCCTGACTGTATTACTCTGTGTCCAAAGGCTGGGACAGATGTCTGTTGTGTGTCTGAATACCCCTGCATTTTGAAAATGCACCCGTCTTTATGCTGTCATGTGTGTGAATTGATCTCCCTGGCTACGTTTTCCCTCTCATCTCAGTCAGACAGCACTCTGAGGTCTGTCTCTGTAATCTGCAGCTGCTGTGGGCTCGCTGTCACTGTCCTGCAGCCTTACTAATCCCTCAAAGCCAGCAGCCTCCCGGCGCCTCATCCCAGCTCTCCTCTGAGGGAGGCTGGTGAGGAGGAGATACATTACTGAGCAGGAAGTGTGGCTGTCCCTGTGGCCAAATTTCTTGCATGGACATCTGCTCTCTTCAAAGGAAAACCATCTTTAAGGGAGCTGCTTGGAAGCAAAGATGTCACTGACTCTGTGTGTCTGTGTGTGTGTGTGTGTATGTGTGTGTGTGTGTTTGTGTATGTGTGTGCATGTGTGCTTGTGTGTTTTTCACCTCTAAAAAATGGTCAATCTGTTTGGCTGGTGATAGTGCGTGTGTGGAAGGCATGTTTGAGCATGTGATCGAGTGACCGTGGATGAGGGAGTTGTTTGTTGACTATGGCTGAGGAATTGTGGGAAAATGAGTTTTTGCAGTAATTGTGATATATTGAAATGTAAAGTTTTATCTTGGCGCTGCACATGAAACGAAGACAGGGGCACTTTGAATGCTGCTTCTCTTGTTAGGAGTGGAATTATGCTGGAGAGTTTCACATGCTCCACAAACCAATCAGAGCCAGCAGGGCGCTGCGTTCTGCCAGGATCAGTGTTCAGTGTTCAGATGCCTCCTCTGCCTGCACCTTTCCCTCAGATACAGACAGAAAGCTGGACTGAAACTTTGTGTAAGTGTTAGAATGTGTAGAATGTACGAAAACAGATTAAGAAAACTCAACAACAACTACCAGAGGATGCTTTTGTTAGTACTACACCTACCAACAGTCACGTTGACTGTGGTGACAGTGACTGCTATGTCAACTACCACCATTGCTACCACTAATCACCACTAACCACTAACACTAACCATTAATACAACTACTATCCCTGCTACTTTTACTAGAAGAACTAAAACCACTTATTATTATGATTATATAGTGAGCTATGGACTGGCAGAGCAAATGGGGACAATAGCTGCTGGAAGTACAGGTAGTAAGAGCAGCACAGAGTAAGCCTCTGTACTGTCTGTGAGGTGCTGTACAGCGGGTGATGGAGGGAGACTATACTTGTTTTTCTTCGATTGTATATTGAATTCCCATCTCTGAAAATGACATCCATTTCAGGGAACTGAAAGAAAGCCTCATTCTGACGTCTGCTCTCAGAGCTGCACGGCACTGCAATCATGGAACAATATCCCTCATCTAATCAGCATTCAGAGAGTGATTACACTGGACAATGATGCATTGTTATCCTGGTCAGTATGAGGGAAGTATAACAATATGGACTGCCATTTAGCAAAGGAGTAATTTCCTTTAATGCCACCACAGGCCCCCACACCTCAGAGCGTTACCTGGTGTTTTTTTCCCTGAGGAAGAGAGAACTGAGAGCTGAGAAATGGGATTATTTTAGAGGGGCAATGCGAACACTCATCTGATGGAGGCTTCATGCTTCTCAGAATATTTCCACTCACCAGTGTGCTCTACCTGGAGAGCAGGTGAGTCAGAGGGTGCCCTAGACAGAGTGTGTTCTGCAGACTGTGTGTGTGTGTGTGTGTGTGTGTGTGTGTGTGCTGTACTGTGACCTCCTTGAGCAGGTGTGAGGCACGTGCAGATGTCACACACAGCCTCCCTGATGTCTTCATTTAAATAAAAACAGAGAAAAAGGAAAGACCCATCAAGTCAAATCTTACTTTGATCTGAAACTCTGCCTCGAGGTGGACAGATGTCGCATCAGTAATACTAAATTATTCCAGAGTTTGCCATTCAGTTAATCTCAGCTCCTGTATGTGCAGCTGAGTAACAGGGTGCTTTTGACCCACACACACATTCACAGCTGTGAACACTACAGTAGGAGACAGAATGCTTCTCAATTCTTAACACTTTATTTTGTTAAGTTTTATAACATACATGACAATCGTGCTCTTTTCATGTGACACCCTCTAAAGACATTTATTATACTCTCTATAGAATATTATACATTAGGCCAGTCAAACTATTTGAAATTTACAAAACAATATTCTCTTCCTAGACATAGAATCTATTATAATAATTCCTCTTTACTCTATTAAATATATATTACATGTCAGTAAGATGTGTGCGTTAAGTTTCTGAGACCAACATTATTTATTATTGCAGAACACGACGAATCGTAGAGATTTTCAACACGGAGAACAATGCTGGCGGGGTCTTCTGGACACTCACAGTGACGAGTTTCACAGTACTGCTACGACAGAGCATGGGGAAAGCGAGACGGGGACACTTTGTACAGCTCACTGAACACGTATTCATCACATCTGAGTTACGCAGCTTTGAAAGAACCAGTTCCCTGTCGCTTTTAGCTGCCGAAGAAGCAAACTGACAGTTTCCTTGGTGAAGCTCACTGGCAGTGGCATGTGGACTTAAAGCTTTGTGCTTTTCATTGGTAAACAGAGAAAGAAAAGTAACAGTCCTATATCGCTTTCAACCTAAACACACACTTTTATGTATCTGTATATTTATTGCCAAATAATCCTGTATAATAATAATAATAATAATAATAATAATAATATACTTCACAGATCTGATCTCTTTTAGTTTTTGGCCATCACAGAATGTAATTTCATCTAAAAGTTTGGTCACTTTCACGGATGTTCCTGAGGAAAAATGTGAATGAATTTAAAAGGACTGTAACTGAAAACAAATCTTGCATTACAAATGAAAGGGAGTGTGTGAGCATGTATGTGTGTGTGTGTGTGTGTGCAGTATCACAGCTTAAAAACACTGCCTTGCAGTAAAAAGGTAATTTATCCAATTTTTGTTCTTAAATTTTACAGATTTAACTGAATTAAATTCAATTTAATTTAACATACACAGTATTTCCCTCGTTTCAGCCAAGGTAATTAATAGAACGAATACGATAACATTTGCTCATGTTTCAGGCCAGCGGTCTGGTCTGAATTGAGAGAGTAGTTTTCCATGTGTCTGAAAGCGGTTCCTGTCCTTCAGCATCCAGACAAACCATTCTGACAGCTGAGCAGGCCTGACCTCACACACGCTTCTTTTTGCCTGTAGAAAAGGAAGGTAAAAGAGTAACAGTCTCTGCTAACTTGGATGTGGTTGTGTGGCATGTGCTGTTCCAGCCCAGCCTGAGAGAGAGAGGAACTCTCTCTAAATCACAGTCTGTGCTGTGCTGGAACATTGTGCTAATCATAACTGTCATTTTTATTAGAATATATGACCCTGCCTTGCTGAACATTCCTCAAACCTTCGCGGTTTACCATTGTTAAATTGTGCGACGCATTATCGTATTGCACTTTCTGTCCTCATGAATACAGTTCATTTTCTGTTTTTTTTTCATATACAATCAATCTAATCTAAAACAGTCTAATCTAAATATTTTTACAAAGATATTACAATATTTAATATCATAATTACATAAATATTTGCAAAGTCAGATCACATTTGTGCTGAATAGCATCTGGTCTTCAAATTTCAATTATAATTCTGGCAGTTATTGTGGATGCACTTGATTGCTTTAGAAACACGTACAGCCTACATTTTTGCATATGCAATATTATCACTATAACAATACTGGATAGGCTTCTCCAAATCCCAATAAATGGAGCCACTTTTTGTAATCAGGGAGTGGACGCGTTTGCTCTCGGAGGTAGGTGAACGGATGGTAGGAGCGGAAGTCCTTGGTTGTAGTCACTACGGGTCGGTCTTAGATGGGGGTTAAATCTGAGCCTCCTCAGTTGCAGGGTTTGGGTTGTCAGTCTGCGGTTCTGGTCCATTCTCCTGGGCTTTTACCAGGGCCAGGGGCTGAATCATTATCCGAAGACGCTGGAAACACAGAAGCAGGCTGGGTTCAGTCTGACACTGCTTCACTCTGTCATACTCTTTAGCATTATAGTGTCAGTCACTCATACTCTTTAGCATTGTAGCGTCAGTTGCTAATGCACTTTAGCATCATTGCGTCAGCCCCTTACAGTCTTTCCCATTGTTAGGGTGCGCAGTAGCTGTCCTCACACGGCTCATCACAGAACTCTGCCTTCAGATTCGATCCAGTGATTCAGGCACCAGCTCAGATTCCACTCAGATATTTAATTAGGCATGTAAGCAGTGTGAATGAACAGGAGTCTCAGTGAAAGCAGTGAAAGAAAGGCACTGAGGCAGTAAGGCTAACCCAACAACCAGTGACTTCTGAGCTGCAGGATCGTAAGAAAGTGTTTTAGTGCTGTGATAGTGAGATGATTTACTCTGTGTCAATGCCAGAGTGAGGAGGTTTACAGTGATATGGTTTAGAGTAAGTTAACCTCAGAGTGAGGTGGATTACAGCTCACCTCTTTGGAGCTCGACAGGGTGTTTTAGTGTCAGAGCGAGCAGGGTTACCTCTTTATACGAGCCCTTCAGGGTGAGGTACATGTAGCCCATGTATCCGGGGATAAGGACCATGGAGGACAGAGCCATGCACCACCCAACTCCCTGCCCCCATGCTGGAAACACGTAGTTATTTAGGGTGAGCGGAACCATCTGGATGGCACTGAAGAGGAACACTCCCTGCAAGGAAAAACATCATGTCACAATACCAGCATCGCGTCACAATACCAGCATCACATCAGTGCACGGCCATCATGTCACAATACTACAATCACGTCTCAATACCAATATCATATCACAATACTGATAACCTCAAGTCAACATGGATGACACATAAATATCTTGAAAATCAGAAGATGAAAAGGTTTTTATTTTATTTTTTAAAACGAGATCATACAAGGATGCGTAATTATACTTCACCCTCACAATGTTAGCATGGGGCGCAGAAAGATATCGTATTTTTTTCTGAATCCATCAGCAGAAAATTTCTTTATTATAGTGATGAATCATCAATCATACTGCCACTTAGTGCTGCCAGGCTGAGAGAGGAGGAGGAGGAGTGAGGAAGAGCGGGCAGCACTTCACTCCAGCCTTGCAGAGTGTCTCAGCCTGGGGAAGCTGCTGCACTGTGGAGCTGGAGAGCACGGTTCAGCTCCTGGCTCCGGAAAATAAGCTGCTCATGTCTTCAGAAGCCCCTGCCCACTGCAGCAGACAGCTAAAATAATCCTTTCACGTGTGACGGAAGACTGAAGACTGAGCATAAAGCCAGATTCCAGAGAGCAGAGCGGCAGGCAGCTGCAGCTGTGGGTGAATATGGCTGCAATGGTGTCGTTTCAAACAGGAAAGTATATTAAGTAAATCAGAATTCTGAATAGAAACATTATGTCTTTGGTTTTAATTTATTAAGCCAATGATCCAGTCTCAGCAGGAGAGACTGAGGGCAAGCAGAGGCCCACACTCTGTAAAACAGAGGTGTGTTCCTTACTGAAAATGCCATTATGTCCCTCATTCAATTAATTGATCAATCAATAAATCAATAAATCAATGCAATTAAAGTTAACATGTCACTCTCAGCTAAGAATATGTCACAGCACACCTCAGAGGGTGCGTTACTGGGAAAGGCAGGCTTGCAGGAGCACCAGCAGTGTAATCCCTTTCAGTTCCTCTGCACCTGCCAGGTGCAGTTCTGCCAGGTGCAGCTCAGTCAGGTGCAGCTCAGTCAGGTGCAGCTCTGCCAGGTGCAGCTCAGTCAGGTGCATGTAAATCCAAACAGGCTTGACTGAGACTGTCCTCAGGTCAGTGGAAATGCAGCCCAGCTGAACTGCAGTTTCCTTATTAGCCAGTGTAAATGTGTGTGTGAATGGAGAGAAGCAGAACTCACAGCTACGATGAGGGGGGTGAACAGCACCCAGCACAGCTTCCACCACAGGCACGGCTTGTAGCCAATCATCTCCTGGATGTTGTCATAGAACTTATTGACCCCTGCAGGACAGAGGAATGCATGAACTGTAAGTTGCATGTACAGTACTGTATTAAATGATTAAGCTGCATGTCTTACATGCATGTACACCGTGTGAAAATGCATGTACAGTGCTGCATGTTTAAATGCATGCAGAATGCAGGTTTGTTAGTAATAAGCTGTGGGTTGTGGTGAGCAGAGGCCTGACAGGGAGGATGCAGTGCTTCCCTGTAACAGCAGGCCGGTCACTGATGACGCTGTGGTTTGTAGGAAGGGCAGATTCATTTGAAGTGGAAGGTCATTCAGAGCGGATTCTCACCGTAACACCAGGATATGGAGATGCACTCGAAGAAGACCAGGAAGAGCAGGCACATCCCGCTGGCGGAGTAGTAGTCAAAGAGTTTGAAGACGTAGATGCCGCCCTGCAGGGGACAGATGGCAGCAGTGTGCCGCAATAGCAAAAACATTTCTTACGGCTTCTGCACCCTGACTTTGGAATCGGCAGTTCTACATTAAAGCTCACCTCACTGCAATGCCCTCTACACCTGCACAGGAAGTGTGAAGCGCAGTGAAAGCATCCTATAATGCGCTCACATGCGGCCAAAATGTTTTTATGTTACAAGTTCCACAGCGCACCACAGGAGAATGAGCTCTGAATGGAGGATAAGCACCTCTCGCTGACATAATCTGAATAAGTCCATAGGCAGCTGACGAGCCACTAGGGGGTGCTAATGAGCAGTGTGATGAAGGGACCTTGGCTAATCTAACTCATGCAGAGAGGAGCCAGTAAAGATCCAGCACTGGTGGCTGTCAGCTCATGACACAGCCACACTCCACACTATGGTTATAATTTTTCACACCACTTAAATTTGTCTTCTAAAGTAACGGCTGAGTTTGCTTAGTTGTGGTTAATAATATTTTTACAGTCATGCACTGGTAAGTGGATTGACATTTGTCTTACACCCCAATGCAACATCAACCCTTAAGTGCATTCTTACAGAGGTAAAACACACACAAGTAACTCTCAGGATTTAGAGTTTCAGTGTTACACTGTGTTACTGCGGGAGTGTTAGTGTTACACTGTGTTAGTGCAGGAGTGTTAACACCACAGTGTTAGTGTTACTCTTTGCCAGTGTAGGAGCCACTGTGTGTAAGTGAGGGAAGAGTGCTCAAAGTTAGCCACTATGCCTCTGCACCACAGAGAGGTGATGTAACAGAAGCACCCCTTTACCTGTGTGATGTTGGACAGGCCAATCACGTAGGACACCAGACAGACCACCGCGATGAAGAGCTCTCGTCTTCCTCTCAGTAACCGTGGAAACTCATCCACTAACGCTGTGATAAAACCCTCCACTGTGCAGAACTGGGTCAGCACAGGAGAGACACACCCCAGTCAGCAGAGACACACCCGTCAGGAGAGACACACCCATCAGGAGAGACACACCCCAGTCAGCAGAGAGAATACTGCCTCATCTGTGAATACGCATCTGCAAATACTGCATCTACAAATACATTTATGCAAATATCTACAAACAACATATTCCTGACATCATCCTTCAATGAATAAGTCTTCTTCAAGGTCTAAATTGCTTTTCAAATTGTTTTTAGAAGTAACTAGCCACACAGGTACTTCTCTGCAATGTTTGTGACAAAATGAACATATCCTTCCAGCAATGAATGATGCAAGTACAAAAGCTTTGTCAGCCTGACTGCAGTGTTGGTTAAACTTGTAAATACATATAAATCTCTATAAAGCTTGGACTGCAATGTTCACATTTAAGAATATATAGATGAATATAAATAAGAATATAGGTGAAGAATCTGCATTTACAAATATATATTATATTCCTGTTAAGTGGTGCTTTACCTGGCTGGCAGGTGAGGGAGGAGCTATAGGCAGGTGCTTTACCTGGCTGGCAGGTGAGGGAGGAGCTATAGGCAGGTGCTTTACCTGGCTGTCGATGCCCAGCATGAGCAGCATGGAGAAGAAGAGGATGGCCCACAGGGGGGATATGGGCAGCTGTGTCACCGCCTCTGGGTACGCCAAAAACGCCAAACCTGGACCTGAGCACAGCATCAGTCAGCGTTCAGCACAGTGTATACCAGAAATACTAAACCTGAGCACAGTGTCAGTCAGTGTTCAGCACAGCACAGAGTGCTGAGTCAAAGTGCTCAACCAGGTTTTTTCTATTTCTCATTTAGCTGTAGCCCTCACAACTTTAAAGTAGAGGTATCAGTTTGAACAAATTGAATTCTCTACACCTATGCCTGTAGATGTGTAAACGTCTCACATATTTGGTGAGCCAGACAGAAAGAAACTGGAACTACCACAGATTTGTTGTGTTTCCTGCTGCAACAGACCAGAGCTACTGGTCAAGAATGAACACTAGATGAGTTCTTACAATGTTTAAGTTATGATGACACTCATGTGCAAAATGATACAGGTATAATTTAGTTAGTTATGATTATATAGAATCAGTGATGCTTTTTGGCAGTAATATTCAATATGTGCTTCACAGCAGATGATCTTATTCAGAGCGACTGACATGGCTTAGTTTCTTTTACATCATCATTTTACACAGCTGGATATTTACTGAGGCAGTTTGGGTTCAGCACCATGCCTAAGGGTGAAAGGCAGTGCCCAGCCACCACATCGAGCCATCAATCTTTGGGTTGCCAGGGTTACGAGCCCTGTACCTGACCACTACACCACACAGTATTCCAGTATTCCACAATGACAGTATTATAATTACTGCATTAACAATACATTTGTATACATCACTTTCCTTACATGGCTCTCTAAGTGATTTCCAAAATAAAGGTCAACAGCAATAAAGAATACAAAATAAAAAATAAAATAAACAAGCATAAATAATATTAAAAAATAACTTGCAGGAGGTTGCAGGCATTAAACCTTGTCTTGCTTTAGAAGGAATTTGTAAAATTATTACCTGATGCAGCAACATCGGCAATTGGCCTCTTGGTGATATGTGCCATGAAGCCAACGATGGAGAAAATGACGAAGCCAGCAAACATGCTCGTGGAAGAGTTAATGCAGCACACTATGATGGAGTCTCTGTCAGGGCAACAGCGCAAAGACTGATGATTTAAAATTCAATGTAATTTTATACCCTCACCTTAAATAAACTTTGTGGTTTTATACAATTTATACAATTTACAACAAACACCAAAGAGCCTTAAATTAATTATTGAAGATTTGAGGTCAGCTATAGTATATTGACTGAGTCACCTGTGTGAGGATTCATCTAAAAGTTTAACATGTAGCCCGGCCTATCTGTATATCTGTCTGTCTGTCTGTCTGTCTGTCTGTCTGTCTGTCTGTCTGTCTGTCTGTCTGTCTGTCTGTCTGTCTTTCACTGCTTGTCTGTCTTTTCTGCTTTCTGTCTGCTTGTTTCTCTCTGCTGTCTTGTCTGTCTGGGAGACAGATTAGCTGTTTGCCCTGCCTGTATCTCTGCCTTCTCTCTTTGCCGAATTGCTGCATGTCAGGTGGCTGGCAGGCCTGATGCAGGGAGATTGAGAGTGCAGAAGCGCACCTGTAAACATTAGTGTACCTGTAAACATTAGTGTACCTGTAAACATTAGTGTACCTGTAAACATTGTTATTGAAGGGGTTGTAGCTGCCGAGAGCAATCAGTGATCCCAGTCCCAGCCCGTAAGAGAAGAAAATCTGTGTGGCAGCATCCAGCCACACCTGAGAAGAGGAAGGAGATATTTAACTGACCAATGCTAGTGCTTCATACACCTGACCAATGCTAGTGCTTCATACTGAGTGTGAGAGTGTTTAAGATGAGTAATCCTACTAAGAGCAGTGTTCATGCTTACACCATCTCAACTGTGAAAACGTTCATTCTAATATTAACATTGCAATTATGATTTGTATATCACCTTAGGATGTTTAGTTATTTTTCTATTTTTCACTGGTTATTGTTTATGCACTGGAAGTGTGCTCCATTGCATGCCATGCCATTGATCATTTTGTGTGAATGGAACTGAATGAAAACTGAGGATTTCTTGAGAGTGCGTACCTCTGACTCCTTCAGTTTGCTGAACTCTGGAGTGATGTAGAAAAGGATCCCCTCCTTAGCTCCCGGGAGGGTGATTCCGCGGATGAAGAGGATGAAGAGCATGATGTAGGGGTAGGTGGCAGAGAAGTACACCACCTGCGGAGCGACCTCACTGTTACAGTGTTTCCATCAACGGGAAAAGACATCAGCAGAAACACAGGGAGTCAGGACATCTGCTTAACATCTTATATGAAGGAAGGCACCACCAGCTGCACAGTGTCCCCATCTCTGCATTGGGGCTCAGGTTCTACAGGGTCCAGAGGTGAGGCTGCCCCCTGCTGGCCCACCCAAGTACTCACCTATTATTGAACTTACATTGTCATGGCACATGTACACATAGTTAAAATAATTGTTAGTAGGACACATAACATTATATAACTGAAGAAAATCAATCGAGGAGAGCAGAGTTTTGGAGCCCCACACAGCCTCACAGACCCTCACCTTCCCAGTCCAGCTGACTCCCTTCCAGATGCAGAAGTAGACCAGGACCCAGGCGATGGCCAGAGTGATGGCGAGAGGCAGCCGAATCTCACCCGGTTTCTCTAGACCATCCGTCATTTGGTGCATATTGCGTCTGTCAGATCAGAATGAACTTCCAGTAAGGGAGACAATGTCATCATTTTCACATTTTAAAAGAAGGTATGCAGGGGTTTCCTTTTTTTAACACAGAAGGTGAGCTCACTCCCAGAACTCCACAACTGCGCTGGTCAGGTTGGCGGTTTCCACAATGCTGTAGTTGCTGTAGCATCTGTCAGTGTTCCAGGGGTTGTTGCAGGATTTCCATGGGAGTTCCTGCAGAAACGAGGGAGGAAAAGGCCAGTGCATCTGCCTGGCTCCCAGTGCAGCCTCTGTCTGAGGGACTCTGACTGAGATTCTACCTCATAAAGAACCAAAGCTCAGCATCAGCTTTATGACCCATACCTCCAGCTTCCAGTGATTTGCAGGTGCTAACTCATGCATCCTCCACTGCCAGTGCTGTTAACTAATGCACTGCCCATCGCCAATGCTGTTGACTAGTCCACCCACCATTGCAATAAGGGTGAGTCATAGAGCATATGTATTGCATGGTAGAAAAGTTGCAGATTCAGTGTAGCAAAGTACATTTTGTAGTAAAGTATATCTAGAGAATATTTGCTGTGGTAAACGAGCGTACGCAGAGTGGTGAAGGACCATACTCTCCTAGAGTGTGCAGAAGGTCTGTATGTCAGTGTAGTAAAGTATTACACTCTCTGTTGTGACTGAGTATACTTGGTGTGGTAACGGAGTAAACTCAGTTAGTATACTCATTTTTTATAGGTGAATACTCACTGCAGTAAAGGAGTTGTACAGGTAGTATATGGCCCAGGCTATGATAACAATGTAGTAAATATTCAGCCAGAAGGACAGGACAGCTGCAGCCAGGCCCACACCTGAGGGTGGAGAAAGGTTGCATTACTGCACTCTGAAATACAGGCTCATAATATGCTGTTAAATATAGCAGTACATTGAAGTAAAAAGATCAGATTTCATGTAATCACATGAAAAATACATATGTAATAATATTTTAGTCATAAATAACTGACCTATGCCTATAGATCTTACTGTTTATCAAAATCAGTTTTAAATAAAAACAAGTCCTGCATATTCCTGGAGAACAGACTGCATGGCATCAGGACCTCTGTATGATAGGATTTAGTGCGTCTTAAAAAACAACCAAGTATTTTAAAATACTCAGCACATACACAACACTCAGTACACAGCCATACGAGTACCTTTAAACATCGGAGCGAGTTTCCAGACTCCCAGTCCCCCTATTGAGGTGTACTGGCCGAGGGAACATTCTAGCAGAAACAAGGGAACTCCAGCGAATATAAGGGTCAGAAAATAGGGAATCAAGAAGGCTCCTGGACAGAAATGAAAGAGGGAAACGTGATAATACGTAATACGCTGATAATATACGTAATAAAAACATATCACAATATGTAATTTATACACATGACCGAATTATATTCAGGTAGCATTTTGTATCACGAACAATTCAGTGACCAAACAATATTTAGACTAATTGATGAAATCAATGGTGTCCGTATGAACGAGCATTCATACGATCTCAAAGGAGGGAAACAGCGCATTCAAACTTTAGCGTTGGATTTATTTTCATAAATGCGATTGAAGAGGTCGAGCTGTAGTAAATTACTGCCGCTGATTTAAAAAAACAGTCATCCGTTTTTACCTCCGCCGTTTTTTCCGCAAAGGTAAGGAAATCGCCACACATTCCCCAGTCCAATTGCATAACCAACACACGACAGCAGAAAGTCGAATTTTCCTGCCCAGGTTTCTCTGTCGGGAATTTCCTTTTTCTTTTTCTCGGTCTTCGCCGCCGGTGTTTTTGGCTTGTCGTTGTCAGGTGCTTCGTTGACCTCTGTGAGGACGTGTCCATCGGCCGCTTTGGCGCCATTTGTCGCCATGTCTCCGAATTTGGCAGGGGTCCGTGCCGCTGGACGAGACACTTCAGCACCGGTCCACGTGGACAGCAGCTTCGCGGTTTGGCGCACAGCCTTTAGACCAAACGCTGGGATTGGGAAACAGTTCGTTAAAATAATACAGCAAACATAACTGGTCAACATTTTAAATACTAAGCGAAGGGCTGTGCAGAATACAGAATTGACATCGAGAGCCTAATTCCCTGTCTTTTAAAAGCATTTGCCATGGAAACCGCTTCAGCAGAAGAAAGATAAATATGTAATTGACTTCATATTATTTAAGGCAAAGACAGCTTTTGAGCGAGAGCATACATGATGATATTTGTTATATTAATTTATCTTTATCATTAAAGGTATTCCCAAGATTCTAGGTGCACTACTTTCGGAATACATAATTATCGATAAACATTCGCTTTGCCTATTTATTACTCGACCATACTACTAAGGTTCCTCTACAACTACAGCAGTTAAAGCATTAGCATGCTAACTCTTATCTGTAAAAAATATGGGGTTTATATATTGCTAAACTGCTTTTTTTTCCTTTCCACGGTGGCACCGAAGACTTACCTGTGCTGGATTATGAATGATAAATTAAAATGGAGCTCGCAGGTTCATCAAGGAAGATGATTTTCATTTAATCATAAATAACATCGTGTTTACAAAATAAAATTAATCACACCAAAGCTGTATCGTAATATTTAATGTAGACTCGTGTAGGATGCAATTAAGGACACGCCGACATGGAGATATGGATATTTTGGTTTTTAGATTAATCTCTACAACTCCTTAATGAAGCTGAATTACTGAATAAAATTACTATCTGACAAAGTTATCGGTGCAAACATTTTGACATGCGAAAGATGACAGCGTTCCGTCCGCGCGCTCCAACACAATTAGGCTGGAAAACTAACGGGCGCCGCGAGCGCAAATCTTTACGCATCAGCCCGGGGCATCCTTTTCCACACCAAAGAATCGCGAAAAGGGACATACTTCACATGGCTATAGACTTATAAATATTAAATCAACTTCGCACTGTCCACTCAAACCATGTAATCTCCACACAAGATGATATATATGGGAAAAAATCCCTCAGTAGCTCAGTATTGTTGGCACGCACCAGTCCTTGGATACCAGCACTGCAACGGGTACACCGTCGATAAATAATGATATTATCTCAAAAATATTTCTAGCCGTGGTATCAAGTACCAGTTTAAAAAAACGGCATTGCCACGACATATGAATTATGAGAAGCATAGACAGATAGATTCTCATTGATCAGAATAAAATATTTTACTCACAAAATTCGGTTGCCCGTCACAATATAAGCGATGAAGACATCCGTTGTTCCCTTCAAGTTATGAATTTGCTGTGTTATCCGGGAAATCACAATATGATGTTGTTGTTTTTTTAAATTCAAAGACTTAAACAGTTCCGAAAAGCCCTCTCCCTTTCGGAAGGTACAGAGACGTTCCGCGGAGCTGTCCAGAGGAGGGAGGTGCTGAAGAGGGTTTAAACGGCACGAGGGAGAGCAGCTTCGCCTCGTGCCACCGTCTTACACCAACAGCCAGAAACGGTGCATGTAGCACAAATCCCAACTATCATCCGCACACAGTAGCGTCAATGTCATCTGAAAGTCGACCCTCCTCGCATACAACACACTCGCCACTGAGATCACCCCGAGTTCGAGACCGGGGCATCGTCTTGCCTTGCGCCTTTAAGTGTTTTTGAGTTTTCACCTTTATGAATACTTTCCTACTTAATTAATAGTGATCAGCGTTTCTCAGATGATATTCATGTAGTCTGTCTTGACGTCAAGACTATTCAAAGATCATGAAGTTGCCCCAAAACCCTGTCCCCACTTGCCCTCTGTGGTATTGGCGGGTGTACCAACACTCCGACTTAAAAGATTCAGAGGGAAATAGTGTCAGAAAGACTGAATAGTTCAGAATAGTTATAGCAGACAGTAGATAAGTGAAAATACAACGCATTGGAAAATACAAGGCATTCACACCCAACACTAATCATAATGAGGGTTGGAGTATTTTGGAATTTGTAAAATGTCATAGGCCTGACAGTATTCATGACAGGTGAAATCCACCCGTTTCTTTCAAATGTCCGCTTTTCCAGTGCTGAACAGAACCGAGCTTAACGCTTTCATTTTACCGACTCCAGTGCCTAAACTGGGCCTGGTGTTCTGGGCAAATTGAAAATTGCGCTCCGAGAGTGTCCCTGTGGAAGATATTCAACGAGGGCTGTGAGAGAGAACAAGATTACACTGCTTTGACTTTCTGTCCTTTGGATCATTTACCATCGTTAACATAGTCCGAATTACATCTATTAATGTATTAGCCGAATGAAAATTTTACACCATCTTTGGAGTATCAAATTATTTTTTTATTTGGATGAGATGCCAATCGCGAAACATTGTATATCTATTTTGAAATTCACATCGTAGCCTATATCTGTTGTGAAATAAAAACACAGGAAAAAAGGAACCCGTTTTTATTTCCTATTTGTGGACTGCGCGCGCTGGTAAATCACTTCCCTCGGGCCTGTTTAAAAAGGTCACGAGGATGACAACGCAGTAAAAGTTTTCATGGAAAGCATCTGACGAGTGGCTGAAATGGAGGCAGATGGGGAGCCAATGAGGGGTGAAGTAACCCACTCGATGATACCACATGAAATTTACCGTTTAAAATCCCATCTGGTTCGTTCCCCCTCGGGCAGCGCGGTTTGAAACGTGACACGCGCTCATGAACCTGCGGTGGAAATGCGAGAGCGTGGCAACTGCTGGTGACACGCTTGATTGCTCAACCAGGCGCTGAACCGGCCGGGTTTGCACAAGGTAACGCATGCAGAGCCTTACTTTGGTCTAGCTTTTAAGGTTTAATGCATGAATAGATCCGAATGATTAGATGTCAGCGCCGTCCTCATCATGCCTTCACGGTCTCTGACGGTGCTTAGGTGCTTCACTTAGTTTTCTAATGGCGTTTGTTCGTGACTGGATGGGGTATCCTGTCACACAAACTCCAAAATAATTAAACACAAACATCAAAAGAAAGGTTTCACTGTTAATGTATATTTGGTTGTTTTTTTTAATACTATTATTATCATAACAAAATAATACAACATTTGGATATACTAGAAGATATTGCCATCCACATGATTAACTGTTGATTCATAACTGACCATCATAGTAGTGTAAATGCTCACCTCATGAGTCAGAGATGATTGGACATAGGTGATAATTGTGTCTTAATCAAGAAATTCAAAAAAGAAAAATACAGAAGTAAACCAACATCCTCTGCTCAAGGAGCCCAACTTTTGTGCCAACACCATGCCGGTGCTCAGTTGTTCTGTGTCTGGGTTGTTGAGACTTGGCAGCATCTGACCCGGAAAATTGTTACAGCCAGAAAGAGTGCATCAACAGCAGGCCACAGTCTGGGAAACAGGTAGTGACTCAACATGTCAGAATCCCACACTTCTTAAACGGAGTCATCCGTTTGATCTCTGTTTACCAGCCATCAGACACAAATGGATTTTAAATCTGAGCATGTCTGGCAATCAGCTACTGCTCCTGGGTCCTGTTTCAGGAACGCATGGCACTGTGAGAAAACCCTCACACTGACATCAAATTAAAAATCCTTTCTTCCCAGACACTGAGAGGACTGATCAAACGCTGGAATCTGTGCTTTAGTAGTTGAGTATTGAGTGATGCAGGGACTGTCTCAAAACTACTATCTGTTTGTGCAGAGAAAAAAATGATGGAGTGAGTGTGGTAGTGAATAGAGAGGTACAGACGCAGAGATTGCCCATCTCCATTCTGTCACTCTCAGCATGCTGTCACTAATGCCCTTCGGACTAAAAGTCTAACATTCTCCGGATGAATGCTCCTGTTGACGTTTTGTCCGTTTCGTGTCCCTGGACCGTGAGGCTTGTCCTCACCAGCCACTGTTTATGCTGTTTGTTTCTGACCCCAAAAAGGGCTGTGCCCCTACCTCACTGAGAGCTCCCTCCAATGTAAAAGCAGTTCCTCATTGTACCACTAGATGGAGATACAGCCAGTGATGTAATCACTGCACCTGAAAAGTGCCTGTTCAGTTCTTACTTTAATTAAAACTAAATTACAGTTTAAAATGACTGAGATGATAATGACATTTTCTTAAAGCTGTCAGTCCTGTTGTGTTTTTGTCTTTCCATTATTCAGCTATCTGAGATCATACATATATTAATTAGCATGAGTCCTTAATATGGTAACATACTGTATTAATTAAAAACAATTAAAATATTTTATATTTAATTTCTACATACACACCTTAGTCTTAGACTACAAAGGTGAAGTGTCATGGCAGAAATTTATTTCCAATGTTAACCAAAAATACAAAAGGGATCTTTTGCCCTGACAGTCCTACAATCCTTTATCTCTGCACAGAATATTTAAGTCTTCTCTTTCAAATTAAACACAAGATTTGCTCTTTTTCTAGATGATAACATGATCTTCATTAATTTTAACAACCAGCAAACTCACTGGTTGACAAATAGTTTCATGGATAGAATAACAAACAAATAAACAAAATAATACAAAAACTTGACTGAAATTTACCATTATTTACTGAAATTTACAAAGAATGTAATGTGTGGTACAGTCAGTGTTTTTCCTTTTTTTCAGAGTGTATTGCAGCCCTCCCTAGAATAGGAAGCTCCTTTGTCTCTGAAATGACCCAGATTTGAGAAACAGTTCTGTAGCCTCAGTCTGTTCTGCTGATAACCGGGGGCTGGTTTTACACCACCGCTGCTGAACAGCTCAGACAGACTGATCTGGGATCAGAGGCAGGGACGCTGGCAGACGTGAGTGAGTAGAGGAAATGGAGTGATAAGAGGAGAGATGCTGCCCGGGAACCCGTCAGTATGGAGAGATCATATCCGCACCCCTGTGGAGGATCTCCCTGCACCTGTGTACTGGCTGTGCATCCTATCACCCCACACGCTCTGTTATCTCATATTCATCAAACCTACCACATATTCTGCTATATTTACACACTGAGAATCAACCCCATTACTCATATGACATGACAAATCCTGATATGGCAAAGGGCTCATGTTTCAAACAGTACAAAACCTGGGAATTATACTGAGAGTTTAATTCCTAAAGTATGGCACCAGGCTACAGTGGCTCGTAAGGTGCTCTGATGAGCAGATCTCACAGCCAGGCCTGCGTGTTTACACCCTCAGCAAGCTGCAGCACAACGCAAGCTGACCCATCCTGCAGGTCAGGGCTGCATTCCTCTGTCCCTTTAAGAGGATGAATGTACACATGGAAGTGTACAAAAAATACTGAACTTCCTTTCAGAATCACACAGGGCAGGCACTGGTGTGTAATGGTGCCGCACATACACACACATCAAAAACGAGTGTTGCACAGGTTACCTCCACATGACCAGGAAAGCTAGAAGGAGGAAATTTAAAGTTTTAATTCATTACTTTTTTATGAAACTCACTACAGGCTAATCATGAGTAAAATGTGATGAAGGATTTATCGTCTGTCCACTCGTTGCACACAATGGTAGGTTGTTAAAACAGTACAGGTTAGCACGTTAGCCTTCCTGCTGGGGGAGACAGGCTGATATAACAGTTTATGTGAAGGACAGCGCATATTAGCACGTTAGCCTCCCTGCTGGAGGAGACAGGCTGGTAGAGGAATATACATGCAGGATAGAGCATGTTAGCACATTAGCACGTTAGCCTCCCTGCTTGAGGAGACAGGCTGGAGGGTGGGTTGTGCTGCGGAGCTGGGACATCTGTAGATGTGTTGCCAGGCAACAGCAGAGTGAGTTTCAGTGCACTCTTCCTGTTTGCGTCTCAGGTGGTAAGATTCAATCGCAGTTCATTAAGTGCCATAGGCACTCCATTGAAGTGGAGGAACACCCACTTTTACACTGACTGACAGGAAGAAGCAGAACAGGATATATGAGGTGTTTGGCTCCTGAGATAGCGATCTGTGAGTGTCAAGATGCACTCTCATGCAATTCATTCCTCTGCTTCACTGTTTTCTGGGACAGATGGAACAAAGGAGACAGATTGCTCTGCCAGCAAGCAGCTCTTCTCAAGTGCAGACTGAGCCCAGCGTTCTGGGTTCAAAACCAGCTGTGTCATCTGCTTGCAGTAGCAGGCAGGCCGCAGCAGCAGAACATACAGATTTGCTATGCTAGGGATAAGGGTCATAGGTCAGGCAGGGTTTCCTCATCCATCTACTCTCTGTTCACTTGGATGACATCAGTGAGTTCCACCTGTCCTTCACAGGCGTCCACTTCACTATTGTACACTGTGGAAATTACAGTGAAAAAAATATCCATCGGTCTGCGTGCAACTGAAGTTAAGGATTGCATTCGTCTTGCTTCAGGACTCCTGTGGGACGGCAGAGACTTTCAGAGTAAGCTTAACGTGTGGCTGGCAGTTGCAAATGGGGCACATGGGAAGGTCAAAGATCGAACTTCAAGCAGCTGGCATCTTGGGTTACAGGTTTACAAACTGGGATCAGAACTGAGAGGGTCCCTCTAAGGGCTTTTATGTGTTGCATATTTTCACTTAAATCACTTCCTGTTTAAACAGGAAATCCTCATATCATCATAAGTCATCCAAGATGCCATGGAGACCCTCTGTGCAGTACTCTCCATTGGCTAAAAAGACAGCACTCATCTCACATGTCATCACTGTCCAGTCAGTCTGCTCACAGAACACTCAGGCTAATCTGTTGTGATGTCATAAAGGCTGCTATCTTGACTGTCTGTAACTTGAGCAGGAGCCACAGCCCATCAGAGTGAATGTGAGATGTCAGTTCGCGGGTTTGCTTGCGTGGCTGTTGGTGATGCTGTGTGTTTGAGAGGGATACAGTAATGCGTGTGGAGCCGCACCGCACTGTCTCTGTCTACAGCGTTCGTCCGCAGGCACGCTCCTCCACACAGCCCTCCTAATCCCCGCCATTCACTCCCATCGCTATGGAAACGGACTCGCTGGCTCACAGCCTGGCTGGTGTCACGTAAGCACTTCTACAAAGCAGAGACGCTGGCACGAGGGAACGATTTCACACACACACCATAACCTGATCAGAGAGAGAAACACAACCGGGAACTCACCTGCACCTCGAGCCGACGCTCAGCAGCTTCTCCTGAGGGGGAGAGGGAGGAGATCTGGTGTTTTTCTGAGCCCAGGTGAGAGTCAGCACCTCTCAGACTCCAGCCACACAAGCTCAGAGGGAAACTCCCGTCAGGACTGCAGTACGGTGTGAAACCACCACCTGGAAGCTGATAAAAGCCGGCCCACAGAGGTAACAGCACAACAGGAAACAGCACAATCCAAGACAGACTCAGCTGAGATCTTAAACTGTAGCCTTGCCTATTTCAGCATGCCTGCAGTGATTCATTATTTGCAATACACAGTTTATAACACCTCTGAGACACTGGGATGATAGGCTGCTACCATAGATTACAGTAAACATGTTTAATAGCATAATAATAACATGGTAATAACATTACAATAAACCAGTGCTTACAATAATAGTTCATGATAACTGGAATTATTAGTCTATAATGTGTCAGTGAGAGGATACCCTTGAGGAGTCAGAATACCCTGTTCCTCAGAGTAAGCGCATTGATCAGAAAGAAAGCATTAACTATTCAGTCATGTAATTTTTTTGATTGTGTTCTCCCAGGCAATGATTTAATTTTTTTAACCAAAAATCCATGTTGAAACATTTATGCATCGTCTTTTAGCTGAATTTTAATTACACCAAAATCATGTTGAGTTTGACAACCATTCTGGAAGTGCCTTTGCAATTAAACCCTCTTTCATTCTTAAAAGAAGGAAGAGTAGCTTTTAAATGTAAAATGTGGTCAAGTGGTCAAATGGTGGGCAGCAGTGTAGCATAGTGGTTAAGGAGCGGGACTCGTATTCAAAAGGTTGCCAGCTGGATTCCCCATGGGGGCACTGCTGCTGTACCCTTGGGAAAGATGCTTAACCCACAATTGCCTCAGTAAATATCCAGCTGTATAAAAGGATAACATTGTAAGAACCTGTAATTGATGTTAAGTCGCTCTGGATAAGAGTGTCTGCTAAATGCCAATAATGTAATGTAATGGCGTGGTGACAGTGGTGTGCACTGGCATGTTTTTCCATACTGCATTGGGAATAGTGCCTTTGAAGGAGTACTCTTTTTTAGTGGGGGGGGCTGACCTGTGGTTACCCTGTGCTGCTCCCCACTTACGGTGTTGCCCCAAACCAAACTCTCCCCCCCCCCCATGCTGAATAGATGCCCCTCAGTCCATGCTGTGGCTGTGAAGGACACCCCCCCCCCCCACACCCCTCAACACCCCCTCCCCACTCTCACATACGCACACACAGACAGGACAGAGGCGACTGCAGGGAAGGTGTTTACCGGCAAACTCAGACAAGGTCACCCCCTGACAGCCAGGGGGTGCTGTGTCCATTAAAGTCACAGTGGACTCAGCGAGGATTCATTAAAATAAACCTTTATAGATAAAGGCACGCGCTCGCACGGAATGAACTGCCAAACTGTGTTGTGTCTGATTGGGTCCCTGAAGAAACGCAGAATCAAGCCTGTGGATCAAAACGGTACCCGCGGTTACTGTTGCCGTTGGTCACGCATTTCCCTCCTATGTCTGTGAATGACAGCAAAATGAATACCCAGCAAACAGGGCACGGCAGAACCTGGCTACAGAGGAAGGCTTGTTTTGCAGTTATCTCTGTTTTTTTAAGTAGCAGAATTAGATGTTTTCCCTATTTGTGAAATTTTGTGATCATTCCAAGACCCGTAAAAATCTAAGCACCCATTGAGAACTGTATGGAAGCATTAATTACATACATGCAATGTGTTGTGAGAAATAAGAAACCGAATGACAAATTTTACATGAAAGTTCAGTTCATACCTCTGTATAGAAGTGACTGAGAGCCTCAGCAATTTGTTCCAAGCCAAAAAGAGGAAGGGAGAGGAAGAGAGAAGAAAAACAAACAGCATCAAGAGACACATTGACATTATTATGATGGCACAGAAATCAAACCCCAGAACATGCTGCCATAATCCTCACATACAGTCCTGCATGAATCATTAACAGGGATCAGATCTTACCTGACTTTCAGGTTATTTTGTTTGCTTTAGTGTGGAGGGTCAGAATTATCAAGGGCCATATGTGTAGCACAGACTGGAGCCAACTCTGCATGGGGGGGATCCTTCCCATCAGGCAGTGGGAGCAGCAGACTCCACCCACAATAAGCGCCTGGTTCCTATCCCCTGGACACAGTCTGTCTCTCTCACACACACACGCACACACACACACACACACACACACACACACACACACACACACACACACACACACACACACACACACACACACACACACACACACAGGACACACATGCATGCGCATGCACACACACACACACACACACACACACACACACACACACACACACACACACACACACACACACACACATCTCTGTACCTGCCTCTTTGAAGGGAATTTACCTCTGATGGCAAAGTAAAATATTCCAACAGGAAACTGCTCTGTTGTCACCTCAGCAGTGATGTCATCTAAGAAAAAAATATTATCCAATCAATGCAGGCTCATCTGCATAAACACATCCATCTGCTTTGAACCCCTATGCACTGCACATATTGTATCTACCCCCACTGAATCTGTTTTGGGATATTAAAAACAAACAAAGATTTTGTTTTCAGAGACTAGATCATTTTAATATTCATATAATAATATTTCACTACATCCTTTTATTTTCCAGCTCAGTATGACATATTTAAGGAAATCACATCCCTGAAAAATTAAGTCAGTCAGACAAAATCTCTTGGACTGCGTCCTACTGGATCAAACTGCCAGGAAGATATCTGCCGATGGCAGCTCTTTCTCGTTTGAGGGCTGCATAAATAGAGCTGTCTTATAAGTCTTTAGATATCCCAGGATGGATTAAAAAGATAAGACACATGACAAGAATTCTGAGGGTTTGACGGAGGAAGATGTTTAAAAATGTTTCCTGCCACTCCCCCCCGTAGAATGAGGTTTAGGGAAGTGTATTCACGGCATGGCCTTCCTTCTCCTCACTGTTTCAGCAGGGAAAAACTCCACATCACATCAGAAGAACGTTAAATGCTGTGATTGTATTTTATTCACATATTTTTCATTCGGTAGGGTTCAATTCAATTTGTTTAATTTCTGAGGTGATAAATTGCTTTCAACTAAATGTTCCAGTCAAGGTAGAATGTAAGTAGAATAACCAGGCGAATCGATTGATCCATGGAATTAAAAACTCTCTCTCTCTCTAGCTGGCAGTAACCCACTCTTACAGTGAGCATATATATATATATGTATATATATATATATATAATATATATATATATATATATATATATATATATATATATATATATAAATATATATGTACATATATATTCTATATGCACATACATACTACATACTAATTCCCTTATATATACATTTTTTCCAAGCTCACAGTGACTGAATAGCAGAGGTGTGTCATCCGCTGTGTGAGGCGTGTTGTCCGTCACGCATGTGCTGCGTCACAGGAGACGGGGTTAGGGTTAGGGTTAGGCGTGTTGTTTGTCACGCGTGTGCTGCGTCACAGGAGATGGGGACGCCACAGGGGGCCGCGTGGGGGCAAGGATGTATGTCGCTGGGCCAGAAAAAAGGTTGCCATGACAACTTTTGACAGCTTCGCCTCAAAGGTCTTTACAGGAACTCCTCGGAAAGGTAGGGAGACATTATTACAGACACATTAACGGCTGACTGTTCAAAGCACTGACCTTCACTTTGCCCTTCTCGTTACATAAGAACTAGATCTCATTTTACAGACACATGGAGCTGGGTTGCGCACAATGGATGTTTCTTTATCTATTTTCTTGATACAGTGGACACAGTGGCCATAGTCCTCACCTTCACTGCCTGGGTACTACACACTCTTCTCTTGTTTGTTTCAGTCTGTCTGACCCTGTATTACTCTGTGTCTCAGTCCGTCTGACCCTGTATTACTCTGTGTTTCCATCTGTCTGACTCTGCTGTTTTGGCCTGTCTGACCTAAAGGTCACCTGTCCAGAGACCTCCTGACCTCTGACCCTAGAGACACAGTAACTGTTGAGTTCATCTTCGCAGACACACACCCTGACAGCACGAGTCCTGCCAGGCTGGCTGCAGCCTTGCATTAATAGGTGCTGATGTGGGCGTTGGTGTGGAACAGTAACGTAGCTGTTTCCTGGAGCGCAATCACTCCTGCATTACCATATTCATCAGGAAAACAAGACAGGCAATCAGAGATATTACAGCTCCACAAAGCTGCGCTTAGACAATCCAGACAGTAATATTCAAGCAAAAAAGAATGCATTAATTACATTGGAAATACACAATTTTGCAGATATTCAGATCTGAGGAATTCTGTCAGATGAGTCTAAAGCCTGCATCTCTGACTCTGAAAACACACTACTTCACGTTTATAATAAATCCATTAATCCAGGCAATTTAATATCTATATGCAAGTACATTGCCTTGTATGTATATTTATGGACTAAAATAAACAAATGTGTGATGGTGGCTTTATTACAAGTAAACATATTTAAGTCTATCTGAAAGAGCTTGGTGAGGCATATGATGTACCAGTGTGTATAAGAATTCCAGCCAGCTGGTGCTGGAAATGTCTGGGCCTTTTTAGGACTTCCCTCACAGCCTGTCTCAGCCCGGGACAGCAGACAGGCCACTGCGTTGCTCTCTCTCCTCTCAGAGATGCAGCGTTTGCTCAGAAATTTCATCTCGGTTCAGAATTAAACAGCCAGGCTGGGGACAGAGAGATGCTCATGGGATCCGGCACAAGCAATCTGCAGCGGAGTCCAGACCCAGACACGAGCGGGCGATCCAATCATCTCATTTGTTCCTGCAATATTGAGGCGAAAAGGGAGCTGCACTGAAATAACCGCATTCCATTACCTGTCCAAGTTCAAAGGTCATTTAGTTCATTCGGTGCTGTTTCATCAAAGATCTTCACCATAAAAAGTCAGCACAGATTGACAGGAGAGAGATGGAAAAAGAGTTGTGTATTTTGTGTAATTTTTGTAATTTTTCAGTCATTGTTTTTAACAGGATGTGCACAGTTTGAGAAAAGGAAAATGTTCTCATCTTCCTTTTCTTGAAGGCTTACTGTGATGTAAGACAGGAATAGGTCAGTATGCCCTACTGCACAGTTCAGACCATGTATCTGTGAGTACAGAAACACTGACTCCAAGACTTGAGAACTCTGTGTGTCTCTCAATATCTTTTCTTATTACATTTCTAAATCAATATGAAAAAAGCAGGTAAAACCTTCTTAATTAATAATCTGTAGAAATGTCTGTTACGTATATTTAGCCAGTACGAAAGTGGTTAGTGGCTCCAATTAATTTTCAAAGACTGTTTTACTGAAAGCAATAAATTAAACTAAATTAAACACTCTTATTAAGAAAACTTTAACAAATTGTTTTTAATCTCCTTTTGTAATTAGATGAAGACCAATTTTACATTTTTATTTCAAAATATCTTGGGGAATGAACCCTCCAGAGCTGAATGCTGAGTTCAGGTCATTTAAGCACAACCCTCCCTTTCTAAGGAGAATAGCTTTTATATCAACTTCTCAAAACTGTCCAGATGTCTTCTATATGCTGTGGTGTAGCTAGATTTACCCCATAACCATCTGTATTCAAGTTTTGTTAATATTAACCCAGAAACTGCCTTTAAATACAGTACAATCCTAGTTAGTTAGGTGCTGGGGTGGCTTCTATCATTCAAAGACATTTGGTGATATTATTAATAAAATGAAAAAAAACTCTCATTAAGCTGGTTATATGAAATATTGGGCAACCCATAGTCATTTCACCATTCCATATTCAGGATCTGGATCCTTCATGTATTGCACTCTTCACAATCCTGTTTATGAGGGCAATGATCTGTACTGGATAACTATAGAAACAGAGCAACAATCAGGACTTACACCTGCATTATCACAGAGGCTAGTTCATTACACATTGGTTACAGGGGATTTTAACAAATTAGTTTGCATGTATATGCACATATATGGGGTGTATACTGTATGTGTATGTTATTGGTTTAAAGCCATTTGTAATGGAAGTGTTCGACTTGGAGAGTTCATAAGTGAAAGACCCTTCACGAATCACATACCCCTCTCTTCTCTGTGCAGCAAATGCCTCTAAAATCGTTTAAAATATTCTCATGTATCTTTAGAGTGGTTTTGTGTGTGCATTGCCTGGCTGGAGAAGCCTACCTTTTCCCCCATCTCCCTGCAACCCTTGGCTGAATAGGAGAATCTCAGTCACGGCTTTAAGAGGTTTATTAGCTTCAAAGAGAAAGGAAGCCGGCTCCCCGTCTGTCATTCCGACCAGACAATCCTCCCAGCCTCAGACAGGATAGGATGTGATCTCACAGCTGTGCCTGCATCTCCGGGCTCCTGTGTCTGTGTGCACCGTTTGCACCCTCTCCCACTGACCCCCCACCCACATCCTGCTCTGCACACACAAATCACACCCAACCAAAATGAAACAGCAGCATACGACATATATAAAAGCAAGATGCAGCCATCAACACAAAGCCATGATGGTGAAAAATGCTATTCTAAAATTCTCGCGATGGAGCACAAAGCCCCAAAGCTTGTGGTGTACACAAAGCCCAAAAGACAGTGGACATTAGGACATTAGGAAATGCACGGCCTTTTTAGAGAAAATGATATATGATACAGCAAAAGTATGTGAAGCATTAGCGGGCCTCACCTATCTACTTGCAGATCTTCCATTGTTTAATTACATCGTACCATTAAATAAATGCCCCCATTGTTTCCCTCGTGTGAAGTGTGTTTGTTCAGAGTGTAAAGGCTTTCTACACATGCAGATAGACAGATGTAGCCACGGGGTTCTTGTCAGCAAGTTGTTCATTTATAGTGCGATATGTAGCCCCCAGCCCTCAGGCTCCAGCT
>CM032882.1:39436438-39446438 GCA_019176425.1 Megalops atlanticus
CCTGTTCTTGGTCTCGTTTCCCTCAAACGCTGCAGATGTTTGAAGTGACAGGAGTTTAACCTGACTGACGCCACCCACAGTCCAGACTGAATGGCATCACACTGTAATTACACTGCTATTCATTTCCATCATTTAAAGCAAACATGTGCGCTGTTAATCACAGACTGATGCACCCATTCTCCTGCAAGACGTCCTCCTCCTGAGAGAGAGAGAGAGAGAGGAAACAGAGGGATGGAGGGAGAGAGAGAGAGAGAGAGAGAGAGAGGAGAGAGAGAGAGAGGGAGGGAGAGAGGGAGAGAGAGAGAGAGAGAGAGAGAAGGGAGAAGGAATGGAGGGAGAGAGAGGGATGGAGGGTGTGAAGGGGGTGGGATAGCTTTAGGACAACTTCTCTTTGGCTCATGACTAAACACTCTTTCTCCAGAGTGATTAGCAGAGAGACTAGCAGAGAGAGGAGAGATGGGGAATAATTTACCATATTTTATTTTCAATGTGATGGTGTGTGATTTTCAGTTTACTCTAGTTTTTTAAAGATATTTTTTATTTTACTTTATAGTTTTCTTTTGAGTTATTGTCATTATTTTATTTATCGCATGCCCACTGTCCTTTTTTACTGTAAGTTACTGCTTTAAATGCTTTGGAACAGTGGTGCATATCTGTCAGCCAGTTTGAATCCTTGCATCCTTGAGGGGGGCATCAAATTCCCTGTTTACCATGCAGAGATACATAATTGCCTGCTGAATCACTCAGGTAATCGCTAATTTGATTGAAGCGAATGATTATCATTACCAGTGAGGGAACTGGTTGAAACTGCCACTGGGATAACACTGGGAGTGTGGGGCAGGTCAGGGGGAAGGACAGTGAGATACGAGCTTTGAAAAGAGAGACCTGTTTCCCTGTGGAACGGCCTGCCGGTCTCACACACCCTACTGTCCCCATCCTACCTTTCAGCATCCAGTCTCTAAAATGATTTTTTTTTGTTTCCTGTTCTATAATAGTTCGCCTTTTTTCATAGCCCATTCCCCAGAACCACGGTGTTACTATAGAAACCAGAGCTGTCGGTCATAGTCACAGAAAGTGGAAGCTCAACTGAAACCTGGAAATGAACCCAAATTGACCACAGTAATGTAGGACATGAGGCAACCATCCCTGTATCTGCGGGGCCAGGGCCGGAAGAGGCATTGCTCCAGGGATGAATCCACACCCATGGGAGGGATTAGCGAAGAGAAACCCCATTTTATAGCGCATTACTCTTTTTAATCACAGTACAAATAATGGCTAAAATGATTCATTCATAAATATGGATTTGTATACTGTTTCTCTAAATGTGATTTCACACAGAGTCTTACACACAGGGGAAAACATAAGTAGTTGTGAGGCCAAAATTGAGAATTAAAGTGTTCTATCCTGCACCAGCAGGCTGCACTTGCACTACGGTGCAGTTTCTATAGCAACCGCTCTCTGAATTCCGCGGGGCGAGGCGTGGATTGTGTCTCAAACCCACATGTGATTCCAGCCGTTTGAAGACAGCAGGATGTCCCTCCATGCCGTCTGTGAGGCGGAAGATTTGAGCGTTCCGCTGAAACACCATTGTGTGCAAGGCTTTGATGTAGCTGCCCTGCACCCTCCTAAACAGCCAGGATTTTACATTTGAACTTGCTGCCCCCTGCTGGTACACTTGTGTAACAGTACTTCATCATTAGCGTTATTAATTTACTCCGGGGACGTGCCTATTTAGGGCAACTTACATATCATATATGTGATCATATTCTATTCAGCACAGCTCCCTGTTTAATGATATCCAGTGGTGTCTGCTCGATGACAGCAGCAAGATCCCACCACAGATATTCTACTGTGAGCAGATATTCAGCTCCTACTCTGTGATGACCTCCTTCTGATTGGTAACAGGAGGTTCCGGTGCGACTTGTGCTCCTGTGTTGACTATGGATGCTTTGTTAGGCCACGCCCTTTAAAGAATATTCAAAACAAGGGGTGACGAGTGGCTCAGCTGGGAAGGTGTTTGCTTTGAGCACAGGCTGAGGGTTTGAAAGCTGCCGTGTCATTTCCTGCCAGTGAGCAGGATCCCACAGAAACACGGGGGAAACTGCCGAGGGCTTCGGCTAGGGCCTCCTCATCTCACCTCTCTCAGGTAAGCTGTGATTGGCCAGGCTCCTGCCACCTGCTCGGATGACCTCACTGGAGTAGGGCCTATCCTCCAGTGAGCGTCCAGCCCTCTGTAATGCGCTGTATGAGTGTGTGCACCTCACTGCAGTGCTGATGCCAGACTGCAGGGGGCGCTGTGCTGAGACGAGCCTCAGGCTCCACAGTCCAAGCAGCAGAAATGGGGAAAAGCATGAAAAGGGATATTTATAACAAGCCACATAATCAACACGTGTAGCTTCAACATACAACATGACAGGAACAGAACCTTCAATGTGACACTCTACAAGCAGGCTATCTGGCCCATATATGGAAACTCTGTGGTCGCACCTTGAGATTGGCCTGCAAACATCTAAAGGGATCCTCCTTAAAATTAAAAGAAACAAATACATTAATAATACTACATATACATCCTTTTAGAATGATAATAATTATAACTACAATCATCATCATCATCATTATCATCATCACCATCACCACTTTATTGTGATCAGGCATGTGGTATTGTGACACAAATGAAACACTGAAGCACAGATGATGGCTTCCAGAAGTTCTTCTCATTTTAGTGAAATTGCAGCCATTTGAGGCCATTTTGTGGTGTGGTCACATGACTCCTTTTGGCCAGCAGCCTTTTTGCAGTGTTGCCATGGATTCCAAGATGCCAATCTTGCTTGAATCATCTTCCCTTCCGACGTGTGTCTATAAATAGCTCATTCTGAGCTCTGCTTCCTGCTCCCCTCTCCTTCCCTCTCATTCTCCCACTCTGTTCCTGTTTCTCTTCCTTTCTTTCTCTTTCACCCTCATTCTCTTTTCACACCCCATACACAAACAAACACACACACACACACACACACAGAAACACACATGCGCACGTGCGCATACACGCACGCACGCACGCACACACACACACACATACACACACACACACAAGTACACACACATACGCACACACACATACACACACACACACACAAGTACACACACACACGCACACACAAATACACACAAACACACACAAATACACACACATACACACACATACAAACAAACACATGCACACACAAATACACACAAACACACACGTACACACAAACACACACACACACAAACACACATGTACACACAAACACACGCATGCGCGCGTGCACAGACACACACACACACACACAGACACACAGACACACACACACACACACACACACACTCGCACACTCACACTCACACTCACACACACACGTTGGGTGGGGGATGCACACACAGTCACTCTCAGAGCTGAAGCTCCGCTCCTGCAGACTGCTTATCCTGCCTTCTGCGTTTTGCAGCTCAGTGTCTCTCTCTGTCAGACACTTTATCACACGTGACTCAGTTTCAATGACAAAATGCAAGGCAAGGCGCCATGAATTAAATCACTTACATATTAATATTAATATTCAGCCTTCCCCAGGGTGGCGTAATACTGGCCAGCTGTGGTTAAGGAGACACGTGCATGCCAGCAGATGCATTTCTGAAAAAGGTCACTTCAGTTTCAGAAATATCAATAACAAATTACACCGCATACAGAAGAGCGTATTCTGAACTTCAGAAAATCAGGGCCATTAGCAAAACACTATTAACTACCAGATAAATAAAGACAAATGCACTTTACACACCAAATGCACATTTATTTAATGACTGCATACTGAGCATACCTTAATTAAAATGCGTTACACTCGCACACACTCACATCACGCTGGGGGCTGTGTGGGGAATCCCCACTGCCCGGGCTCTGGCTGCTGGCCACAGTGTTCTGCACCTGAGCCTAGCCCCGCACTTCACTGCCATCCTGCTCACTCCAAACAACCTTCCCCTGCACCTCTCCTCTGTCCCCATTCGACCCTCTGGAAGACCTGGATTTTGGTACCTGGAGGAGTGTCCCAGGGAAGCCGATCACATAACAGGGCAGAAGGGGAGGAGGGCTAATGTGCAAATCAGGGTGCATTTCAGAGACCGAGCCGCCTCTCTGAGCGGGACGTTCCAGATACCAACAGCCACGCTAAGATCTCAGGTGCTCGCTCCGCTGTTGCCTAGCAACCCCAGACGACTGAAGGGAGACCTGAGCTGTTTCTGACTGGAAGTTGATTGGCTGACAGCAGTGACCCCCTTCAACCTCTCTTTGCCTCGGCTTCTTAAGTTGTCAGACAGATGTCAGCTATATCACGTTCAGATCTTTGGTTAAACACCACTGTCACCACCAGCCAATAAAACGGCAGTGTTTGTGTGCAATATGCAAATGCATGTACCTCCTGGCCAGGTTGGCTGGTGCCACAGTTGGTGGGTTTAGATGAGGCTGCACTGTGTAACAGTGCCACACAGGAACGTGTTAGCCTGAAGAATGTGGGGCCTAGAACTGATCTCACAAATAAACATCAACTTTTAATCTTGCACAAATCATTCATGAATCCTCTCCTTGTGACCCAGTGGACCGATCGGCAGGATCTTTGGACCAATTGGAGACTGCTGTGTCTCCATCAAACCGCACAGCTGCCACGAGCCAATGTACAGAAATGCTTCGAATGCCACAAGCTGTGGACAGTTTGCTCGGATTCTGTGGAAGCAGGCTACCCCACAGCTTTGAAAATGAAAAAAAATTAATTGGAGACGGCTGCTTGCAGCTATTTTTATGATTAAATGTAAATGACTGAAATGGGTGAGTCAGTGATCATCTGAATTCTGCTACCAGCAGCTGGCTCTCTGTCTGAGCCACTCCCAGAGGAGAATCTGGAGGATTCTCTTTTCTAATCAACAGAATTCATTAGCTGTGAAATCAGCTCTGAAACACCAGCGTACGAGCAGGAAGAGCACATCTGACAGAGCCAGACACCCCAAACCAAGGCAAGAACAGACGAAAATGGATATCGACTTCCCTGTTATGAACAAGTCATTAACGGAACAAAAAGATCTGATCAGCGCATGCACTTTACATTTACATTTACATTTATTCATTTGGCAGGCACTTTGCATGTGAGCACCGCAGCTGGGGCACACAGTCATACCTGCAGGGGAAATGCAGGTGTAGTCCTGTACACAGGTGTAGTGTTATTTGCAGGTGCAGTATTATTGAGGTGTAGTTCCCCGCTGGTGGAACGAGCTACCTTATGCTATAAGAGCAGGGCCTCTTGAAGACCCAGGTCTTCCGAGACCACCTCCTCTCCTAACACTTCTAACAACTCTAACACAATTCCATCTCCGTGCACTTTTTGCCTCGCAGTTTTCTCCTGTCACTATTTGTTTGTCTCCTCTGCCTGTCTATCCTTGTGTTTTCACCTCGTTTACCTTTGTTTTCTACTTTCCTCGACTTATTTAGTTGAGTTTAGTTGTTTAGGTTGCACTTAAAGCTTACTCCAAGGTCTCCTACACTACTGTAGCTTGCTTGCTGTTCCTCACTTGTAAGTCGCTTTGGATAAAAGCGTCTGCCAAATGACCTAAATGTAATGTAATGTAAAATGTAATGTAGTGTTCTATGTAGGCACAGTATTGCTGAGATATAGGGCTGTATTCAGTGGTGGTATTATTGAGGTGTACTGTCATATGGAGATGTTGTGCTACCTAAAGATGTAGTAGGTTTGATGCCCAAGTTCAGTCTGGAGGTTGTGGGTGTGGTTACGGGTAACAATTTGTTCTTTTCAAAGACACATGATTCTGAGCAATGAGAATTCAAGCAGAGGAAAACAGATAAGCACACAACACCCGAATCAATCAATCAATCAATCAATCATCAATCAATCAATCAATCCAGTCCAATCAATCAACCAATAAAATGAATCAAATGAGTCAGCCAGTCAATCAATCAATCAGTCACCCCGCTCAGGGGAGTGCTTTCAGATCCATGCTGCTCTGAGAGTTTATTTAATACTTTTTTTCGTTTTGGGTATTTTTTCCACATGAGCTCCTGTCTGAGTGTGCTATAGACAGCAAAGTAGCAGGAGTCTCAGTCCTAAAAAATAGTTCACATCACTTTGTTTACTGACTGTTTTAGACCACAGATATTCCAGCAACACACTCAGGGGCAGGTGGGGAACAGACCAGAAAGCATGAATTTTTGCATAGTATTAAATGAACAGAGAGAATTCTTTATGTACAATTATTGTCTGAATTTAAAAAAGTAAAAAAAAAACAATCCAGATTAATACCTATATTTTACCCATACCTGACTAGAGTGCCTGACGTACCACTTGCATTTTCATTTTTTCTGCTCAGTACAGTACAGAGAAGCTGTAAGCGCTGCATTCACATGGTGGCCGATGCATCACCTCACTAATGAGCTGGACTGCTGTAAGAGCCGGAACTGAAATTCTGATCAGCATGTCCAACAGCGCGGTACAGGAGGAAGGTCTCCCCCTCATGGCTGTTTTTGGAAGTGCAGTTTCATGTTCCAGTTCCTGCTTTTACCTAAAAATCCCCCTTTGATAAAGGTAGCACCTCCTTGTGGATATTGATTATGATTATTATCGCTTTAAGATTTTTGTGACTTGATCAAATCATGTATATGATCATGCAGATTTAATCAGCTTCATCTGTAACGAGGCTCCACAGAGCGGGCCACTTTGTAAAACCTTCTGAACATGTAGCAGTCACTAACTAAATAACGGATGACATCTTGAATAAGAGAGCTTCATCATTGTATACATCCAACAAAGTTCATGTGCTATTCACATCACACGTGAATATGAATTCACATTCAAATATGAATCAGCTCCTGCCATTTATTTTAAAGCTGGATTTTCTTTTTGGTTAATGAAAAAATGACTTCAAAAGGTTGGCTCTAGTTTGTGTTTAAAACGTACAGATAGAATTGATATACAAAAGAAAAAACCAAAACAGCATTTAAATATAGCATTTAAGTGAAAGTTCCACCCCTGTGATGCTTCAGTGTTTTCCAAAGGATCCTTTTCTGAAGTCTTTTGGATGTGCCTATGTAAATATTATAGCTGAATTTACCCGCCGCCGAGGAAAGTAGCTGCTTTCATACACATATACACATATACACATAACACCTGCATACATACAGCAAAGTCATCAACACCCCCTTTAGTCATAAAAACAGTAAGAGCAGTAAAATCAGGGCTGTTAACATCCTGAAGCACACGCAGAGTCTGAACTCGGAATGAATGAACCAATCGCAAAGCACAGAATTTTCAAATACCAATTAATAAATACTGAGACAAGAGTTTGTTTAATGATGAATGTTTTACAGCCTGGAATAAGATCACACTGAAATATCCACCACCAAATGTTTCCTCCGTAATACTGCAGACCATTTTCTGTTGTTTTACTTTGTTTTGTTTTTTAGTCTGAAATATTCTTTTTGCATTTGCTTTCTTTGTGTGTTGTTCAAAATGTCAACAGCCCAGAAGCTTGAATATAAAATAAAAGATATCATATTGAATACAGTTTTCAACAAAACATTTGATTCCTATACAGATAAGCCAAAATATAACTTAGTAATTGTTTCTAATATACATATCCATCCTTTGATGTTTCCACAAAATTGAAATCAATTCCTTTAAATGAGACATATTTATATGGTGGACATTCAACACAGTCTATCCTGAATGGCACTCTCAGTTTTTTCAAGCTTTGAATAAAATTAAGAATTAAATAGAAATAAAAGCGTTCATCTTAAGATTTGAGTTTGGACATGAAGTATGCCGAGATGATCCAAAAAAACATATAATAGTAATATTCCATATTATATGTATATCCCATCAGAATTTGGCTTTTTTGCTTTATTAAAATATCTACAATATGTTTTTGAATTGGATAAATTCAGTGCACATTTTGTAATGAAACAGTCCTCCAAGCACTCCAACCATTTCCATGACAACTGCAGTATCAATTCTTACCCTATAACAAAAGCAGGACATACAGACCCATCCTCAATTAAGTACTAGGAGATGTCTTCCCAAACCCTCGTTCAGGACAAAGACATACCTTTCTAAATCCTTGTTAAGGACCAGGATACACCTTACCAAATCCTCGTTAAGGACTTGGACACATCTTACCAAATTTTTGTTTAGGACCAGGACACACCTTCCAAAACCCTCATTAGGAGATAAATTAGATAAAGTGATAAGTACTGGAGTAGTAGAGACAGATACAAGGCCACATGCCAACAAAGATTAACTCTATAAATATAATATTTTAATAAATGCTATTATTGATAAATTCCTCTTTCCTGCAGGTGCAAGAGTTGATCCCTGCAACCTTACATTTTCATTTGAATAATTAACTAAATAAATTGATACAGTTAAGCCCATGCCACATAATAACTTCAAAAACTCACAGACCAGCGAAACAGAAAACATGTCTTGAAAACATGTCTTGAAATCTCAGGACTTACCTCTGAAACAAAATAAATTCTAAATCTAATTCAACTGAAATTAAAGATAAGTATAAAAAAACAAACAAACAAAAACTTGATATACATTCATGCAGGAGCAATTATTCTTATATCTCTCTTTGAATGATTATTAAATATAGTCATATTATTGGAGGGAGCGATGGATCTGAACACCCTCCTCCTCTCCCCTACCAGGACAGCAGCCCTTACAGGAGGCGAGTTCCACACACAGCCACACGGGAGATGATCTTACCCATCTGGCCAGCTTTGCTGACCTCTGAGTTCCTCCCATTTGTCTTCAGAGCACTGTGGCCTCAAGCACTGAATGTGTGATGTTTTGCTGCGACAGTCAGAGCAAGGTCACCCCGCTTTTGCAGAATGGCAACAGCAAGGTCACCCCGCTTTGTAGAAGAGCAACAGCGAGGCCTCAGCACTGTGTGGAGGAGCAACAGAGAAGTCTCCGTTCTGTGAGGAAGGGTTAGAGCGAGGTCACCCCGCTGTACGGCACGGGTACAGTGAGGTCTCCGCACTGTATAAAAGAGCAAGAGTGGAGTCTCCCCTCTGTGTAAAAGCGCAACAGCGAGGTCTCCGCGCTGGGTGAAAGCGCAGCTGTGAGGTATCCGCGCTGCGTCAGGGAGCTACAGTGAGGTCTCCACGCTGTGCAGGGGGCTGCTGGGGCTAGAGGAAGCGGCAGACTTACTGGTGTCGATGGTCAGGTTGATGCCGCTGTCGGCCGTGTTGTTGTTCTTGCTGGGTGAGGAGGGCTGGCTGGAGACACGCTTCAGTCCCGACCCCTCCAGCGTGTGGGCGTGGTCTATGAGGGGGAGATGGGGCTGCGAGTCCTCTATCCTGAACTCCGGGTGAGTCATGAAGCTGTGAATGGATGTCCTGGACTCTGGCTTCTCCAGGGAGTCATAGAGAGAGCTACGGAATGCATTCACAACACGGATCTGCGGAGGACGAGAGCAGCATTAGACAGGGGGCCCTCCGTCAGACAGAGGTGCGCCGAGCGGCCGAGAGCCCGGGGTGACGCCCCAAATCATCAGGCGCAAGGTTTAGGGGCCAACAACAGCCATCCCTTTTACATGTGATACAGGTCTGTGTGGAACTGTAAGAAACCACAAATTAAATGAAAGCTTCAAAGAAAAACTGGAGTACGAAGCAGCAGCAGGTACTGTATGATGGAGACCAGGGTATACAGTATAGGTCTAACACCAGGCTCCAGTGTGGTGTTTACCTAGAGACAAGCCATGTTAATAAGAATGCACAGGTGAGAGTCATGCAGGCAGAGGAGGTCAGAGGGGAAGAGAGGCAGCAGGAGGCCGAGGCTTCATCTCAGCCTCTCACAGTTTCGGAGGAGAAAAAAAAAAACACAGAGACTCGGAACACAGACAGGAACAGAGACACAGAGAGGGCGCAGGGGCTGGGGTGACGGAACAGATGGAGTGTGTTTCCACAGTGTCA
>CM032882.1:39451438-39471438 GCA_019176425.1 Megalops atlanticus
AATATTGCGCTGCAAAGTGTTGCATGATTATGCTTTGTTCATATTTGTTCAACAGTATCTCCCACATCACAGTATTCTCAGAAGCTTCTGTTGCTAATCACACACATGTTGTTCTTGTGCCTGTTTGCCCACTATATGCACTTTTGTACATTGCTTTGGATAAAAGCGCCTGCTAAATGAATAAATGTAATGTAAATGTAATCATTTGCTTCTCAGACAAACTCACAGAGTCACAGAACCACTTGCCCAGAACTGTGGATCTGGTGATTCAAATTATCACATCCCCACACTCCGAAACCCTTCTCCGGAAAGCCCAGGTGTGAACTGCGTTTGAGGGGGGCTCTGTGGTGCTCTGCTGCACTCACCCACGAAGAGCAGGGTGAAGATGATGGAGAGCTGGTAGACGGCGTGGCCCAGGATGTTCTTCATCATGGTGAGGGAGATGAGGGGGTTGTTGCGGCCGTAGGGTTTGCGCAGCAGCAGGGACTCGGTGGGCGGCTCGGTGGCCAGGGCCAGAGAGGCGAAGGTGTCCATGATCAGATTCACCCAGAGCATCTGCACCGCCTTCAGAGGGGAGTCCTGCAGAGAGACACACAGCACACTGTTACACACACACACACACACACGCACGCACACAGGCACACACACACACACACACATACGCACACACCTGTGTGATACAGGCCCCGGTGAAGGCCACGATGACGGCCACCACGTTGACAGTGAGCTGGAACTGCAGGAACTTGGAGATGCTGTCGTACACGTTCCTCCCCCACATCACCGCCTTCACGATGCTGGAGAAATTATCGTCCGTCAGGATGATGTCTGAGGCCTCCTTCGCCACATCAGTGCCAGCGATGCCCTGCAAGGAAAGAGGCTGATACAGGACCTGAAACGGTTCACCCTGGAGATGAATCAAATCTCACTGGAGCTACATCAGGTTTCTCTGGAGCTCAGTCGGGTCACTCTGCAGCCGAATCGGGCCTGACTCAAACTGAATCACTTCTCAGCAGAGATGAAATAGATCTCACTGAAGCTGATTATAATGATCAGTCTATCAGATAAAATATAAAGACATTTTCAAACATTAAAACACTCTGTTCTCAGGGGATTTGAACTGCCTGAATTACAGCATTCAGTAACATCTGTGTAAACACACACACACACACACACACACGCACGCACACATGCACGCATGCACGCACACACACACACACACACACACACACACACACACACACACACACACACACACACACACACTGAATTTTAGAGGGAGGGGCTGCAAGGCATTGTGGGTCTTTGAAGCGCAAGAACTGAAAACCGGCATTCATTTCCTGCCAGGCTGAGGAGCAGTAAAACCAGGACATCTGGTTGGAGATGTACTGATGGAGAGTACTGAAGAGGTGCATGGTATTCAAGACTAAATAACAAAAATAATGTTTTGTTTCTTTTTGCTGTCCATAACAAAAGTCTAGTCAGATACTAGACTAACTGGGTAAATAACCTGAAATGATCAATGATTAAGAGTCAAAATTAGTCAGAGTGGAAGGGAGCAATCACAGCCAGGGAGAAACATAAGAGGATGTCAGATATTGTGCATGCTCAGTATCTCCACTGGGGGGAGCTCCAGTTCCAAAAGAACGATGAAAAAAGCAAGCAAACTTGATACAGCCAGGAGGCTAAATCTACAGCTCTGCAGGCCGTGTTGGAATGAAATGAAATCTCATCACAGATTCGCAGAATTCAGGCTGATTCCCTGCCCTCCCTGCCCCTTGGGGAGCCGTGGCCTGGGGGAGGGGTGTTGTGGTGAGTGGGGGGGGTGTGTTGGGGGAGGCAGTGACGGGAGGCTGAGCTCCCACCATAGCGAATCCCACGTCTGCCTTCTTCAGCGCCGGTCCGTCGTTGGTTCCATCCCCCGTCACGGCCACAACCTGCCGCTGGTCCACCAGCGTGCTGTCGATGATACCTGCACAGGGAGGAGCGAGAGCACACAGCGGTCAGACGAACACTAATAACACCAACACTGCTACTACCACTGTTACTACTGCCACTGATGATAATAAGAATAATAATAATAATAATAATAACAGTCCTACCTTTGACCAGTGTGTGTTTGTCCGTTGGTGAGGATCTGGCCAGAACTCGGAGTTTGGGCCACAGCTTGTCAATTCGCTCTTGTTCCACCTGTAACAGGAGACCCAGAGTCACAGTAACACAGTCTGCACTGTGTCACAGTAACACAGTCTGCAGTGTTACAGTAACACAGTCTGCACTGTGTCACAGTAACTTTGCACTGCACTGACATCACAGTAACAGTCTGCATTACACAAAGAGCCATTATCGGGTTTTGAAAAAAAAACACTACACTAACTCAATATGTAATCACACAAAATTACATGATTTGTGTTTTCATTATTTTCAAACACTACTCAATTGACACTTCTGAAAACATCTGCTTTAATCTAGCCTCAAATTACTCAAATTACATTATAGTATTACATTCAGATATTATGATATCTGTTCCCATGTTTCAGACCCGATCTCTTTTGACTTGATTATGTGTGATTCACTGCTCCCTTTATTTGAATAAATTGATTTGCTTGTAGCCGTAATTTATTCTCTACACAGGAAAAGCCTTACTAAGCTGTCTTTAAAATGCAACGGCACAGTTATGAAGATTTTCAAGGTTCAGCATTCTGAACAAAATCCATATCACAATAAACCTTTGTATACCTATATGTAGATATATTACAATGCTCTTCGTGAGTGACATAATACTACCATTACTACTACTACTGCTACTGCTACTGCTACTACTACTGCTATTGCTACTACTTCTACTACTCCTACTCCTACTATTACTACTACTACCATTACTACCACTACTGCTACCACTACTGCTACTGCTACTGCTACTACTTCTACTACTACTCCTACTCCTACTCCTACTCCTACTATTACTACTACTATCATTACTACTACTACTGCTATTACTACTACTAATAATAATAATAATAATAATAATAATAATAATAATGATGATGATGATGATGATACTGACTTCTCCCTTCTGGTTGCGGATCCGCCGGTTGAACTCCTTCCCGTCGATGCACAGGAAGTCCTCTCCCGGGTGGATGATGCCGCACTTGATGGCGATGGCGCGGGCGGTGTTGATGTTGTCCCCGGTTACCATGCGCACGGTGATACCCGCGCGCTGGCACTTCCTGATCGCCTCGGGCACCTGTGGGCACAGGTGGGCACAGGTGGGCACGCCGCTCTGGGTTTGTTCAGGCTCCCCAGGTGCAGGAGAGCCTGGCCATTTGCCATTGCCAATATTCCAATATCACTTCCTGCTCTCCCCCTCACTGTCCGCTGTCAGGCCACAGGTCTCCTAGGCAACACACCTAGGAGACCCAACACATCTCACATCCCACGTATTACATATTCACTGCATTATTACTGTGCATTACACCTGCTTTGTGCTGGGAGATAATCCCCTTTGTGTGTAAGTCTGTTGTCTGTGCAGTGCAGTGTTCGGGGGTTTCCCCTGTATTTACCAAACAGACAGAGTCCGTTCGGCTTGACTCCCCGAGCACATGGTCTCCACATTATCCACCTGCACAGCTGAGTGTCTCCTAAGGCTATGCCTTAGATTCAAACCAGCAACCTTCTGTTTACACACTCAGCTACAGGAGAGAGTGAGCTCAGCTCTTTAACACACTGCATTACGCTGTTACAGGAGAGAGTGAGCTCAGCTCCTTAACACTCTGCATTACGCAGTAACCGGATTTCTCGAGTGGGGACTCCACCGCCGGCCCACGCACTGTAGCGTGTAGCTCTGAGAGTAAAGCGGCTCTGCCGCAGGGAGCTGCAGAGACTCCTGCTCTCAGGGGAGATTCTCATTTGTGTTTCCAGCAGGACAGAACATGGTGAGAGCGCTTCGCTACACGCTCACAGACCTCATTACAGCGAGTAGCATGCTGCTTCACAGGCTGAGGCGCGCTAATGACCCGTCTTAGGCACAGCTCTCTCACATGAAAGAGCGCCTCTCCGCCTGCCTGCGACTTCCTGTTTTAATGACTACCTTCAAGAGCAGGTAGGACAAGTTAGCATATTATCCGTTTCATTGTAGAATGATGGAAATACCATTATTAACTTAGGGAAACAGCATGGAATCATTACTGCAAACGCAGGGCAGCTGGAAATATTATCATCTTCAGGCAGCCCTCTGGCGTAGTGGACAGGGAGGATCCATAACCAGAAGGTTAGAGGTTCACAACCCTGAAGGGACACGAACTGAACAGACAACATCTGAAGAAACACGTGATGTGCAGGAAGAGAGCACTGAGAGCAGACCTGAACACAGACCTCTGCAGCTCACAGACCTGAACACACACCTCTGCAGCTCACAGACCTGAACACACACCTCTGCAGTTCACAGACCTGAACACAGACCTCTGCAGCTCACAGACCTGAACACACACCTCTGCTACTCACAGACCTTAACACAGCTCTATGCAGCTCACAGAACTGAACACTGGCCTCAGTTACAGAGCTGAACACAGACCTCTGCTTCTCTGTTACAGGAATACTGTCTTTGTGTTCCTCTGTTTTGCTGGTGGAGAATCAATAAATCCGTCAGTATGAGTCACTCAGAGAGTGAGGAGGAGGAGGAGGGGGCGGAGAGAGAAACAGAGAGGGCAGGGCACAGAGCCACGCAAAAAATAATATACCGAGAATATATTTTAGAGAAGATGGTTTTTAGCTCACTCAAAATATTGAAAACATGTAAATTATTGCCATTTTGCTATACTGCATTATAGTTCTGCTTTTACGTATTTTAAAATGTATGTTCTTGGGGTAAACAACATATTTCAGAGTACATTACAATACATTTCGTTTTTGCATGGGGAGAGAGGTAGAGAGAAAAAATACATAGAAGAGGGAGAGGGAAGAGAGAAAGGCGGAGAGCAAGAGGCAGAGATCAAAAGAAAAATAGAAAGGCAGACAGAGAGAGACACTAGCAGAGGCTCTCTTTACACAGATACAAAGGTAACAGACATAACCAAGATACAAAGCAGACAGACAGATCCTGACCACGTACAGGCTCAGTGACCATACCCTAGCAGATTAAAACAGACACAAAAAGTCCTGGTTACCGAAAGAGGAGTGGATATGTGGTCACTGTGAGACATGAGAGGTACAAACAGTGATGCATTTCCTCCTGTATTGTGGAAAATACTTAAAGATAAGACTTTTATATTTAAAAAAAACTCTCCTAAAAATTCATTAATTGCAAATAAACTGAAGTGTGACTGAAAAGTGTGAATCCTGGAGGGAATTGCATCAGTAGTGTAGTACGTTACTGCCTGCCACAGCCTGAGGGACGGTGAGTAACCACCAGTTATTACTAATTAATTCATAACTAATTTAGTCATTATATGTCCATTGGTTATATGTCCATTGTACAGTATATGTAGCCATTATTTATTTGTTCTTTTTTCTTCCTTCTTTCTTTCCTTGTGTGTGTGTGTGTGTGTGTGTGTGTGTGTGTGTGTGTGTGTGTGTGTGTGTGTGTGTGTGTGTGTGTGTGTGTGTGACAGAGCGAGGGAGAGAGGGAGAGAGAGTGTTTTATTTTGGCAAAGCAAATGTGTGTTTGTCATGCCAATAAAGCTTATTGAATTAAAATGAACTGCGCTGACAGAGAGAGGAAGACAGACAGAGGCAGAGAGAGAGACAGACTCAGAGAAGAGAAACAAAAATGCAGACACACAAAGACAGGAATCAAAGACTGCACTCAAAGTATCGTGTGTTTATGGAAACACGCCTTATTGAGACTCCTCCTTAAACTAATAGCATTAACCCGCTGTTACTTTCTGCCCTTCAATATGTGTGACCACTGATTGTACATTAAGCTCATCTCACCATGACAATCAAAGGTGAGGCTAATGCAATCCTTTGATATGCGTGACTATTTTTCACACTACACCTGAGCAGGACACGGTCAGGGTTGGGACACGGACAGGACCAGTCAGGACATGGTGGTGACACGGTCATGGTCAGGATGTGGTCACAGCCTTTACCTCTGGCCTGACTGGATCCTCGATGCCGACGACGCAGATGGCGGTGAGGTTGGTGAGGATGTCATTCTCGTTGTCCCAGTCGGGCTCGGGTTCGGCAGGGAAATCGCGGTACGCCACGCAGATCGTCCTCAGCCCGTCGCACGCCATCGGCTCGATCACCTTCTTCACCATGTCGTCCCGGTCCCGGGGCCGGAACGCCCGCGGCTCACCCGACTTATCCAGGATCCGGGAACACCTGCGGGGTGACAGTCACAGTGCGGTCATACGGTCACAGTGCGGTCATACAGTCACAGTGCAGCCTTACGGTCACAGTGCAGCCTTATGGTCACAGTGCGGTCATACGGTCACAGTGCAGCCTTACGGTCACAGTGCAGCCTTACGGTCACAGTGCGGTCATACGGTCACAGTGCAGCCTTACGGTCACAGTGCGGTCATACGGTCACAGTGCGGTCATACGGTCACAGTGCAGCCTTACGGTCACGGTGCAGCCTTACGGTCACAGTGCAGCCTTACGGTCACAGTGCGGTCATACGGTCACAGTGCAGCCTTACGGTCACAGTGCAGTCATACGGTCATAGTGCAGCCTTACGGTCACAGTGCAGTCATACGGTCACGGTGCAGCCTTACGGTCACAGTGCAGCCTTACGGTCACAGTGCGGTTATACGATCACAGTGCGGTCATACGGTCACAGTGCAGCCTTACGGTCACAGTGCGGTCATACGGTCATGATCACTGTGTGGGTTTGCACTTGCATGCTCTGCCATCTCAGTAAAGTATTAGGTGAATTGCTTCAGTAAATATTCATAAATTGTTAATGTACATAATGGCTTATAATAATTATTATGATTATTTATTGATGTATAATAATTAATAATAATCATTAATGATTGATAAATGGTCATGCTCAGCAGGTACGCAGGTGTGGGCCGCGCAGGTAGACTCACTTCTTCAGAATGATCTCTGACGCTCCCTTGCTGTACATGCGGAAGCTGCGGTCGGCCAGCCGGATGACGGTGCTCATGGACTTGCGCACGGAGTTGAAGGTGTACACCTTGTACAGCTTCTCCTCGGGGATCTGGCTGCGGATTGGCTGGTAGTCACGGCCCAGGTCCAGGACGAAACCCAGCAAACCGCACTCAGTCTTATTGCCCACCTGCCTGGGGAGGCCGCCTTCCTTATCGGGGGGCTGGGGACACACACACAGAGCAGACACAGCGCGGGGGGGTTAGAGTGTCCATGGCCGTCCCCCCCAGCCCTGTGGAACAGCAGCTCTTCTGTTGCTGAGGACGTCACTAGAGAAGAAGAGTTTGCTGCTGAAATTCTGAACCTGCGAGGCATAAAAAGATGATTCAGAGCCCATCAGCGGTAATTAGCGGACGAGGATCTTTTGAGCTCCGCTCCCTCTGCATCGGTGGAGGGAGGGTGAGAACATGTGCTTTTGAAGATGTCGTATTCGCACGCATATTCCCAATTCCCCAGCCCTCTCCACACTCAGCCAGCTAACCGGAAAAACAAACGAGATGAGGAAGAGGGGCTATTTTTATTTTATTTTACAAAAGCACCTCTATTTTTATGCCCTGGGCAAAGCACCTCACTAGTTTATGAATAAGAGCCGTGTTTCATACAGCAGCAAACAGTTATAATTGACATAATTCCTGACCTTTTTCATAACTGATTAAAATAATAACCCCACGAACACCTCCAAACAGCAGCCCTTCTCTCTGCGCTGATAACGCTCTCCGTGCATACGCAGCGAGCCCTGCAGACAGCAGTATTGATCTTGCAGCGCAGATCGCGCTGTGCCCCATCAGAGCGGCACGTGTCTCTGCCATCTGCAGCCATTCTTCTCTGATCAGTAATGCTGGGATAATAAGGTTCTGACTGCCAGTGAGACGCAAGCTCTCCGCTGACCTTCAGGTTTAAATAGATTTTATAAGAATAAAGTAAATAAAAAAGCATTGTCCTGTCTACGTAAAACTGATGTGGAACAGATTGTTACACAGAGGAAATACAGCACTGTGAAACAGTAAATTCAGACAGTGAGGTCTGCGATCAATCAATGTCTGTCATTAAGTTTGATTCAATTAAAAAGAACTGGTGATTTTTTTCTCTGCACAGTCTGTGAGTTCAATGATCATCACAATGAGTGTCAGAGTTTGTATTTGGAGTAAATGAAATCAGTTACGCTTCTGTTTAACTGTGAGAGGAAGTAAAGGCCGAGCAGTGATGGGATCCAGGCCCAAACAGCTGAACACAGCACGGGAGACCATCAGGGGGAGCAGCAGTGTGCGTGTGTGTGTGTGTGTGCGTGTGTGTGTGGGTTGCTGGGAGGAGCACTTCCTGTTCGGCATCGTTTCATCCCAGCAGAACCTGCCCTCCCCCTCCCGCTGGCTCCTGCCGGTCCCTCCTCCGCCCCCCCACCGTGTGGCAAGAAAGGTCACTTCCGAGCTCTCTCCTCAGTTCAGCGGTCACTGCCGTGGTATTGACCGTCCGCCGCTGCCCACAGACTCTGAATCACAAAGGCAGAGCTGCTTTCAAAGAGCAGGGCTATAGATCTGTCTCAGGTGCAGGCCGGATCACGGGGGCACAGCCAGGGGGAACCCTATTTTTACCCCAAACCGCTCACACGCCCTTTGTGACACTCTATGAAGAGCGTTGTCAGGAAGCAGATGGATCTGCTACGGTCAGGCAGGGGGCTTACAGTGGGGGGAGAGAGACAGGCTTTCAAACACTGACCACAGTAAAGCATCAAACACCTTCCAATACCTAATGCTAATATTTCAGTCTCACTGACCCATTCAGCTCACAGATCTCAGATCAGCTTCCGATAAGTAATGTCGTTGTTTCAGTCTTACTGACCTACTCAGCTCACAGATTTCAGATCAGCTGTCTTGACTCAGTGCCACTGTTTCAGTGTCATTCACCCACTCATATCACAGATCTCAGATCAGCTTCCATCATCCAGTGCCACTGTTTCAGTCTCATTGGCAGACGAATCTCACAGATCATGTATATATCATTACGCACTCCCAAACACACCCCCAGGTTACCTGTGGCATTTTTGTATACATTGTTTTCATAGTCATTATACAATATAATCAAATCCCTACATTAATATCTCTGTAACGTTAAACGTTTAAAAAATAAGAAAAACATCAGCCGGCAACAAGTAAAACACACAATATAATCAATTTGTGCAAAACGCTTTAGTGCTTCTTAAATCTACCTTCAAAAAACTGTATCTCAAGCAGCTTTCAAATATGCCAGACTCACTGATCTGTGTTGCCATGACTCTCTGTCTCTTATGAAAATGTCTGTTTTTGTAAAGCATCAGGCAGATGGTAAAAGCTGGTAATTAAGAGTGTGGCCGTTTCGCCTGCTCTCTCCTCTGCTGTTCGGATGCATGTGGAGCAGGTCCCAGGACGTGAACGTTTTCAGAGCGTTTTAATTAACTCCTCAGACCTGTGGCTGTCCTACTTTACCCCGAGCTTTGGAGTGCTGTCTCATCTGGAACACACACATATCGATCTATTAATGTGCTTCTAAAAGAGAAAGCTTTAATTAACGCACTGCTTAATTTACAAGCTGACAGGGGACCGGGCTTAAAATTAGTTGGCTTATTTTTATGTTTTATGTTCGTGCCTTCAGGCATTTAATCAGAGCTTCTTCCATTGACAGACAGCATTAAAGCAATCTGAGCACAACTGCAGCTCCTGTGACGTGGTACACAGGTTCTGATCAATGTCCCATTAATATCTGCTGTCAGGTTCTCTTATCAATACCATGCTGATCTTCCATATATTCCTTAAGAATATTATTTTAAAGTGTTGCTCTTTTTCATAGCTCTTTTTTATGCTCTTGTTCTTGCAGTCCTGGGTTTGCCTGTTTTTTCTGCACTTCTACAAGCTTTGGATCCCAAAGCCTAAAAACTGATAAAATGATACTGTAGGTACTGCATGTACCAAGCACCGTGTGTTTTTCTACAGTGCATATGTATATATGTATGTCTGTGTTGCAGCTGTTTGTAGGTATGTATTTAAGGTGCTTGCGATGGATGACTGTATGTCAGGCATGATCAGGGAGCTATAAACAGCCAACCTTTATCTTCATTTGATAATGCTGAAACTGTTTTTGGTTGCTTTGGAAGAAATCCTACTAAATAAATCTGAAAGGTTCAGACTATGATGCTCCGCCCGGTCCCGGTCTGACGGATGGCTCTCTCCTTGCACCGCGGTGTCTCACCAGGATCTTGGTGGTGTAGGCACAGTTGATGGCGATGGCGTTGACCAGGATGTCCAGCGTTTTGGTGGGCAGGGAATCCGGTTTGGGGACCTCTTTGTAGTGGACGTCAGCCAGGTAGGCCTGCACCACGGTCATGCGGTTGGTGGTGAGGGTGCCGGTCTTGTCGGAGCAGATGGCCGTGGCGTTTCCCATGGTTTCACACGCGTCCAGGTGCCTCACCAGGTTATTATCCTTCATCATTTTCTGTTGATTTCAAGGAAGACAATTGTGTCACAAAAATAAATTACTCTAACATTACACATCCTTTCAGAAAAGGCTCCTATTTACATGAAGCTGTAAGGTGTAATGGCATTCTTTATTTGATTCACTTTATTTAGCCATTTTCTACATGTTTAACCTCATGATAACATTAGGAATTTTAGTAAACACAAGTGTGTGCAGCATTGGGAGCGAGCAGTGTTTGAAGTGTACAGGGTGTGAGGTGTGTAGTGTTTGGAGTGTACAGGGTGTGAGGTGTGTAGTGTTTGGAGTGTACAGTGTGTGAGGTGTGTAGTGTTTGGAGTGTGCAGTGTGGGAGCTGTGTGATGATTGGAGTGTGCAGTGTGGGAGGTGTGTGATGATTGTAGTGTACAGTGTGTGAGGTGTCCTGTGTTTGAAGTGTACAGTGTGTGAGGTGTGTAGTGTTTGGAGTGTTCAGTGTGTGAGGTGTGGAGTGTTTGGAGTGTGCAGTGTGGGAGGTGTGTGATGTTTGGAGTGTACAGTGTGTGGGGTGTGTGATGTTTGGAGTGTGCAGTGTGGGAGGTGTGTGATGTTTGGAGTGTACAGTGTGTGAGGTGTGTGATGTTTGGAGTGTACAGTGTGTGGGGTGTGTAGTGTTTGGAGTGTGAAGTGTGGGAGGTGTGTGATGTTTGGAGTGTACAGTGTGTGGGTGTGTAGTGTTTGGAGTGTGAAGTGTGGGAGATGTGTGATGTTTGGAGTGTGCAGCAGTGAGGTGTGAGGTTTGTGTGATGTTTGGAGTGTACAGTGTGTGAGGTGTGTAGTGTTTGGAGTGTGCAGTGTGGGAGGTGTGTAGTGTTTGGAGTGTGCAGTGTGTGAGGTGTGAGGTGTGTAGTGTTTGGAGTGTGCAGTGTGGGAGGTGTGTAGTGTTTGGATTGTGCAGTGTGTGAGGTGTGAGGTGTGTATGTTTGGAGTGTGCAGCGTGTGAGGTGTGTAGTGTTTGGATTGTGCAGTGTGTGAGGTGTGTAGTGTTTGGAGTGTGAAGTGTGTGAGGTGTGAGGTGTCCTGGAGGTGTGTGATGTTTGGAGTGTACAGTGTGTGGGGTGTGTGATGTTTGGAGTGTGCAGTATGGGAGGTGTGTGATGTTTGGAGTGTGCAGTGTGTGAGGTGTGTGATGTTTGGAGTGTACAGTGTGTGGGGTGTGTAGTGTTTGGAGTGTGAAGTGTGGGAGGTGTGTGATGTTTGGAGTGTACAGTGTGTGAGGTGTGTAGTGTTTGGAGTGTGAAGTGTGGGAGATGTGTGATGTTTGGAGTGTGCAGCGTGTGAGGTGTGTAGTGTTTGGAGTGTGCAGTGTGTGAGGTGTGAGGTGTGTAGTGTTTGGAGTGTGCAGTGTGGGAGGTGTGTAGTGTTTGGATTGTGCAGTGTGTGAGGTGAGGTGTGTAGTGTTTGGAGTGTGCAGTGTGGGAGGTGTGTAGTGTTTGGATTGTGCAGTGTGTGAGGTGTGAGGTGTGTAGTGTTTGGAGTGTGCAGCGTGTGAGGTGTGTAGTGTTTGGATTGTGCAGTGTGTGAGGTGTGTAGTGTTTGGATTGTGCAGTGTGTGAGGTGTGAGGTGTGTAGTGTTAGGAGTGTACAGTGTGTGGGGTGCGTAGTGTTAGGGGAATGCCAGCCTCACCTTGACAGAGTAGGCCAGGGAGATGGTGACAGCCAGGGGAAGGCCCTCGGGGACGGCCACCACCAGCACCGTCACGCCGATGATGAAGAACTTGACGAAGTATTGAATGTAGACGGGGGTGCACTCCGGCAGCCAGGGTCTGCTCTCCAGCACGAAGTTCTCAATGGCAAAATACAGCACCAGGATAATGACCGTGATCGCTGACATCACCAGACCTGCAGCGCACACACACACACACACACACGCAGGCATGCACGCACAAATGCATACACATACACACATAAGCACACACGCACACCCGCACACATATACACACACATGCACACACATACGCACACACACACATACACACACACACATACAGACCACAACACATGTATACAGAGAGAGAGAGAGAGAGAGAGAAAGATAGAAAGTGAGAAATATTGTGAAAAAACTGAAAAATGCAACACTAAAACACAGAATGTAGAGGTTATGCTCTGTGTCCTGTGACCTGCTACAGTCGTAGCCAATAGCACACAGTACCTGCTTTTCCTATCTGAACGGCCAGCTTGGTGAGTTTGCCTTGCAGGACAGATTTCTCCTTCTTGGACACGTTGGCCTTCCTCTTCTCCTTGTCGTCGGAGTCTCCTCCTTCAGCGCTCTTCAGGGGCTCCATCTCCATGGCTGCGGCTCCCTCGTGCTTCTTCACTGAAATCATCATATTCAGCCACTCACCAAAGCGTTCACCCTTTCACCAAAGCATTTATCTAGTCTACCACAGCCTTCACCCTTTCATAAAATCATCCAGCCCTTGATGAAAAATCAGTCCTTCAACAAAACATTCACATCTTCACAAAACATTCATCCCTTCACCAAATTAGCCATCTTTCAATCTTAACACTGCCCAGCACCTCATCACTTTATCCAGTGCTTTGTGCAGTACAGGCTTCCTTCTGCTGCAGCTGATACCTGCCCCCATTTGAATTCATAGGATTCTGCTACTCTATCCTGTAGTGTATTGCATTGCCAGGATTCAGAGTGACTGACGTACTGTAGCTTAAAATGTCAGTCACTCTGAATCCTGACAATATACTGCTGCCCCTTAAAACTACACCACACTACTATTGTCTGTTGAGCTTTATACAGATCCGCAACCATCATTTAGCTTGTTTTTCACCCTGACGGACACACTGACCCAGCCTGCACTAAGACTCTAACCCGATCCAAATTCACCGAGTCCGTGCGGACACACTGACCCAGCCTGCACTGAGACTCCGACACTGAGACTCCACTAAAGATGACTTTTTTCACAGCTTGCGTTCGCTCTGGGCTTTTTATCTGTCTCTTCCTTTAAAAATGCATCAGACGAGAGCTAACGTCTCCAGCACTGAGATTAATTAACAGTAATTAGTATTCACATCTCTTTCATATTTTGTCTGAACCCTGAAGAAATGTTATATTCTCCCCCTCTCCTGCTACCACAGAGGAGAGTTAGAGTTCTGACATCACCTTTACATCATTACAGACACATCTGAGAGTTTTTTTCCATCTCAGCATTTTATTTCTACCAGGAATATTAATAAGGAAAAACATCTCTGTACTAATATAGCTGAGGCACAAAAAAAAAACACAAAACAGACAAAACAGCATATTGATAAAATATCTATGGCTTTCTCAGGCTGTATGCATGCATATTTGGGACTGTGAAACCATGGTCTGTCAGTATTAAACACCTCAAACAGAATATTCTTTATGTGAATGAGGCTGAAATCTGTATGTAAAGGAATCCAGGCTGCTAATGAACCCTGAAGCAGCTGCCTCTCTCTCTCCTCAACACACACACACACACACGCACACACACACACACACACACACACACACACACACACTTACACACACACACACACACACACACACACACACACACACACACAGACACAGACACAGACACACACACAGACACACACACACACACACACACACACACACACACACAGACACAAAGAAAGGGCTGGATTCAGCGATGTGACTCAGCTCATACGCATGTGACTTTTATCCTTCAGAAACACAGTGTAAAGGGTCAGCAGTCATTAAAGAGATTCTGTTCTTATGGAAAAGTAAGCCCTGTTTTTCCTTTTCAGTGAAAGCTGAGTGGAGGTGTGGGTGGTGGCAGTGATGCAGGATGGAATTCACACAGCAGCAGACTGAAACTCAGAGCTGGACTGGTGTGCAGGTGCGTCAACATTACCTTTGATCTGACTGTTCTCCATACTGCCATTCTGCCTCTTACCTACGATGCAGACAAACAGACACACAGCGAGAGTGACAAAAACACACCAAAAACATTAAACACATCTCTCCCTCTCTCTTACACACGCACACACACACACACACACACACACACACACACACGTACCCACGCAACATACACACACACACATCCACGCAACATACACACATGCACACGCACACACAGACACATACACACACACGCACACACACACGCAACATACACACACATGCACACGCACACACAGATATTACATTACATTACAATACATTCATTTAGCAGATTCTCTTATCCAGAGTGACTTCCAGCACAAAAGAACAGAAGTGTATCCATTCAAGCTGAATGAGCAACAGTATCAGACCATACATACTCACTCACTCACTCACTCACTCTCACACACACAAAGACTGTCAAATAATCAAACAAGACTGAATAATGATTTTTTTTCCCTTTTTTACAGAAACATTAATTCAGTTAAAATGCTGCATTGCAAATGTAGGTGAGCTTGTTTTTTGGTGGTATTTAGAGAGCCCACTGATCTCCTGGTGTGAGCTTACAGTAGGGAGCCCAACACAAACACTGCTTCCAAAGATCATAACAGACAAGAGGCGTGACTGAGGATGGGCTGCTACTCACTGTGGCCCTGTTACATTTCACTAAATATTGCATGAAAAATGATTCGAGTTGAATCAAAAAAGAGCAAGCCCTGCAGTAAACATTTCATACCCGGGAAACAGCTATGTAGTTATTCTTGAAAGAAAAATGTCATTAAATATTAACTGAAAACTACTCAGAACACATTGCAGTGTGGCTGATTGGTATGGACGTTTAATCATTGTGCTGAAAAGAATGGAATTGTGCTGGAGACAGTACAGCTCCACTGTGCCATCCTCTCTGGTTTCAGTGAATGCACAGTGAATTAATGTTGTACAATGCCTGCTAAGGCTTGGAGCTGGTCCAACATGCCCAACTTGAGTCCAAACCACCAGCATGAGAGAAATCTCCTTACACTGACGCAGGAGAGCTACAGTAGTATTCCAGAGGAATTAAGGCGTGAGAGCCTCCTTCAGAACCAGTGGGCAAATACATGCAGACAGAAGCATACAGCACATACATATTTCCATACTGTCTACATTAAAAGCTTTTGCACACATTGTATGTGAATGTGGAGGGTAGAAATCATCTTTTCTTTAGTTTTTTTTTCAAAAGATTCCCTTCTATCTCTCTGATAAAATGCATGTGTATCTTGCATTAGTGAATACAGAGCATCATACTGCAGATGTGAGGTACACAGCGTGCGATCAGAGAGGGCACACTTCAAACACACTGAGAGCACGGTACACTGGGTGCGATGGAGGAGGTGGCAGGACGGAGACATGAGGGGAAGCCACTGCGAGGGCAGGGCCTGCATGCTTTGAGGCAGTGGGCGTTAGACCCGAGGAAGAGGAGAGAGAGGAAGTAACAGAAGAAGATTCTACAGACACCAGCTCCACCTTTCCAGATTCACGAGGAACACGCAGGGTTTCAGAGTGAAAGGCCTTCAGTTTTGTGTGTATTCTGCTAAGTGAGTGTGTTATCAGTAGGGAAAACACAGCAGGTTTTCTATAACTTTTCTAGAAGCTTCTCCAGTGGGCCTGGGTCATGTCCTACACCCATCTGCCAGGCAGCTGATCTGAGGTCAGTCTGTCTTCACGCGTGACACCACTAATTCTGTATGTGGGTGCTGAGCTGGACGCCTCAAACATTGTAAATGATTGCTGGGGAAATTGGCACTGACATACACACATTATATCAGCACAGATCACAAATGGCCAATTAGGAAGCCTCCCAGCCAATCATAATTTGCCTTGCACATTGCGTCCGTGGCGGCAGGTGTATGCAATTAGATTCAAATGGCAAAAGAGTTCCTCATAATTAAGAATAAATGATGGATGGTGACTGTGTGTAATTGATTTCTGAGCGGTTGTAAAACAGCTCCGAGATCCTTTTGTTTCCATGAAGGCAAATATGCAGAAATCTTGCTGAATGAAAAAGTTTAAATTCAGATACATCCCCTCATGCCCCTCCTCCCAGCATCACTGGCAGCAGGGTGTCACCCTCACACCTTTACAGCTTTAGGGTAAAGCTCTCAGCTGGTGTGCGCATGTTGCTGATATTTCACTCTGAAAGCTGAATGTATCAAAATGGTGGCCCTGCGTATCTCTACTCTGATAGTACACTAACAAAAATACATCAGAGACACGACACAGGCCTAATTCTTTACTGGTTTAAAACGTGAAACCTTCATATTTTAGCCTTTGACACCTGATGGGGGCACAGCAGTGCCACACGGAGGAAAGGCTATGATAAAATTCAACATCTATTAACCAAGAAAAAACATCACCAGGAATCACACACCCTCCTAACACAATCTCTGCATGGCAGTGATTGTGAGGAACACATCTGAGGGACTCTAATGATCATTTGCTATTGATTAAATTAACTGTAAAAAAGCTATTAGCACTCAGGCTTTATTTACTGCCATGCTCAGCAACCTCTCAGCTGATGACAGCATCCAAATGGCATTGGTCCAGGATATTGCCGTCTCCATGGAAACAACATGGTACTGACTCACACCAACTGTCCAGCGCCTGAGAGATCCAACAGTTCCTCACGGACCACACCACATACTGCAGGTCCGGTCCCTGGTTCTGTTCCTCTATGTATTACAATGCTGCATCATATATTACACAATCTGAGCACACCTCATACGCAGTAATTTCCCATATCTTTATCCACACCCCCTTCTACTTTTACCAGCTAAAACGCGGCCCTGGCACAGCGTGGAAGAGCTAAGAGACGTTATGGAGATGTGATGCGGACGTTTAAACAGGCTATGGACGCATGTGGTGGCAGATGCTGCCCTTTGATGGGCGGTGTACTGCGACTTCCCCGGAGGCACCGATGACCGTTACATCCGAGGGCAATGCCACAATCACTGCCTCTTTCCCACCGCCTCCAGCAGTGAAGACTAGCGATTCATACGAATAACACCAGTCTGTGTAGAAACTGATCAGACAACCCTGTATCACACACCAGGGACAGCAGAAACACAGTGTAAAAACACATCATGCTGTCCTGCTAGTCCTGCTGGCTTCTCCATAATCACAGGAAAGAAGTAAAAGAAATCATCAGTGAGAAAAAAAGAGGTCAGAGTAAGGAGTCCTGCAGAAGTGAACAACATGCATTCATAAGAGCAGAGAGATCAGCACAGGAGAGGGAGGCACCATCAGGTAAAGACAGGGGGGTGTTCGGAACATACCATTGACTAGGCTGCCATTACCGGGGGAATTAGGGCCTGCAGCACCGTCTGTAGCTATGGTGGCGATGGGCAGAGTGGAGGTATGGGAGCAGGCTATGGGGTGACGATGGTTTAGGAGGATAACAGTGGACAAAAACAGCAGGGTTAAGAAAGCCTGGAGCTTCGTCATCACGACAAGACCTGTCTTACACTCAACCTCTCCCTGAAAGGCCTAACAACAGCACTACTAACAGACATACAGTGCACAATGGAACAAAACAAAGATTACACTGAACACATAAAACAGATTAAAACAGATCAGACAAAACAAAATGATACGCTGTACTGTAAAGTGATCACAGACACCATAAGCAAGGATTGGACATTACAGTAAACCTGCAGACTGTGGAATATTTATCTGTGATTGAAATCCTCTGTTGAATGAATATTCATGCTGATTATCTTTCCTTTGATGAGAGATAGAGCAGGAACAAACACATTTTCATCATTGTTTCTACAGCACATTTACACTTAATGGCAAAAACACTTTCAGTGACACTTACCATATCACAGGCATATATTTAACCGATTTTTAAAGTCAGTTCAGTTGATGAAGAATCAGTAAAATAGTCGATAGTCATTACATCTTGACTGTGATCGCTGTTATTGATCATGGGATACAGAGTATGAATCAGGATGGAGGACTGATTGCTGTTATTGATTGTGTGATTAATCTATTCATGAAGTGAGTATGAATCAGATACTTCAGGATTTTAGACTTTAGATTTAACCCCCACCCCTCTGCTGTGTTCTCATTTTACACCTCAGAGTTGAGCCGCTCTGGGTTACAGAAGGACACATTTTTGCTCTTACAACTCTTTTTTCTTTAAAAGAAATCACATCCAAAGTAATGATGTTCATGGATACATGAGCATACAACACCATAAGAGCAAAATTCATCAGTCAACATTAAGGACGAAGCACAGCGTGGTTAGATTGAATGGTCCCACTGAGAAAGGTGTAGATTTCAGGCAGAGGAAACTGCAGCAGACCAGATCAGCAGGGATTGATCAGAGGTGATCTGATTTCATTTGCTCACAGCTTTCTGCAGATATAGCGTGCACAGAAAGCTTATTGGTGGAAAGGTTAGATTCCTGTGCAGACAGGGAGGGGTTGTGGGCAGTTGGGGGGGGGTCAGAGGATTGAGGTCGAACTGTGAGCAGGTTGATGACACCAGCAGGCTCCGAGTGGGGTCAAGGGCAAGATGTTACAAGGGGGCCAGGGGTCACAGCGAGGCCAGGGGTCAGGGGTCACAGCGAGGCCAGGGGTCAGGGGTCACAGCAGGGTGAGAGGTCACAGAGCAACAAGAAGGTTTAGTTGGAAATACTGTAGATTGTGTAATACACTGTGAACTGAATTACTCATGTTCATGTCAAGACTTTGGAAAAAAACATAATTAAATAAACAAGCTTTTTTCCTACTTGCCACCTATATAATACGCATTTATTTAAGAGGATAGTATTGTCTGTGTAATGAAACTGCATATAAGTGTAGAACGTCATCTTGTGATAATAGCGTGTATGACTGTGCAGTATTATCTGTATTCTGAGAATGTGTATAACTATGTACCTGTGTCATATTACTGTGTATGTTCAGTATTATCTGTAATCAAGCTACATGTGTAACTGCACGTAACTGTAGGGGGGCAGAGATCTCAGGAGGAAGACATACCCTTCCTCTCCTTCTGCTCCTCCTCTTCCTCACCGCCGGCCCCCAGCAGAGTGAAGATGATCCCAGTCTGAGAGTTCACACCCACTGCCGTCACCACCATGCGGCCGGAACCCTCCATCACATGGGTGCCTGCAGGTCACAGGGGTCACAGGGGTCACGGGGTCACGGGGTCCCAAGGTCACCAAGGTCACTCAAGAGAAAGGTGCCAAGGTCACTCAAGAGAGAGGTCAAGGACTTTATCTGGAAGGTTGTGGGTTCAAATGCCATTTAAGTCATAGCACTTTAAACTCAGTACCAGCTGCTACACTTTGAAAAGATTTATTGTGGGTAGGGTGGTGTCCTAACAGCGTTTCTTCACACACAGAGTTACTAGTGCATGGAGTGACTTTGTCAGCATATCTAGCATAATCAGAGAGGCCTGGATCCTTACAGAGCAAGCTCCACATAGAGACGGGTTCACTTCAGGTACACTGTCCTCATCCACTTTCTGTGGCTTTAGT
>CM032882.1:39476438-39481438 GCA_019176425.1 Megalops atlanticus
TTCTCAGGTCTGTACTCAGGTCAGTGCTGTTGTGATGCTCACAGTCACTCTCCAGTCCTGGCGGCTGGTAGAAGGACAGTCCCAGGGAGATGAGGGCTGCAAACTCCAGGATGATGAGGGTGACATCCTGCAGGGCCTCCCACACTAGCTGCAGGAAGGTTTTTGGCTTCTTTGGAGGAATGAAGTTCTGCCCGTAGATTTCTCTCCTTTTGGCTGCGTCAGTAACAACTCCAGGCAGGCCTGAAAAAGAAAAAAAACTGTATTAATCTCTGTATTAATGAGCATGAAGCTAAAACACACACCCACAGACATGTCCTCAGCTGAACTTATCTCCAGTGTTTATGAACTTTCAAATTGAATTAATCTGTACCCGTTTCTGAAAACAACACCATCTGGCCACACTGGAATAAAAGTTTGATTCAGAAAATGATTGTATGATGCATTAACTGCAACTCCAATTTTCTAGTCTTTTCATCTTTCTCACCAAACCACTGCTCAGACCAACACTGAATCAGCTGTGCTTTACATGTATACATACATATATATGTGTACATGTGGGTGTATGTGTGTTTGAAGTTTGTGTGTCTATACCAAAGAGTAATTAAGTAAATGTTGCAGGAACGTTGTGTTGTATTCCATTCCGTTGCCTTTTGGGAGGTAAGAGAATTTTGTGGCTTTTCTGCAGGATCTGAACAGAAAGCTACCGTAAGGTCCAGCACACAGAAGAGCTGGTGAGGTCAGCAAAACCTCCGGCTCTGATGCCCGGCAGCCTGACCCGTTACCGACACAGCCGTACCTCAGGGCCTGCAGCCGCAGGAAAACGGGAATCTCTGAGGGGTGAGGTCAGCTCTGATGACATGCCTCATGACTCAGTGCTGTCCTGTGCAGGACGAGCCACCCAGCCATAACTCCAGCCAGGAGCTCACCTTTTCCAAACCATGCTCTCATCTGAATGATAAATACGCTGTGTGGTGATGTTTCAGTAACTGGATATCTCAGCACACTCACACACACACACACACACACACACACACACACACACACACACACACGCTCACACTTACAGTCTCACACACACACACCCACACACACACATACACACATACTGCAAACAGGATGGGTGTTCTGGATGTTCTGCCGCAGGAACGATAATGTGGTATTCACTGACTTCTTCTTCTTAATAATAATACTTTCTCAAGCAGAAGGGTTACTGCATATCACTCATTACTGATTTTTACCTGATTTTTACCTTACTGATTTTTACCTTACTGATTTTAAACCTAGTTACTCAAACTGCCTTTGAGTACTCAGTAATACAACAGCGATGTCCCAAACTGCAAACCAGCTAAGACACTGCTACCTTCTGCTGTGAAGCATACACAGCCCAGGTGCATTGTGGGTATAGTTAACCTCTCAGTGCAGGTGGATGTGGGTGATGGAGGTGGGAGCAGGTGAACACCAGTGTTGGGCAGGTACAGGCAGATACAGGTGAGGGCAGGTGAATACAGGAAGATATATGTGAAGGAAGGTAAGTGCAGATGGGGGTAGGTAAGTATGGGTGAGTACAGGTAAGTGCAGGTGGGTGTCAGTGGGTGTAGGTGGGTAAAGGCAGGTACAGGTCTGGGAACTCTGGATCCTGCCTCCACAGACACCTTACTCAGGCACATAGTCTCCCAGCAGATGTGAATTTAACTGAAGCTGACTGCAGGTGAGTTTCACTGGTCCATAGCATGAGCTGGCAGCTCAACATGACAGAGACAAAGTTTTACAGAGAGAGAAAGAGAGAGAGTGAGTATGTGCATGCGTGTGCATGTGTGTGTATGTGTGTGTGAGAGTGTGTGTGTGCATGTGTGTGAGTGTGAGTGTGTGAGTGCATGTGTGGGAGAGGGTCTACCTTTTTGAACTTTTTTCACATCTTTTACTTGTGAGCCTCCAATACACACGTTTGAAAGAGATGCATAATAACATAAAAACATGTACATATTTGTTCAGCTTTTGTTTTTCATTGTTCAGCTCTCCAATCAGAAATCCAGAGCAACAGAAACATTCCTATGCTGAGCCATGCTTCCCATGCCAAGCACCTGCAGGTGTGTCTCCCTTCCAGACAGGTGTACCTTCAGTGGCTAACAGGTCTGTAAGGTGAGGAGGCTACCTGGCTGCTAATGACCGCTCTGCAGAAAGTAATCTCTTTCAGCGTGAGATACGGTTTAATTACTGCTCCACCCCTGCAGGCAAACACAGCGATTCGGCTGGCCCGCAAAGCGAAGATCTCTCAACGTCGTCACAGCAGATACTCAGCTGTGACAGAGAGAGATTAAACAGTGTGTGGCATCAGTGTGGACAGGGAGGGACTGCTGGCTACCAGCACCACTGTGGGCTAAAATGGCCTGGCTCCAAACACAGGGCTGGAAATATAAACTCTTTAAACACTCCTTTACTTCCAGCTCAGAGAGGAAACTCTCTGCACATTTAGCCACAGAACAGTAAACCTATAAATATAACCCTAAACCTCACAACATGCATAACCACGGCCACACACCAAATACAGCCCTGAACCACTCAAAACGCAGTACACTATAGCTTCAAAGCATTTCATAATAGCTATTTTAAAAAGAATGAACATGCATATATATCATTCCTACTTCAGTGCCAAAAGAAATGAAATTGGATTTATCCTACTGCCCTCCCACACAACATCCTCGCATGTAGACCCGGCTTAGTCATGACCTTCTCGGCAGAGTGATCTAAGATCTAATTATGACCACCCGAACATTTACAATGTGATGACTGATTTGCTGAATTGTTCTCATAAACACCTGTAACATGGTGGGCAAAAAAATTTCTACGATTTCTTTTCGGAGAGCTTGACAGCTGCGACAGGTAGATTTGAAAAGACGTGCAGGTTTGAGTGGCGAGGGCTCTGTTCAGCGTGAGGACCTGAACAATGAGAAACAGGAACAGGGGACCCGTCTGAAACGGGCCTCTGGGGAGCGAGGCGGAGGATCAGACATTGGCTCTCAGGCCCTGAGAGGAGCCGTTACATATACATGTGGGAGTGAGAACAGTGTGTACATTTCAACTGCACCTGCTGCAGGCAAAGCAACCAATCACAAACAGCCAGGCACCCGAGCTGGGACAGGACATCATCAGGCACCTGAATCGAGACAGCCAATCATCACACACCCGAATCGAGACAGCCAATCATCAGCCATCTGAATCAAGACAGCCAATCATCAGGTAGCCTCAGGAGAAGGTGGTGATTGACATGTATATTTTTAAGCCTCGCTCTTAAACAGCAGAAATTAGGAGAGGTGAGAAACACGCCGGTGGGGGATTGCAGAGGTCAAAGACATTAGCAGTGATAGCGATCCCTCTTTTTAATTCTCACTTTCACAAACAGCTGGGAGAGGGGCATGATAATAACGGCTAAAAAGAGACAGAGAGAGAGATGGAAAGAGAGGGAGGGAGAGATGGAGAGACTGAGAGAGGGAGGGAGAGAGAGAGAGAGAGAGAGAGAGAGAGAGAGAGAGAGCGAGGGGGAGAGAGACAGAGAGAGAGAGAGAGACAGAGAGATGGAGAGAGGGAGAGACAGAGAGAGAGAGACAGAGAGATGGAGAGAGATGGAGAGAGAAGGGACCTGGAGAGCGTGCTGCAGTCTGTGTCTGAGCTCAAACACGCTCTGCCAACCTCATCAGTCACAGAGATCCCCCGAGGATTACAGCCACAGCGCAGAATACCTGCATCCACCTGGATGCAAAACCAGGACAGCCGGAGTAATAACGAGGTCTCACGCACAGGGGGAGAGGCGGAGGGGCTTTACACGCGTCCCCACATGAGCCTCGGAGCCGCTGGCTGTGCAGGGGCACGGCCGGACCCCCATCACAGCACAGGAGAGTGCTCCTCACAGAGCGGCTGTTAGCTTTGTGTCATAGTTAGGAAATGTTGCATGCTTTAACACTTGTCTCTCTTCATGGCAACCAAATATAGATCTCCATGGAAACAGGACGCATCACAGCACTTGTGAGCGGTCAGAAGATCCTGCAGTGGCTGATGCCGGAATGTTCCGGCATATTCAGGGAGATGGGAGAGGCTGCTGATGTGTAGTGGTGTAGGAAGCGAACGCCACGCAGTAAAACTAGCGGCTGGCCTGGCGGTAATCAGAGCAGTCACACAGGAGAGAGGAGGACGGGGGTGCTGTGAAATTTGGCACTCTCCTTGCCGCAGAAATGTACAGACAGTCGGAGAGCTCTCTGACCGGTGACAGGCACGCACAGAGCCATCTGATTAAACGATGACATCACTGCAGAACCCCCACACACGACTCGATCACATTAAACGACGACATCACTGCAGAACCGCCACACACGGCTCGATCACATTAAACGATGACATCACTGCAGAACCCCCACACACGGCTCGATCACATTAAACGATGACATCACTGCGGAACTGTGTCTCTGCCACTAAAATGTCAAAGGGGCAGAAGTGTCATCAAGACGCTCCACAATGTAACAAAAAGTGGTTTCCATGGAAACAGGACAGAGGATATTGATTCCGTTCCGCTGCATGGATGGCGTGTGCGATCGCACACGGAGCAGGGCTGGCCAGCGTGCTCGTGAGGAGATGAGGAGAAGCGGCTCGCGGGCCAGATCCCTCCCAGCGCTCTGTGCTCACGAAGCCCCTCCGCACAGAACAGGAAATACAGCCTGTAAATGCAGCTCTCTCTGGCAGGACACTCAGGGGACAGCATCAGGCAGCTCTTACACAAACAGACACTGTCCTGCCTGATGGCCAGCAGACTAACTGACACTGTCCCCTCAGGAATTACAGACGCTGCGCAGGACAGACGAACAGGAGCAGAGAGAGCAGGAGCAGGGGGAGCAGGAGCAGGAGCAGGAGCAGGAGCAGGGAGAGGGAGCAGAGAGAGAAGGAGAGGGAGAGCAGGAGCAGGAGCAGGAGCACAGAGAGCAGGAGCAGGAGCAGGGAGCAGGAGCAGGAGC
>CM032882.1:39486438-39536438 GCA_019176425.1 Megalops atlanticus
CCTGCACACAGGCACTCTGTCAGAATCGATACATCAAGCCGACAGAGTTAGCAATGCACTCCACTACCTCTGCAGCCCCAACAAGGGAGTGAGGCAGAGAGAGCGAGGCAGAGAGCGAGGCAGGGGGCGAGGCAGAGAGCGAGGCAGAGGGTGAGGCAGAGAGCAAGGCAGAGAGTGAGGTAGAGAGCGACACAGGGGGCGAGGCAGAGAGCGAGGCAGAGGGTGAGGCAGAGAGAGAGGCAGAGAGAGCGAGGCAGAGAGCGAGGCAGAGAGTGAGGCAGAGAGCGAGGCAGAGAGCGAGGCAGAGAGCGAGGCAGAGAGTGAGGTAGAGAGCGACACAGGGGGCGAGGCAGAGAGCGAGGCAGAGGGTGAGGCAGAGAGAGAGGCAGAGAGAGCGAGGCAGAGAGCGAGGCAGAGAGCGACACAGAGAGTGAGGCAGGGGGCGAGGCAGGGGGTGAGGGAGTGTACAGCTACTCCTCCATCACCTCCCACGGGCCTCAGCTTTCAGTGGGATAACGCTAAACAGTGCAATACCCTCTGAGACGCTCACTCCAGGGAGGTGTTACAGCCTCACCTGAATGAGGAGAGACCCTTCAAAAAAGCGGACAGCACCTCTCACGCACTGTAGCTGCACAGGTGGCCTGAGGGAAACACCTATATGTATGATGTGTGTATTAAACACAGGTGTGATTGGCTAGCGTGTGTAAAATATGGTTTCTCTGAAAAGAATATGATGAGCAACAAATAGATGAGGCATACCTCCACACAGACTGTGATTGGGTGAGATTCTCTTTCACATTCAGGAGGAAACCAATTATAAAACTGATGACTGTGAGTAATGGTGTAGCTACACCAAGGACTGCCTCTATTCTTCCAGTACGTCCGAAAAAGAAAGGGGAAGTGCTAAACTGAGATGCATGATGAATGTTCATCACAGAGCAGCTGTGGCATTCAGGGAGGGAATTACGAAGCTTTTCAAACTGAGGGATTATTAGGGCCGGATTGGAAGAGCTGTTACATTTTCAGATCACTCCTGTGACAGGTGCCAGTAATCCAAGTGCACAGTGATGGTAATGCACAGTGATGGTAATGCACAGTGGTAATGACTGTAAGGACCGTAGTAATGCACTGTAATGTTAAGCAATGGTATTTGCCACACATAAAACATACATCCATGTTTTCACCACGAATCCCAAAAAATAACAAATTCTTCAGTGTTAAGGCAAACTCAATCTAATTTCTTTATGGACAATTTACCCATCTGAAAGCAAACTGTCCTCATTCCAATGAGAGAGCAGATAATGGACATGATTAAATTAGATCAGAGGAAAAGTCCACACAAAACTAACCGACAAACAAACAAACCCAACCATCCCTCTCTGCCGAGCAGAGCCTGATGCCTGTGCAGAGACACAGAGTTCTGCCACAGCAGTGAACTTTCCCAGCTCCGAGCTTCTGTCAGATCTCTGCCCACATTCACACTCTCTCTCTCTCTCTCTCTCACACTCTCTCACACACACACAGCAGTCACTATTCCTCAGTTTCAGCACAGGGGTATGACACGCTATGAGATCACAGAGGAACAGATGTAATTGCTGTACATCTTCACCAATACTGGAGACCTGCTGCACAATTCTTCAAAATACAGGCACACGTGCAGCTCCAGGATGGAGCCGGAATGCAGCATGCAGCAGGAGTCTCAGGCATGTACAACAGCAGTACAATGCCTTCCTGACTGTCTGACATGTTCTACATGGTCACAAAACAAACCAAAGAGCTCCCTCACAGCTGTGAGCTCTTTCCAAAGCTTCCTCTGTGAGCTTTATCACAGAGCTGAGATTTCTCACAGCTGTGAGCTCCCTTTCTGCTACAAGCTCTTCCTGACCTGTGAGCTTTCTATTTCTCTCAGATGTGAGCTGTCAGCTCCCTCGGTGAGCTCTCTCTGAACTGTGAGTTTTGTCTCAGCTATCAGTGCCCTCTCAGCTGTGAACTCTCTTTGAGCCATAAGCTCTCTTTGAGTCCTCTCTGAGTTGTGAGCTCACTCTGAGCTGCGAGTTTTCCCTGAGCTTTGAGCTCTCTCTGTGAGTTCACTCAGAGCTGTGAGCTCTCTCTGTGAGTTCACTCTGGGCTGTGGCTTTTCCCTGAGCTTTGAGCTGTCTCTGTAAGCTCACTCTGAACTTTGAGCTCAGTCTGAGCTGTGAGCTCTCTCTGTGAGCTCACTCTGAGCTTTGAGTTGTCTCTGTGAGCTCACTCTGAGCTGTGAGCTCTCTCTGTGAGTTTGCTCTGCTCTGTATGATGATGTGGTGGTGATTCATCACATTTTCCAACTATCAAATTTCCGCCAAATCTGCCAAACACAGAACAGGACAAACCAACCACACAGGCCTCAGAATGTTTACACAGGAAGCAGGAGAACTTCCTCCATAAATGAGAAAATGATTTTATTATCATTACATATTTGATTGGCAGGCACCCTTGCCCACATTCTGGTTCTATATTTTGCCAGATGAAGCTGTACACTCACTGAAGGGGATCAGACTCGTCCCTTTTTCTACAACAGCAGTGTGGTGTGGTGGCAAGGGGTGGGGCTTGAAACCAAAAGGTTGCTGGTTCGATTCCCCACTAGCGTGCCACTGTTGTACCTTTGGGCAAGGTACTTAACCCACAATTGCCTCAGTACATATTCAGCTGTATTAGTGGTTGAAATTGTAACCTACTATATGTAAGACGCTCTGGATAAGAGCGTCTGCTAAATGCCAATAAATGATCAATAATGAAAGGCACAGGGGGGCCCCACCTGGGATTCATACATTAAACCTTGCGGGTACAAGTGTTGGTTTCTGCCCAATGGGCCCCTCAGGCTGAAGATAGGCAACACCATAGATAGGTAATCAGGTAATGGACAGGTAACCAGGTTATCAGGTAATGGACCTTAAAGCCCCTGATATGGCACTGTACCAGTACTGAGCTGAATCAATGAGACTTCTCCCAAGCTCCATCCAGCTCTACGTAACCACTCAGTCCTTAATGATAACTGATACACATGGATTTATCTATCACTTCAAATATGTGAATAACGGAAAAAAATCTGCAAAAAAAATCCTAGCTTTTTATCAAGACCTGAAAAATGAACCTTTAAAATATGTGTCTGTCACATTGCAAGAGGTGTCCCATTACCGCGACCTAGAAGTTGAAGGTTCGATTCCCAGGTGAGTGAAATGAAAAGACCTTAAAAATGGAAGTTACTGCCTCTCTGCTGGGCATTCAGCATGAAGGGAGATGTGTTGTAATGGGTCTGTCACAGACTGGTGCTCTGTCCAAAGCTGTAACTGTACCTCAAACAACTTCCCCCCTCAAAAATCAGGAACAATCCGAGCAGCTCAGGTATCTGAAAGATCTCTACTGCTGGAATCCTCACTAGCACCCACACACACACACACGCACACACACACACACACACACACACACATAGACACACACACACACACACACACACACACACACACACACACAAATACAGACACAGATACACACACTCTCACACAAACACAGATAGACACACACACAGACAGACACACACACACAAATAGACACAGATACACACACTCTCAGTTCAGAGAGCTGTGCATGTGTCCCAGTGTCTGTCTCTCTCAGCACAGAGAGCTGTGTGTGTGTGTGTGTGCCGGTGTCTGTCTCTCTCAGCTCAGAGCTGATCTGGAGTCTGGTGCCAATCCCATCTGTTCTCCGCAGTGTTCAGAGGGAGACGTATTTTTAGAATCACGCTCCAGTCGAAACCCCAATGCATCAGCTCGCCGCGGCATATCCAATCCATCTCCGACCTGTCGGCTCGGCTCGGCACGACGCGGCCGCACGGCCGGCACACACGGGCACACACTGCAAGTGCACATTCATCTCACATCCGCTTGCTCCCCTCCCTGCCACAGTACCAGGCTCTCCGGATGGCAAGAATAGAGGAATGGATGATAACACACACGCACACACACGCACACACACGCACGCACACACGCAGACATACACACACACACACACACACACACACACGCACGCACACACGCGGACATACACACACACACACACACACACACACACACACACACACACGCACGCACATACGCAGACATACACACGCACACACACGCACACATACACACACGCACTTAACACACGCAGTGATCAGGTAGAGGCAGTGGCAGAGGCACCGGTACTTACGTGGCTGAGCTGGGTCTGAATGGGAAGCGTTATGGCAGAACAGCAGCGATCTCTGCAGCGCATCTCCACACATCTGATAAGCAGAGCTACATTACTGCGCACACTAGGCGGACTCTACCATCCGCCGCAGCAGCGGGGGGGGCCTCGGCACAACAGCACTTTCCCCACTGAACTACAAACACTCTAGCTGGCCGCCCCCTCCCACCAACAAAGCGTTATTGATTATGATTGATGGGGGTGGGGGGCCGCGGTCTCTCCCTCCACGGGGGGGAGTGGGTGGTACAGTCCACGCAGCAGGTTGAGGCTGGGGGTGCAGATGAGGCAGCAGGTGGGGGCTGATGGTACAGTCCAGGCAGAAGGTTAAGACAGCGAGTTATCAGAGGAATAGCCAGGAACTTTGAAGGACACACTGTGACACCCAATCTGAGTCTATATCTAACACAGGCAGGCCAATCAGACCTCAGAGATCTATCACACACACGTGCCTGCACATACACACACACACACACACACACACACACACACTTATACGCACACTGCTGTGCTGGGGTCAGTGTCTCAGACAGAATGAGAGCAGAGACTGAATTTGGAGGAGAGGAGACAGGAAGTGCCAATGAACACCACACTAAGCCCATGCTACCTGAGTTTCATATCAAAATCATGTCCTAGTGTGGGGTACCTGTTTAGCACCTACAGGGCTATAATACATCAGAGTGAGAGAAGGGATATTTAGCCGATTTTAAACCGTTTCCTGGAAATGTCAGTTTTCCTGTTATCAGAATGAAAGAGAAGGTTTCTGAAAAACATCTTTACTGTAATCAATCGCCTTTCTCTTAATCAATAATTACCTTTAAAGAGTACTCCTTGGCCTAAATCAATAATTGTCTTGTATCAGTAACCCCTGGAGTTACAGAGGGAGGGGTCCCTGATGCAGTGAGGGTAAGAATTGAGTTTCTGTGAATGGGAGAGTTCTGTTAGGGCCCAGCTAACGCCCAGCCAGGACACACCCGCCTGTCTGTCTCCACGTTTACCAGACCAGCGGACGCGTGTGATCGGACCCACTGTCATTCACAACAACACTTCAGCACAGAGCCGATTCACAGGGTTTTTCAGGTGACTTTCTGCTTCAGACAGTACATCAGAACCTGCAACTGGGGTTCCCAGAGGCACATACTGCTCATAACCCTGACAGAATCCTCATTAGCATTCAGCATTGTGACATCACAATGAACCACCCAGGAAGAAAGTGCAGGGGATTATCTTTATGACCTCATTCTCTCAATGACTCCACACTAACCATGACCGTTCCGCATCAACAAGAGATTAGAAATTAAAAACAGACGTCTCTTTAAGTGATGTAATGGTAGGAATCAGTCTGGTGTCGAGCTCTCCGAACTGCAGGCGTACAGAGAGCAGAGGCCCTTTGCATCTGTGAACAGAAATAATCTCATTTGAAAATAATCTAATCTAATAATAATACAATAAGACAACTGGTATGCCAAATCACAAAATAAAAAAAGACATTACAACTTTATAAAATGTAATATATTAATCTCTATTTTTTTGATAAATTAGATTGTTTCTTTATATCCTTATCATAATTCAATATCAATGGCTATTGAGATTAATATAATTGTATCAGTGCTAAATATATGAAATTACTGATGTCAGTTGAGAACATCAGAACTCGAGCAGATGAAGGTCAGATATTCTGAAATCAGGAATTTCTGATGGTGCCATTAAGTGAACTTTCTTTGCATGAAAATTACAACGCTAGTGTACCCTTCATAGAGTATAGCCAAAACTAGCATGTCATTCCTACAGTAAAGCTAACATTAGTGTGCCTACACTGAAGGCAACACTAGAATGCCCTACCTACAGTAAAGCTAACATCAGTGTGCCCTACCTACAGTAAAGCTAACATTAGTGTGCCCTACCTACAGTAAAGCTAACATCAGTGTGCCCTACCAACAGTAAAGCTAACATTAGTGTGCCCTACCTACAGTAAAGCTAACATCAGTGTGCCCTGTGCCCTACCTACAGTAAAGCTAACATTAGTGTGCCCTACCTACAGTAAAGCTAACATCAGTGTGCCCTACCTATAGTAAAGCTAACATCAGTGTGCCCTACCTACAGTAAAGCTAACATTAGTGTGCCCTACCTGCAGTAAAGCTAACATTAGTGTGCCCTACCTACAGTACAGCCTACAAAAGAGTGCCCTACTTACAGCAAAGTCTGCACTAATCCCCTGCCCTGCAGTAATGTCTAATTCGCAGTAAAATGTTTAGGACTTCCCCAGGCTGTGGGGAATAAATGGTACTGCATTCACCGGGCTGGGTTTGCCATATTCTACAATTTACAATTTACAATTTGGTATTTTGCACACGCTTTTAAACCAAAGCGACATACAAGCAGTGCATCAATCAGGTTTGGCTAACTACCTCATAAGCAAAAGATCGCAGTAGGAATGCAAATTATTTACAGTACCATGCTATTCTCACCTGCATTGTAAACCAGATAACACTCATACACTCTCACTGCCTTTTCTTAGTGTGTCATACTGTGATCAAAGCTTTAGTGCACCCATGAGCTAGATACCTCTGTAGTCAGACATGTGTGTCCACTGCACAAACAAATGCACAAAACTAGGGGGAAAACAGAATCATGTAGAATGAGCTCTTGAGCATCCTTTTCAGGGAAGTGCTGAACAGTGAGCACTGGGCGCTGTGTACTTTAATACTGGAAAAAAAGAGTCTGAGAGCGTGACATCTGAGATTATTCTATTTCAGACCAGCGCTGGCTGTGCTGACGTCCTCTGCTGCCTTCAGTGAGAGGCGATTCAGAGCAATAACAACACCCTGTCTTCACGGCCACGGCAGAGAGGTTTCTGCAAAAGGAACCTCTTTTTCCAGGCCTCTGACATGCTGAGTCCGGGAGGACAGTCTGACTGGCGCTCTGCTCAGTGATGCACTCCGCGGCGGTGTTCCTCACCAGGACAGTGTGCTCAGAAGGCACTCCTGCATGCTTTCATATGAAATCAGAGTGGGGGGGGCAGGGGCAGGGGGGTGTCTTTCTAAATAGTGGGGTTCTAAAATGTGAGGGGGCACTGAAAGTCTCCCGGAGAAAACCTTTTTCCGGTCAGCGTTCCCCTGCACGCCGAAGTCTCATTGCCATGCAACCAACAGGCCCTCTGCTGTTTGTGACATAACTCGCAAACACTTCTGCTGGGTCCATTTCAGAACTGACGGACAGTGCGGCGGCGGCAGGGGGTGGGGGGGGGGGGCAGGTGACCCTTCAACCCCCCAACCCCCCACCCCGTCCCCGCCCCCGGCACCACACCTCATAGTGAAGCCAGCGCCAGCCGTCAACACCTCTACAGGCTCCTTCATCACCCTAATGGGCTGTTTCACTGCTTCACTCCTCTGCGCTTTCACAGAGCCGCCCGCCCTGACTCCAGCACGGCATAAAGCTGACACCCGCTTCAGGGTTTAAGAACGAACACACATTTCCAAAATGCTGGCGATAACTGAAATACGCCACAATCCAGCCGAATTCAGCCTTTTCGTTTGTAAAAGAACTCTAGCTCTACAATCACAGCTTTTTAAGCAGGAGAACATGACTGCATGGCTTCAGTCCCTAGCAGAGTCTGGGCAGGATCTCTGTATGTTAGGATCACCTTTAGATTTCCATAAAAGGGAGATTTAGACACTCCTAACAAACTATTAATTACATTTTAATTACACCATAACATCACTATATAGCTCTGTAATACCTAAGAGCGGCCCAAAGCGCTACTTAACAATGATATAGTGTCTAAACCACAGTATAACACTCTGCAGCCAACAGCTTATATATCTGCAAAATTTCTTTAATGCGGAGCTGCGTTATGAGCACAGATAATCTGTCTTCTATCCATTCACACATATCCCATTCAGTGAAAATCTCTCTTCTCTTGGATATGTGGGTAAAATCATTAATTAGCTTTCAATATTCAGTAGTAACATGTTACTGAAATGCACAAAAATAACATGATTTCATATTTTCATACTAAATTGAATCAGTGCCAGCCTGAGTCAATTTAGAATCAGGTGCCAGCCTGCTGCATGCACACAGAACCAGAGCAGCAGATGTGAAAGACTCTAATTCAAAGCTTTCAACTTTTTCATAAAATGCAGGAAATTATATTTCTCTTCCCTGCAAACCTACGAGCTCACGGCTGAAAATATGTTACTATGGAGTGAAAGCAGGAAGGGCATCAGGGGATGGTTTGAATGAACATCCTCCAAAGGCAGGTCTCCAGATCTCTCTCATGCAGGAGATGACTCCGCCCCCTTGCACAGCGAGGACTCCGCCCCTCATGACCCGGGAGCCACACCCAAGCACAGGCATCCAGAGGTCACATGGTGTCAGGGCACAGGGAACAGCAGAGGTGTCAATCCATCAACATGTGAGCACCCTGTCTCTCTTTCTCTCTCTTCCCCTTTCCCCTATCTCTCTCTGTTTGTCACTCCCTCAAACCACTGGCCTGTAGTAATAATAATATTCATTATCATTTTCATAATAATAACAATCATAATAATAATGTAGAACAGGTGCCTTGTTATACGTTGTTATTGATAATGATATACCTGCGATTTGTGACTTTTGCACCTGAAACAATTTATTCTTAAAATATCTATATGGAGCACACTCTCAGGGCCAGTGTTAAATATCTATATGGAAAATCAGGCCTAATGAAACAGCTTCCCATGCCCTTTCCGCTGGGGTTGAACGTCTCCCACAACCGAAAACCAACGCTCCCTAAAATAGACACACCACATCTGTGCTATTCTTAGAGCCCATCTCCTGCAGACCGGAGCTCGTAAAAAAATGACATCCAGTTTGATACTGGACATATCCTTGTAGTGGTGTTTTCGAGCTTCTCAGCGTTCAAACATACACCCCTGAGCACCTGAACCTTACCTGCAGTACATCAGTCAAATCTGATTTAAAACTCCTTTAATCACAAAGAAAAACAGAATCCGTGCCAGCCCACTCTGAGCGAGGCGGTGCTTAGTAAATTCTTCTGAATCCTCATAAACACATCGAATTAACACTAAGATTTATCAGATATATTACATTTCTGTGCATTATAACTACAGTGCCACCTAGCTGCTGGAATCTGCCCAACACAAAGTGGTACACAAAATACAACAATGTCAGTGACAGCGTCACCCTCTGTATGCTGATGCTGACAGAGTAGCTCTGATCTGATTTACCAGCACTGAGAAACCACATACATTTTATCACTTAGCGGGTGCTTTTATCCAGAGTGACTTACAATGTAAGAGTATTAAGTGCATCCAATGAAGCCAAACAAACAACAGTACATACAGAACACAGCTGACCACATCTGACCCTACTTCAATCCATCATTCAATGCTGTGATACCTCATGCTTCCATAAATTCATAATGCATAACTCTCCTCTTAGTCTCCACATACTTAACCCCCCCACACACACACACACACACACACGCAAAGTCACACACTATCAGAATTAAACAGGACCTGACATGTCCTGATCTCTCTTTTCAATGTGTAAATCATATTTAATATGTTTCTTATTATATTCATGAATATATGGACGTGTGTCCGTTCACTGGTACCGGTTCTAGGAACATGGTAAAATGACATGTAACAATTTGACTTCTGCTCTGAATCTCTCCCTTCTCATCAGTCAAGGAGACAGAGCTGCTCGCTGCTCTCTGCTCCACACCAGACCCGCTCTCTCTGCTCCACACCAGACCCGCTCTCTCTGCTCTCTGCTCCACACCAGACCCACTCTCTCTGCCCTCTGCTCCACACCAGACCCGCTCTCTCTGCTCCACACCAGACCCGCTCTCTGCCCTCTGCTCCACACCAGACCCGCTCTCTCTGCTCTCTGCTCCACACCAGACCCGCTCTCTGCTCTCTGCTCCACACCAGACCCACTCTCTCTGCCCTCTGCTCCACACCAGACCCGCTCTCTCTGCTCCACACCAGACCCGCTCTCTCTGCTCTCTGCTCCACACCAGACCCGCTCTCTCTGCTCCACACCAGACCCGCTCTCTCTGCTCCACACCAGACCCGCTCTCTCTGCTCTCTGCTCCACACCAGATTTCTCAGGAAAAACATTTGAGGGCTTCCTACTGTCTCCTACCCTCAAATGCTCATGTTTCTTACACATTTCTTATGTAATGCGGCATACTTTCAGTGACACCACACTACAGTTTGCATGTGTACAGATTTGCAAGTGCATAGGTTTTTAAATACATCAGCTGTTAGTGGTTACTGAGTCAAAATAACACATGTACACAGCTATATGCGTACAACTATTCCTTAGTTCATTAATATTATGCCCAAAGCATGACTAATTGTGTACAGTAAGTGAAGGATCTTACGACAGTTGTACTAAACAGCTTACTAAAATACCATCCGTGTTTAATCCTGACTGTTCTTTTTAATTCTTCTCAGAACAGCAGATCTGCGTTTTGAGGTCACTTTCCTCCGGCTCAGAGGCATGGAAGGAATTGTAAATCTGTGAGGTAGGAATCATGGGGAAAAAAAGCGTACCTGGTGAGGGAGCCACAGCCCAGCATGGATAAGAACTCCTCACCAAACACATGAAGCCAAAAACAGCAAGCCATCTTCTACAGAAACGGAGATTTTACACAAAGAGAGATTCAGTTTCTACCCTAAAACTGAGAGAGAAAGTGATTCAATGTCTACCTGAGATTAAAGACTGTGATGCACAGATCTTAAATGTGATTGCATGGGGAGAGATTCAACCTTAAAACAGAGAGCGAGAGAGAGAGATTATGTTTCTATAGAACCTGTAATTATATAGCAAGATCTGCTTCTACCTGAGGAACTTCATTTCATATGGGAAATTATGGTGAGATATTCAATCTCTACAAAACCTGAGATTAGAGACAGAGATTCAGCTTCTATCTTAGAAGAGAAGCAGAGATATTACGAAATATTCAGAAATAGTTCCAGCTTCTACCTATGAACACAGACACATAAATTCGGCTTCTACCTTAGAACAGAAATGGAGATATTATGATATTTCCTGAGATCAGAGTGAGATATTCAAAAATAGTTCCAGCTTCTACCTATGAACATAGAAACAGAAATTTAGCTTCTAGCTTAGAACAGAAATGGAGATATTACAATATTTCCCAAGTGAGATATTCAGAAATACTTCCAGCTTCTACCTATAAATACAGAGACAGAAATTCAGCTTCTACCCAAGGATACAGGACTCCTCAGTAAGGTGACATTGAGCTGCTGAGTATTTTTATCAAGAAGCCTCTCAATTAAATAAATAAAATGCACAGACACTGTCCTGTTCACACAGAAAAATCTGCAGTCTGCAGTCTGAGGTGTGAACCTTTCTCAGTTCCTTTCTGAAGCACCCATATCAAACCGCTGTTCAGTTTCAGCGGAAAAACTCTTTAAAAAAAAAATCAACACTCGGCATGTCCCTCCCCTTCCATCCATAGCTGGCTGGTCGTACATGTGAAACAGGTTAACTGTGCTGTTACAACTGTAGGTATAGATGGAAACCCCATTTCCTTCAGGGTTGCAGAGGAGTCAGCCTCCAGCTCACAATCACCAGAAACATTTTTATCATTCTTCCTTTCCTTCTGAAATCTTTATACTGTACAGAATTAAGGAGGAGAAGGAGAAGGAGACCCCCATCCCCGGCCGAAGGAGCCAGGAAATGAAGAGTTCACCCGGAAGAACAGTGGGTTCTTGGCTCTCCCCCTGTCCTGTAGTGGCCAGAGGATTAACATTGCCAGAGCTGCCGCAACAAAGACGTTTTTCAAACAGCAGGCTTAGAGGGCATTATTGCTGATTCCTAAAAACTCTTGCACCAGAACCAGACTACTTTACAAACTATTCAGAGATGTCAAATCCACTAAACAAAGGCTATCATGAATTACTTCCTACCCACACACACAGGCCACTACAGAAGTTCAGAAGGGAAACTGTGTCACAATGGCATTATTTGTGTGCTAAGCACCACACGTACATGAGTCTGAAATCTCAAACTCATCTCAAACAAATCTCAAAATAATCTTTTTTATAATTCATTCAGTAGAACTGTCAAAGTGCTCTTACCATGATAGTTTATATCCTTTCTTGTTGCTTTTATTCCTTTTTTATTTTAATAAAATTATTTTTTTTGCCACGTGGCACAGCCCGGCAGTGGGATTGGGTTCCCGCTGTCCCCGCGGGACCGGACACACACACTGTGGGTGCGAGACACTTTCACTCCACAGCAGGCGACAGTGGGCAGTTACACACCAAGATGGTGGGACAGGCGTGGGACCAAACCAACCGAAATGGAGTTTGATATGGCCTATTATGTCATTTTAATACAGCCTATTATGAAACTACGGCTTAACCGTGCTTGTACAGATGTAACCCTCCAGTCTGTGAACAGCACTAATCACAGAATCTGACCAAAACACTGGTTAGAATCTCATATTTCAGAGAGCTTATGTCCCATGGCGTAGGCTAATTCACTCATCATTGGGAAGGATGGGGTAGCAGCTGATGCTGAGAGCAATCCAAGCAGGCGGCTACACCACTCAAAAGAAAATAAAGGTGAATCAGGCATTTGGGACATGGCATGTCTTCCATTACAGCTGGTACAGAAAGTAATGAATTCAACTTTCTGACTCGCAACAAGTGTGGCAGGGTGTTCCAGCAGGCATAGTCTGACTGTCCTAACTAGCGCCTTTATCTTTTAATTAAACATCTGCACTTAGATCAATGTAGTGGTAAAACAGATCTCTAAGGGCTGCTACTGTGCTGAGACCAGTCTAATGTAGAGCTGAGACAAACACTTAACATCTGACACTGTACTGAGACCAGTCTACTGTATGGACAGAACAGAACTTTAACCCCTGCCACTGTACTGAGACCAGCCTACTGTAGGGCTGAGACAGACATTTTACCTCAAGCCCTGTACTGAGATCAGTCTATTGGAGGACTGAGAGGCAGAGTTAACCTCTGCCACTGTACAGAGACACCAGTTCTATAAATATGTCAGAAATATTCATAATTCGCTTTGGAAGAAATTGCCAGCCAAGAAAAAGAAATGCTTTGAAATGCAGCAAGCCGATTCCACATCTATTCTGGGTCTTAAATCTCAGTCACATTTCCGAAGCAGCCTCTCAGCAGCCTCATTACTGCAGTCCTTACATAACACTCACACAGAGACAGGCAAACTCCCACAGACCGGGCCCTGAGCACCGCGCAACACCAACACCCATCCAGCAGCCAAAACCTTAAACAGGCAAAACAAGCCCCACAAATAACAGGATGCCAATCAAGGAAATAATCCCGCCCCACATGGCAGACACTAGCAGACGCGCTTCATTTAAAGTTTCAGTTTAAATTAGAGATAACGATCTGGAGGAGAGGGAGACGGCCAGGCGAAGTTCACAGGATGTCTGGGAGGATGTGGGGAGGACAGAACCCGGCAGGCTCGTCCAAACCGTGCCTGTCTTACTCTGATACCCTGTCTCTGATCAACAAATAAACCAACTGAATTTAAACAAGCACTGCATAATGACCCAGCAGACTGACTGCTGTGCTGTTTGGGAGTGAAATGTCCTCAAAGACCTCTGTGCCTCACTCTGAGACAGTCTTTCATTCGTGGATCTGTGGCTTATCTTGCAGTCTACCCATAAGCTATACATTACATTACCTTACATGCATTTAGCACATGCTCTTATTAAGTGTATCCATTCACTTTAAACAAGCAACAGTGTCAAACCAGGCTAACAACACTCCCAGACCAGTGAGTGTGAGCATAACACCATTTAAGCCCTACCACAAGTTAACTTGTGCAATCTGACAGAAACCAAGTATACTATGATACAACAGTCCCAAGAACACTGAATCCAAAAGGCATGACAATACTGTACATAAAATAAGTATCAAATACTAGGGGTATCAGGTGTTGGGGGTGAGGATTGATGTGGGACTGAGATGCAGTCTGAAGAGGTGGGTTTTTAGTCTGCTTCGGAAGATGGCCAGTGATTCTGCTGTCTTGACCCCCGTGGGAAGTTCACTCCACCACTGAGGGACCAGTACAGACAGGGATAGTGTCTGATAAGAGTGACCCCGTTGGGTTGGGACAGTCAGTTGACCTGTAGATGCAGAATGTAGCGATCTTGAGGGAACATACGGTTTGAAGAGGGGTCGTAGGTATGAGGGGGCTGTTCCATTCACTGTCTTGTATGCAAGCACTAAGGTTTTGCATGTCTGACTCACCACGGCCTCCTGAGAGCCAGGACAGTAAGTGAGGTGTGTGTTCATCTCATTAGAAGCAATCTGCAGTCTTAAGCCATCATTTGGGATATGAGAGTGTCTATTTACTGTAAGATAATGGTTTCTAGTATTTAAACCATAAAGAGAAAACCAAGACTTCCACAGAAGTGCAGCAGCACTACATGCTAATGCTTAAAGTGGTGGTAATCTTGTTCCCGCACTAGGTCTTCCTCACTAATAGGTGCTACCCACCATCACCAACGAGCATATCCACTGCATGCAGATATAACCGGAACACTGCCTGCAGAAGACATCTCTGATGCAGTGAATATATCTAATGGAGTCATTAAATAAACCACTCACAACTGAACTCCTGTAACGTTTAATACCACCAGTATCATCAGTAATTATGCAGTGGTCTTGTGTTGCCACTTGGTCAGCAGACAAGTGTTCTGGTTCACTGGTTTGTCTCTTCCATTTTTAATGGGTGCTAATGGTATCATTGTATAACACGACCTATACAACCTATACGACCTTTCTTTTCTTTTCCTAACATTCATACAAATTCCTCCTTGTTAGAAAAGAATTAGTGGTGTTTTCCTATTAAACTCAACTGTGTCATCAAACCTAAATACCAAATACTGTTTATGATAACATAATCTATTTTGCAATGCTGAGGTACCTACAGGTGTTATTTTACAGCTAATTTTATATTTTAGAAAGCTCATGGTGTGTGTTTATTGATCAGTGTGCTTGCAGTTTTATTCATTTACAATACATCAATCATGGCAAGGCACTGCTAAACGAAATGACTGACAGAAACAGGCAAAGCCGTTTTTAGCACTCGCTAACAGCTCCAGATGTTCAGAGATGGAATAATTAAAGTCCATTAGCAAAACAATTGACGTAATTGGAGCCATTTATTTGCATGGAATTTAATAACAAAATAGTGCAATGAGCTGAAATCCACCAGTTGTTGCACTGGGCACAGACAGAATAAGCAAACAGAGTAAAACAGCAAACTACTATTGCTCCCAAAGGGGGGCTTTCAAGTGTAATTCACAAAACACAAAACCCTTGTAGTATGCAACTGTGTGCAACAGTAAAAACTGCCACAGCATTGTATACCATTAACTGTGTGTTACTGGGACATTGAAACCTAAAAACCAAAAGACAAATGCATTTTAATGTGTCTAATGTGTCCTGCTGGGAGAATTTCAGAAGGACAGAACAGAAGCTGGTGAAGGAAGCCACCAGGCGATCTGCTGACAACTTTTGTAAAACTGCTCAACTAATCTGTAAGGACAGACGCTGAAACACACCCTCTGCTCTGCTTGCAATTGCAACAATTATAATGTCATTTATGTCAGCCTACTTATTTGGAATAAATACATGAGCTGTTATTATGTTTTATCAATGAGTTAAAGTCAGTTGTCTGCCCCAAAAAGAAGAGTAATAGAGGACACTGAGACATTGTAGAAACTGTGTCTCTGGGTGCCAGAAGCTATTGCTAAAGGCCGGTCTGTGTTAAGCTTTCTAAATGCAAGACAATGTCAATATGGGTAAGACACAGGCAGTAACAGCATAAGGCAAAATACCTTCATCGGAGAGATATGATTTGATTCTCAGCCAAGACGACTTCCACGCCTCAGCTTAAAATAGCACACGGTCATTTCCTGTATCTGCTTCTGTGGGTGCGGTTTCGTTGGACAGCTGTGTGGTTAAGGAACTAGACTTGTAACCAGAGGGTTGCTGGTTTGATTCTCTGTCAGGGCACTGGTGTTTTACTATTGAGCGATGTAGCTAACCTAAAAGGCCTAAGTAAATGTCCAGCTCCATTGATTGGTAAGATATAAACTGTGAGATATCATAAACTACACTACCAGGCAAATTTATCCAGAGCAAACTTAGCTTATGATTTTTACATCCATTTATACAGCTGGATATTAACTAGGGCAATTGAATTGGATTAATAATCTTACAAAAGCAATAGGCAACCATGAAACCAAACCAGCAACCCTGGGGTTATGAGCCCAGCTCATTAGAGGAGTTGTGGGATGTCAGTAATTCTTCACATAAAGCTGCTTGCACAGGTTATCTGCAGAAATGGTGAGAAAGATTTTGTAAGTTTATTGTCAGCCCTTTTGCAGTGTTTCCATGACAGGATGCGTTTGTGGGCAGCAGCTAAGGGCCCTGTTACATGGAGCATTCGTCTGCATTTTACCAATTATCTCAGCCAGTACACAGGAGCACACTAAGGGAAGAAACTGTCTGTAAAATGACTTTCATGCCCAGGAGTTTCCATCTAAATGAACAATAAAAAGATATTCTTTTTTTGTTTTCCAATTGTACAAATAAATGTTTGGAATTTTGGTCACTAACATTACAACAACCAAAAAGGTTAAATAACACGTTTATCAAGCTAGGTATGAGACCAGCAAAATAAATCCGTGGGCTTTTCAGTCCAGAGTCCCCCTTCTATTAATGCTTTGAGAGGTGTGATGTATGAAGTACGACGATATCATTTTCATACGTCTATTAATAATCGTTATCTGCTGCATAGCAGAGATGCTCCATTTGTTATAGATTAGGCGCTGTGCGAGTATGCCGCGTTGCTACATAACGGAATGGGCAGAGGCGTGAGGGAGCGGCGCTGAGCGGTCCTGAGCGCACTGCTCATCTGCGGTGCCTGGACTACAGCCCCCGTCTCTGCTCCGCGTTACACACCACAGCGGAAAAAAAACAATTCGACACCGTTAGTTTGCGCTGACAAACCGAAACATAAACTCAACAGCACAATGACTTACCGTTCTCGGATTTACCGGCGAACACCATACGTGTTTCTTTCTCAGTGTGAAATGAAAACGTATATTGCGTTTTATCCACGAGATATTGCGGTTTCCACTTGTAACTCTAAAATTCACGCACACAGGCAATCTTCACCGAGCTGGTAAAATGGAAGGATGTAGAGTGTCTGAGACGTTAGAAATGCTGATACAGATTCATCTTATACACCTAATGGAATATCATTTTCTGTCGTCACGCAGACGTATCAGTAAGACAGCACTGCAAGGTCAGTAATGATATGTTTTGGGTAAAACTCAAACACAGCGAACATTTAAAGAGACATAGGGCAAAACTTATACTTAGAAAAGCATCAAAGGTTTTCTTACCCGGGTTCGAATCAGTCAGAGGAGCCCGGAGAAGCGCGTGCACCGGAGGATGCTGTTATCTCATCCGCGCGGCCTCGGTCCAGCAGCCGCGCGCTGCGGAAAACTCCACTCCCGCGAGCTGCGTACGTCTCCATACGCGCCGCGAATCGCGAACATACGTCCCACTTTCTGTCCCCTGTTGCTTATCAAATGCAACTTCACGTTGTTTGCTTGGAGTACATTGCTATTTAAAGGTTATTTCATAACCGTTTTATTTACTAATATTACTCTTTTGAACACTTCATTTTAACAGAGAACACAGATGAAATGCCCTGTGCGGCAGTATTGCAGGACATTTTTCATTTTCGATGTCAGCTTTTCTCAACTTGATTCCTATGATGATTTGGGATGACGGCGTAATGGGTTCTTTTTTGGTTTATGTATTAATATTTGGAACAAGAAAACAACACGTTTAGAAAATGTTTTCACTTTTTTCGGGGGGCTTGTGTTTGTAACGTAAGTTCTTAAGAACATGTTTGTTTAATAAACAAAAACTAAGGCATACTGATGTAGTGCGGGCGGGCGATCATAACGCGGCTTTGTTTTGACTGTGCATGTTCGTTAAAAGATGACATAGACAAAAATCTCTTTTTCCCAAATATGTTCTTACCTATTTCTGTTATACTGTGTGTTTGTTCTTGTGAGGAGCGTTGAGATCATAAAAGATCCTTACAGCGAGGGTAAGACAGACCGAAACTAGGTTTAAAGTTGGGATTTTTTCCATTACGTATCACACATACGGAGTCTGGGAAAGAGCCCGAAAAAGAGGCACCCATTCTGGGTTTCTTTGACAGGGGCATTACTGCGGCATTTAAAGACGCAGAGCCGATTTTTTCCCCAAACGTCAGGGTCCACTTAATGCGCAGATATGCTGTAGTATTTGTCCTATTTGTCGCGCCGATGTCATTACGTTCAGCTAACTTAACCTTACATAACCTTTAGACATATTTAATATTTAAAAATTACGACGTTACAGGTATATTCCTCGGAGATTCATGGAACGTGTAGAAATTACATTGCTAATATGTACTCTGCTGAAGCTTAGCTGACACCGACACGCGCCGAAAAACATGCCAGCAAAAGAAATCATATGTCACGTTTACAGAGAAGTGGAAAATACATGATGAATACGCGATTCTGTCCTATATAGTGTAGGCGCTTGCCTGGTGGCAAATAAATAAATCACATCCTTAGAATTTTAGAGTGGGAGAGAATGGACACGTTTCACTCCGTGGTCAGTACTATAAATGTTGGGGTAGGCGCGTTCAGTAGGCGATTTGATTGTCAGATTGACAGTAAGCTTTACAGTTTGATAAAAAGGCAGCACATATTCCCTCAAGTGTCTGAAAAATAGTTTCTTGACTGACAACTCATCTCCTCGGTATTGCTTAGAATACCTGCAGCACGGCAAAACTTACACATGATTGGGAGGGAGACACGTTTCACAGAGATACTACATCCACATCCAGAGATACACGATCCCAGATCTGAATCACACAAAGCAGAGATGGGCCTGCAGCAAATAGAGGCATACAGCACATTTCTTTCGTTTCTGATACTTATGAAACACACAGAATAAGCACTGCAAAGGCTACTACACGTTATAAAGGCCTGTTTTGCCTTACTGGCTTGTGTAATTGTATGAATGATGCTTCCTCCATCTGTTAAAATGCTCTCCAATGATGTAATGATCTCCATATTAAATGTGTAAGCATGTAATTAAATAGCATGCTTCCAGCACCCTGTGTCTCTCTTCTGCCTGATGGAGCTGAGCGGGGCTGGGCTCTTAGCAGCCAGGCTGCTGCTGGAAGGGGTGCTTATGGACCAGCAGGGGGCAGTCTTCCCTGTGCACCGTACATTACATTAAATTACATTATTGGCATTCAGCAGACGCTCTTATCCAGAGCGACTTACATTGGTTAGTTTTTACCCATGTTACCCATTTATTCAGCCAGATATTTCCTGAGGCAGTTGCAGGTTAAGTACCTCGCCCAAGGGTACAGCAGCTCCCCAGTGCAGGCTGCTGGTTTGATTCCTCACTGGGGACACTGCTGCTGTACCCTTGGACAAGGTACTTAACTCACAACTGCCTCAGCAAAATATGCAGCTGTATAAATGTAAGAAATTGTAACCTATGTAGGTCACTCTTGATAAGCCCGTCTGCTAAATGACAGTAATGTAATGTAATGTAATTGGCTAAATAATTCACTCCCCCTGCTGATGTGTGGTGAACATTCTGGTGCAAAATGGCTGCTGTGCTTGACCAATGTGAGTGCTAACCTTTAGCGGTGGTTGAGATGAGTCCACCCCCTTCAATGTATTATTATTATTTTATCTAAAGGAATAGAGCTCAGTATGTACAGACAACTGTATGAGAGGGTCTGATATGCTACAGTGGGGGAACATGACTGACAGGAATAGCATCTGCCACCAGCCACAGGAGAGTGAGGGTTCATAAACCCCCGAAATGGGCAGAGCAGTTACGCGCTATCAGTGACTCACTGAGCTCAACCAATAACAGCCTTTCTATGGTGGGTAAAGCATTCTGATTGGTTCATATGAGTCAGTGACTGACAGGTAACATCACTCGGGGTTCAGGAAGCCTCACTCTCTCATCAGTACCTGCCGTGCTTGTAGAAGGTGCAGCTGAACTGACCTCAGGTCAGCCTGTCGTTCGTCTGTGAGAGAGCGGTGTGATGGCTCAGCTCCAGTGTGTCACACATCAGCGTCAGACAGGAAGGAGCCCGGGGACACGACCTACTTCCTGTCAGTCGGAGACGATAGAAAAAAAATAAAATAGAGTGATAAATATTTCAGGAGACTTGGAAATCTTTTCAACTGCTGCACTGGTTCCCAGAAACACCCGACCGCTCTCTGCCCCTCAGGGGTCAGAACAGGAGGCGCACGTTATTCCCTCTACAGCATGGGTGGTTTTCACATTATAATTATCTACATGTTGTTCAATACAGGAGATCATCCTTTAAGAGGGAGAAAAGTATAGAGTATCCTCAGATAAAGAAGGGAAGAGATGGAATGTGTTGCTTCCAATCAGAGGGGTGATTCTAAGAGCACTTCAGAGGGGGCAGCAATATACCATCAGGTGCAGCCAGTGTTACTGAGAGAGATCAAGGGCTGGCAGTGGCACAGCACTTCATCTAAAGAGTCTGATTTATCCCAACCTGGTAATTTAATCACCACTGAAACAAGCCACTGAGTATCAGACAGAAGTAAAGCCAGGCATAATGCAGGGATTCAACCTGCGGTAATGAACCAAATATGAGTGCACTCAGAAATGAAACTGTATATTCGCTTACGCAAGGCAGCTTGCATTTTTTTTTATAATCTATCCATACCTGGCTGAATGTTTACTGGAACTGCACCAAGGATACAACAGCAGCACTCCACCGGGGAATTGAACCTGCAGCCTCTTGGTTACCAGTTGGTCAGGGTATTAGAGTGACACTGGCCGCACAGTGATGTCCCCTATCAGAGGTGGCACAGCCATTGGTCTCTCACTGCATTCTCTGGCTGTGCTTTCTCAGTGTGCGGGCTGTGGCACAGCTCAGTGGCAGTGTATTGACTAGGAAACTGGGCTTGTGAGAAGGGGGTTGCAAGTTTGATTCCCTACTGGGACACTGCTGTTGTCCTCTTGAGAGAAGTTTTTTTTTTTTTATCTATACTGCCTCATTAAATATCCGGCTCTATACCATAAGCTATCTCAGAAACACTAGATGACAGATACTGTAAGCTGGGGTGCAGAGTAATGAAATGCACCTTAAGAGGACAAAACTGATTTTACACCCCCCCACCTCCCTGCTTAACATAAATAAGGGCATCCTACATTCATTTATATTGCCTTCAGATGGCACAATCAGGCCGCGAGCTCACGCCATTGCTCTAGCTATCCTTCAGGACAGACGTGTGGGAATTTAGGGTCACTACGCTTCAGGAGATGTCTGTTCCACACCGCCTCTGATCTGCGGCCTGATTTAGCCTGCACTGGGACCTCACATCCGCACAGCGGAGCGCAGACATTTCCCTGCCTTTCTGCAGGGCTGCAGCTGAAGCACCAGCCCTTTCACCACACGCTGCGCCGTGACAGTTTTACTCAAACCCGGCCCATGATGCTCTGCTCCGCTGACAGAACGTCAGGACACCTCCCCCTGGGTTTGACCTTCTGCATGCCACGTTTACGTTTTACACAAAATGTCTGATTGGTTCCTGTCCTGTCAGTCACACATGCCTCTGGGCAAGGGTGTGGTAAAGCATAAAACGGAAATCTAGCTGTTGTTATTGGACAACGGCTCATCATCCTATCACCATAACCACCACCCCAAGCCTGAACCATGGAGCAATATCTCATTTATGACACAACAGGCAAAGCTGAAAGAGGAATATCCCTTCCTGGTGGAGAGGTGAGTGTTGACCGCTTACCTGTCTGGTGGGTTGGACAGGTGTGTGCCACGTCGGTGAGCAACAGAACACATTCAGGCTGTGGAGCAGCACGGTGCCGGGGGAGCAGAGGAGCCATCAGCCAGGGTTCGTAACGGACTCAGATTTGCATAAGTCTGAGTGTCGTGTGGGTGTAGCAGGAGCTGCCATTTTTAACTCAACACAGCCTTCACAAACATCTACCCCTGTTTCATTACATTGCATGACTGTCATTTAGCAGACACTCTTATCCAGAGCGACTTACATACAGCAAGTTACAATTGTATCCATTAATACAGCTGGACATTAACTAAGGAAATTGTGGGCTAAGCATCTCACCCAAGGGCACAACAGCAGTGCCCTGGAGGGGAATTGAACCAGCAACCTCTTGATTATAAGCCCTGCTTCTCACCATGCCACACTGCTGTCCTCCTATGTTTCTCTGCAATCCAGTGCATGCACACAGGTGTGGCACTCGATTATCACCAGGAACACGCAGCGCTTGTTGAAACAGGTGTCACCTGTCACCTGCGTCTCACACGATTCAGACGGACGGTGGAGCAGGGAGCAGTCAGGCTGAAAGTGTGTCACGGCACCGAGCGGCAGCGACCTGGCAGGCCTGGTTTGCGGTTCTGACGGCGCGGGCTGGCCCAGATAGCGGGCCTGACAGCAGAGGTGGCATGGTGTCCCTGCGCCTGGCCCGACACGAGCTCCGTGAGACACAGGCACTCCTGAGACCCCTGCCTGGGAACGGTCACGTCCCTATTTTCAGAAAGCAGGTCACTGTCCTTCTTTTTTCTCGGAGACGCAGAAACAACCCAATTCCGAGATCGACACAAAGTTTTTTCGGCTCTGGAGATGTGCGCTGGAGCGGGGAGATGCACTGCTTTGCCTGCCTGTGAGGAGATTTAAGCTACAGAATTCAAACCTGTTCCAGACTACTGTCACAGTCATTAGTGTCAAGTCCTTCAAGCGTGAACACAACTGTACTGACATGTAATGTACCTAAGTACCTACAGCAATGCTAGTGACACTAAAGGTATCTAATCAAACTCTACCACACTCACGCACAGGTCTTATACGCACAAATAACAAACTCATTTTGAAAAACATTCCATGAGTTTTAAAGTCTAAACTTGTCTTTTTCACACCTATCACTTTACCCTGCCTCTTCAACCAGTCTCACTCCCTCCAAACTCTCCACCCTCCTTCTCTCTCTCTCTTTTTCCATTCCCTCTACCCTGCCTCCATCTTTTTCTCCCATTGTTCAGCCTCGTCTCGCTCTCCCGTAACTCCTCCGTCTCTCTCACCTGTTGCTCTACCCTGTCACAGAAGTGTCGGTCCTCCACAGGAAGAGGAGCTGAGCCGCAGGTGAAGAAGGAACATCCCTGCATGCTTTACCTGTCATTTTACCTCCACCTTCCAGGAGACGGAGGAAAAGTGGGGGTGATTCCTGTAGGAGGAGCGTGTTACACAACACAGCTTACATAATTTAGCAATATATAATACCCTTTAAACACAGCATGTGAGAGGCAGAACTAATGAAGTCTACCCACAAGCCCCCTCACACCCCCTCCACCCCACCACTGCTGCTTAACAAGCAAGCTCAGCTGAACAGCAGAAAAACATGAATAATTAATCCTATCGACTGAAGAAAAATGCTTAGAAATGTCCTCTCAAATAATTCCAGCCCTGACAAACAACATTTTGGTGATACATTTACAGGCTGTAAATTGCTCAGGCAAAATATTTGTGTCCCTGGCAGCTGTTTCCAAGGTGACCCACAAGTGCTGCCTTTCACACATAGAACCACAGAAACGTTTGGCTGTGCTGGGGGCTGATGGTGGTTGTGGGAAGGTGCTGGAGGAATGTGGTTAAACCCTGAGGAGAGGTAAAATTTTACTGCCCCAACATTTAAAAACGACTCACTTCTTCAAGGTGATGATCATCGAGGTAAAGGATACTGAAAGGAGGAGTCCTACGACAGTAAGCAATACTGCAGACACACATATGACTGCATCTGCACATTGTCTCTTTAAACAGCTGGACATTTACACATTTCAGGTTAGCCTCTGCGCTCAGCTGTGCAATGGAACCACCTCACCTGGGATTTGAACCTGAAACTCTCAGGTGACCACATCTCGCCCCTGCCTGCGCTGCTAAAACTCCTCTCAGTGTTAAAATGTGACATCCCTCTGAAGAATAGCTTTCCTTTCTTTAGCTGGCCTCCATTATGTGCAATTTCTGCCGCTATAAATATCCTGCTGGGCCGTCTTTAATAGGCAGGTCTGTAAAGGTGAGGTCTGACACCTGGGCATCTCTCTCTCTCCTCTCTGCCTGCTTTTCCTCAGTGCTGCCCGTCTCTCTGCTCCGGCTACACCTGCACCAACTGCCAGCTCACTGCCAGCCCTCTGTGACAGAGGAGCGTTGCTGTTTGGACAAGCAACGCAACAATTTAATTATTTTTGGAACCGGTCCTAAATTTAGCATTTCAAAGTGTGTGTTTGTGCTGTAATATTCACATTAGTTACAAATCAGAACAGCAAAGTGGAGTGGACTGACCCATTATGAAGGGCGGGGGAGAGCCCTGAGTGGACTGACCCATTATGAAGGGCAGGGATAGGAATCAATCTTCTTTGCCTGTATCCCGAAAATCTTAAATGCAAATAACAGACACTGCACACAAAGTTGTCCAAACACTGCCTGAATTGGACAGCACAGCACCCTCTTGTGGATGAAGTGAGCACAGCACCTCAACCCACACAGACAGTTTTGTGGCAGAAGCAATGTCAAGTCCTCTGCTCTGTGTGAAGGAAGTGAGGTCACTAAGGACCATTTCCTTATTCTGGCAAGCGGAAGTGATGTCACAATTGACCCCCTCAATCATACAGGTGGAACTGAGCTCCTTGCCGCCAGGGGAGGGAGTTAAAGAGCACAGTCCCATTGCAGCAGCCAGCAGTCCTTACAGAGGTGATGGAATTTTACTTTACGACACCCTCCTTGGAAACAGTTACGCACAAAGGCAGCACATGTGGCGAGCCCTCACTTTCCAAACAGGTCAAACCTGCTGTCCTGAGGACAGCCAACAAACCCTGTTCATTCCTCCAACCATCCACCCTGTGGAGCCAGAACCCCTGAGAGACAGCCATCAAACCCAGACACACAATGATCAATCCCAAGCCCTGGGCAAATCCCTCCAAAACCTGACAACCTCATTGTAACAGAGGAATCGACTCTTCTGAGGACATTCAGAGGAGAGAAATGCTTAGCATAGGAACAGCACCACAGAGTGGCCACAGGGTGCTACAGCATGACTGATATAAACTAGGTCAACTGGTTATTTTTAAGAAGTCCTGAAGAGCTACAGGCCACTGAATGCTTCCCAGCTCTCCAAGATAACCAGTTTCTCTCAGAGGGAGGAGTGATTTATATGGTTCATCAGAAGATAACATCATTTCCAAAGGCAGACCAACACAATGCAGACCTTTCAGCAACACCTACACCAACGAACAGCAAATCTGGGACCAGGGATGGCCCGTCACATACTGTTTAGCTTTTTATGAGAAATTAAATACAACTGCCTGAAACGTGAGAAACCAGTCCTCAGAACAGCACTGTGCCTAACACACCTGGATAAACAGTTCCTGTAGAAACCAGGTAAAAAAAAGCACTCAACTGCTCCTTTCTAACACTGCCTTCTTTAAATCAACCCTCTTACTGGAGTTTATCAGCTCGAGTCAGAGGCACCCACAAAACAACATTAGAGCTCTAACAAATGCCATTAGACATCAACGCTAATCTCTGTACACAGAGAAGTTACAACAAAGCCCATAACACACTAAAACACTACTGCTTACATTACATTTCTGTCAGTTAGCAGATGCTCTTCTCCAGCTCTCACACAGGATATCCATTTTTATTCATTTGTACAGATGGACATTCACTGTGGAAACTGTGGGTTAGAGTACCTGGCCCAAGGGAACTACAGCAGTGAACCAGCAACCTTTCAGTTATGAACCCTGCTTCTTCGCACTGCATAAGTGTTGCATCTGTTAGACAATAACGCTGATCCCTGTATGAACACAAGTTACACAACTCTAGCAAACTACATTAGACACTAACACTGAACTCTGCAGAGCATGGAGATATTACTCTAGCACATCTACAGAGCAGATCTACCACATCTTTCCACTAGAGCATCAGTTACCACAAATCTTAAAGGTCATGTCCTTCCTCGTGTACCGTAACTGTCGACTCTGACCCCCAGAAAAGACAAACCCACCACAACACCCATTACACTGGACTTTAGAGTGAGACCGGCATCATCACAGCCTCAGGGCTGTCTGATAATTCATGAGATACTCTCCCACAATACATTTCAAGATGAAAACACAGCCATCTTCTGACATCACCCATACTGACAGTTCAATGATACCATTTCCACTTTGCACAGTGTAATCTTGATTAAACTGCTGTCTTAAACCTGCACACCATTTTGTCAACAGGAAATTATTCATTTGGCTTGCGTCTGTCAGGGAAAATGTCCCTGAGCTACCAGGCAATGAATGGAGAGGAATCCGTGCTCCGTTTCACAGACCATGGCTTTATTCGGATACAGAAGGTGAGTGAGATGGTGACACAGTCCGCAGGTGAGAGGGAGATGAGGCAGTTCTGGGAAACTCCTGCTGTTTGTTTGGGAGTTTACTTCGCCATGGCCTTCTTCATGCCCTTCTTGTTGTGTTTCTTGGCAAAGCGCATATTCCTCAAGAACTTTGGGTCCACCTGAGAGAACAAACATTCAGAGATCAAGCAGGTAATATCAGAACAGGACTGGGAATAAGAGCATCACCTGCATGCATAGTAAACACAACAACTTCAAAGTAAGAAACACTTATGGCTTTCACCTGGGTACGCCCACTGAAACTTTTCTCTTTGTACATGGTGATAAAAGAAGTCCCAATATACTCTGTGAATCTATTTCAGTTCAACACAGATACATGTTACTAATTTCTCATGACCAAAAATAAACTCAGCATACTATTTTTGCTCCTCTTGGATTAGACCTGAAACGGAATATTACAATTACGAGTCATTTTTAAAGGAGTGTACATTTTTCAATCACACACAGACTGGGACTGTATGATAATATGATACAATTCACACACTATCCAGTTACCACTGACAAGGTACCAAGAAAATGTAGGTATCCGGCTTTTTACGACAGCGCTAAAAGTTAAACATTTAGTAACCACTTCCAAGTTATTTCTGAATGAGAGCATCTTACGCCTTTCAGAGACTCGTAGCGGTGAGACCTGGGCTTCTTTATCCCGTTTCTGTGCGCTTTGCGCGCTGAAACGACAGAAGACCATAAAGATGCATTTTGACCACAAGCGAACAAAAACGAGAAAAGTTATCTCAATACTGCAGAAAGACCTTTAAAACAGACGGATAAACAACTTTATTTGATATACAAGCTAAGATTGCTAAATTACTTACACTGGTTGTGGGTTGTATGGTTCTTCGACTTTGCCATTTTGATTAGCTTTGCTGTGAAAACAAAAGCAATCGTTAAACAGGCAACTACCTGTCATTACATTTTACCAGTTAGCTCGCTAGTCACTGCAAATTTGTATCAACAACAGTATATGCAAGTTGGTGAAACTGCGTCTAGCTGTAAAGCTTTGCGGGGAACGCACTCTAGGTCGTTGGGTATCAGATGTGAGAGTTCTGAATACGATCGTAACAATTTAAAGGTCTGTAATAATACTGTGCTACGACCTACTTGTGGACCGTGTTACAGATCATTATAAAACATAAAAAAGCAGGATTCTCTAGTGTTGATAACCGGCTGGTTAAGGGAGGCAACTTATTGGTATCTACCCCGTTCGAATAAGAACGGCGTTGAATTAACACACATTTCATGTGGGCATGGGTGTATTGTTTCTCATTAAACACTGAAACTGTGCATTTTTCCTTTAGATATGGATGGATTAACGCTGATTTAATACATGCAGACATGGAAAGTTGACTGGATACCTTACAAGCGTACAGTCACAACCGGAAGAGGCGGAACGGCAGCCGGGAATTGTGGGTAATGTGGCTGTCAGTGGGAAAACCGGAGAGTTTATTAAAACTCCCAGCTATAGAGCTGATTATTCCATTTAGGATACACAGATACACAGTCTGCAGTCATGTTCATGAACTAAACGGACACCGTTGCAGCAAATGACTGCGCAACAAATTTTGGGCTTAAGGTCTCCGGCGAATAAACTGACAAACTGCTGGCAGCTGTCCTAGATCTTCCATCTGCTCAGTCCCAAGACACCGTTCACTTTATATCATTATCGAATCCTATATTCAGACCTGAATTTATTTGGTTTTGCAATACAATGTTTTCACGTTTTAGTGACTTTTAAAAATGTGTCTCGGTGGTTAAAGAGAGGGTAAAGAGGTAGCTCGAGAACCTCTGCTTCAGGTGAAACAGAAAAGTGCAACAGGAGCGCATCAGAAGATTGAAAACTCCTTACAAAAGGAGTCCCATATGACAAGAAAGATCCCAAAATCAGGTGGAAACTAACCATATAAAAGGGTCTTAATCCCGTTCATACTTGTGTAGTTACAAATACTAACCACTCGGTGTCAGCGTTGATCCATAGCGTCATCAGTTTAACCGGTGGGGGGAGCACAGCCGAACAGTGGATGAGTGTATGTGATGAAAATTAACAGCCAGTTGAGAGTTTTAACCAGCAGAGGGCGCAATCGTCCTGGTCAACGTTGCACTGCAGAGGAAACAACCTGTCTACAACCTGTTAGCTCCTCCCCTTTCTTGGTGAACCCACGTGCTGTAGCCCATGAGCCCATGTGAGATGACAGAGGTGATAGTCTGGAGATTCTTCTCTTTCTTCTTTTTTTGTTTAACTGGATTCTCAACAGGGAAGTCAATGAGCAACAAGCCATTTTAAACATATTTTAGGTGGTGCTGCTTAAGAGATGTTTAAATAGCTTGTTGAGCCACAGAGGCACGGGCAGAAAGGTTTGTGAATCAGGTGATGTGATGTGGATGCTGCTGAAAACCAGTCTTTCTCATACTTCCTCTGTGATGAAAAGTCTCTGGCAAATACAGTAAAAGGTATCACTGTATCACTCAACTTTATGTTATGTCCATTTACAAGCAGAGGTTAAAATATTTCTTTCCCCTTTCTTCAAAATGCAGTCACTAGAGGCCTGCTTATTTCCGCTCCGCTTTAGTCTCTCTCCCTCTCTCTCCCTCTCTCTCTCCCTCTCCCCTCCTCTCTCTCTCTCTCTCTCTCTCTCTCTCTCCCTCTCTCTCTCTCTCTCTCTCTCTCTCCCTCTCTCCCTCCCTCTCTCTCTCTCTCTCTCTCTCTCTCTCTCTCTCCCTCTCTCTCTCTCTCTCTCTCCCTCTCTCTCTCTCTCTCTCTCTCTCTCTCTCTCTGTCTCTCTCTCTCTCTCTGTCCCCTCTGTCCACCCCCCACCATGGAGATACTCAAGGTCATCGTGATATAGGAGGGCGTGGCCTGGTTGTCAAGGAAACGGGTCACTCATAGCAGAGCGTCCCAGAGACCCACATTACTGTATGGGAGGAGTGCAGTGTGTCTCTGTGACAGACAGCGTGAGTCACCCGGCCAGTGTTACATAACTGCCTCCCGCCCTGCCTCATTCTGTGCCTCTCCACCCTGGTCTTCATTCACACACTGCACTGCAACACACTGCACTGTGCGACGCACTGGCGTGTGTGTCAAACACAAACAAAAACCCTCTGAAGCCACAGGAAGCGTCAACAAAGACATGAGAAATTCAAATCATTCAAACCAGTTTGAGGCGGCTGCCATATTTCCCCATGCAGCACTTCAGCAAAACCTGCCCAATCGTCAGCTTCAGTGCCATGCAGGCCAGAACACATGTCTGCTAAATTATACTGTGATTTTAACTGCACAGTCGATGTAAGTGTGGACCTTTACTAGGTCAGCACTGAAAGCAGGGATCCACACTGCAAAGCCGCCTGCAAACACCTGCATCACACACCTGCATCACACACCTACTTTACACACCTGCATCACACACCCGCATCACTCAGCATCAATTACCTGTATCAATCACCTACATCAATCACTCAGCGTCACCTGAGCTCTGACCAGCACTGCAGAGTGCTTTCTCATTAAGCTGTCCCCTGCTGCTCTCATTCAGAAAGAGAGAGGGAGAGAGAGAGAAAGAGAGAGGCCGGCAGGGTGGGAGAGAGAGAGAGAGAGGGAGGGAGAGGGAGAGAGGGAGGGAGAGGGGCAAGAAAGAGGAAACTGAGAGAGTGAATGGTTGAGACAGTGAATCCCCCGTGACAGTTCTGTGCTGGAGCAGCTCTGTAGGCCCTGAGGCAGCCTGGTGAGCTGGGACAGTCCGGCGCAGCTCGGAGAGGAAGTCTGCTCAGCAGGAGATAAGAAAGCCCGGCGCAGAGACCCTTTTCTCTCTTTCCTCTTTCTCTGTATCAGAAAGTTGTTAGAGATAGGTTTGCGTTATAAGTGATACAGCTTTTTTCATTTCACATCAGAACTTTGCCTTTTTACGTCTTCAGTTCCTGTAGTCCTGGGCTCCTCATACACGTCTGACAGGACAGTGAATAATGAGTGTTGAGGGATATGATTGTGCACGCTGTATTGGTGGGCTGTGTTGGAAGAGTGCAGGTTCTCTGGGTGAGCTAGTCTCCACTCAGGAGGAAAAAAGTTCCCTCCCAGCCTCCCACAGCCTGGAGAGCCATTTTAGAGTTGAAGCTGGCTGAAAACACAGTCACAGTGTTAGTGTGTTTGTGGTGTAAGAGACGCAGCTGTGAGTGAGAGACCAGCAGGGTGGGAGAGGGAGAGAGAGAGAGAGGCCGGCAGGGTGGGAGAGAGAGAGAGAGAGAGAGCCGGCAGGGTGGGAGAGAGAGAGAGAGAGAGAGAGGCCGGCAGGGTGGGAGAGAGAGCGTTCTGACAGACAGCAGAACAGGGTGGACTGGTGGGGTGAGTGCAGACGTACGGGAAGCCACACTTTTCACAACAAGATCCCATCTCACGCAACTCACACGCAAAATCCCACGCACAGACACACACACACACACACTCCTACGCACAGACAAACACACACACACACACAGTCCTAAACACAAGCTGATCCATTCAATGTTGGATTAATCAATGATTTTATTGGATTTGATCTGATTAATTTGGTATGTTGTATATTGTACTACACTGATGTGTCGCATATCGTATTTCACGTTTGATACACTATACCAAATCCATCCAAATTTTTCCACAGCTCCTTTTTGACAAGCTACTGAGTGTGAGTGCAGTATACATTTACATTGTAAATATACAGTAGGAATTAAATAAAGGTAATTATAAGATTTGTGTCCCCTGTGTTCCCATGTGTATGTGTATATGGAGGTGTGGGCTGAATCCAACTTCTCATGGTGAATTTTGAGAGAGAGAAGTCAGAGAGAATAGGTGAATAAACAGCAGATATACAGCAGTGGTGTGGTGTGGAGAAAAGGAATTTCTCTTCTTTGCAAATGATTCACAAGTGAGCTGTGTGTAAATGGCTAAGCAAAGTGATCACAGGGTAATAACTGTAAGGGTTTAAAGTCTTCTGTGAGCATCAGTGGAGAGTAAAAAATCTGTCCAATCATGTTTCATCAGGGTGCAAAATATGCTACCACATAACATGCAATGTAAGTTTAGACTAATTTATCATGCATTCATGAATGTAGTGGAATAATAATGCACCTCTGATGTATACAGATATGAAGTGTATGAATAATCCTCTTGTACGGTAATAATAATGTTTCCTGTATCCAGCAGCTTATAACTGCACTGATACAGTAGCTCCATCCATTTGACAGACCATCTGGAACACACTGCAGAGGATTCTGGGTGTATCCATGACAACACTCTTCCATTCTGTTACACTGCCATTATTATGGGCTGTTTCTGTTGTGTCTACAGCTTTTTAAACTTCTGATGACCCCAGGAGTTGGGCAGTTATGATATGAATACGATACGATACACGATATCAATTTATGATCAATGTATGATATGATCTGACATAACTAAACTTAGTCACTGTGGCATGCAATGTGCTCTGAGCTGACCTGGGATCAGCCGTGTTGACTTCCTGAAGGCAGTATGTAATCTGCTGGTATCCTGAGGTGAAAGTGACAGTAATGGGTGGCAGTGTAGCATAGTGGTTAAGGAGCAGGACTCATAACTGAAAGGTTACAGGTTCGATTCCCTGCTGGGGCACTGCTACTGTATCCTTGGGCAAGGTACTTAACCCAGAATCACCTAAGTAAATATCCAGTTGTATAAATGGATAACATATAAAAATTGTAACTGACGTAAGTTGCTCTGAATAAGAGTGTGTGCTAAATGCCAGTAGTTTGTGTAGTTTATAATGTTTGACAGACCTCTCAGATGGGCTGCTTTTAGGTGTTTCTGTCTGCCTTTCTTTCCCCATGTTATTTTAGGCAGATACACATCATCTTCCATCGTTATTTAGGAGAAATTAAATGAGCAGCTGTGTGAAACCTTCGCAGACCTGCCGTGACTCAGAAAGTGACCTGAAACGTGCGTGGGGAGGAGTGATTGGCCTCAGGATTCTGAGCTGTGTGGTTTACAGCAGGGCTGAAAGAAGACAGGTGGTGACATTGCTCTGTCCCTCAGAGGACGAGATACGATATCACACAACAGACACTTCAGAAAAATGTATAATGCAAAAGGAAGTCTCCTTCAGTATTTCAGTGCTGGATGGATTGATCATACAGGCGGAATCAATCACATGTACACACCTACAGAATTCATATTCATGAACAAGAAATAGATCAATATTTTCAGTTGATTGATGAGTCTTGTGATTGCAGCATTTCCAACTGGTTTTGACCCGTTCAGACCAGGAGCTAAATTTTGCGGTGGTTCAGTAGAAGACAGACATGTTCCAACACATGATGGAGAGATCGTTAAACAGCAGTCATGGCTCATTTCATGAAAATCGGTTAACTGCAGTCAGCTGAAGCTGGAGGGGCCATGTTGGACGCGTTGGGTTCATGGTATGCTGTAGCACACGTTCTGAATGGCTGTGAAATAATGGCACACTGTGAAAGGCATCATGGTAATGTTTTGAAACAGTGGTGTCAGTGTTTTTATTGAAAGGGCGTGTCTCTGAAACACTGGCTTGCATTTAGGAAATGTCAGAGAGCACATGCAAACAAGCGGGAATCAGGAAGTTCCGACAGACATGCTTGTGGTCAGAGGAGCGGATGTTTTTTTTCCTTTTTTCTGAACTCTGTGGTGATGAAGAGAAACACAATGACATCTTTTAATCTATCTGTTTCCTGCTGCTGCTGGCCTCTCTGCTCTGCCTGACGTACCCTGCAGCATTTTTAGCAGAAAGGACTACCATATACAGCACCTGCTGAAGATTTAACCAGCCTGGTTATAGGCTTATTGTTTTGCTGAACTTTGTCTTTTTTTAAATTAACTGCTCCCTACCATAAAACCATGTGTTGCTGAGGTTCACAGTGTATGTCTGTGTGTCTGTGTGTGTGTGTGTGTGTGTGTGTGTGTGTGTGTGTGTGTGTGTGTGTGTGTGTGTGTGTGTGTGTGTGTGTGTGTGAGTGTGTGTGAGAGAGAGAGAGACAGAGACAGAGACAGAGAGAAAGAGAGAGAAAGATTATCTGGTCTTCTATGTCTTTTAATTTATGAATCTGATCCTGAAAATCAAGCACTCTGCACAGCTTTGCATTCGCATGTGAGATAATATTGACACAGCTGTAAGAGCCGGGGCCCTGCTGCCGTCAGTGCAGAGAGTGCAATGCAGCCACTGTGTTCCTCACACACGGCTGGTATTGATGGGGAAGCCTTGTGCTGGGGCTTCTGTTCACTACTGATAAATAATCCGCTTATCCTGTAGCTTTATGGCTGGTTAGCGATCAGTCTGCCTGATGTATTTCCTGATGGTAATATTGGTAATGGCGGTGCCCCAGCGGGGAATCAAAGGAGCAATCTTTGAGTTTAACCCCCAGCTCCTTAATCACTGCGGTTCCCAGTCACTCCGACCATCTGGCCAATAGGGGGCTTCATTTGACCTGTGCCCCGCCTACCAGCTTCCTCACCTCTAAACCAATCAGAACTTGCATGAGCATTCTGTGTGGCATCATTTCAGAAGGCATTCTGTTTCATTAATACCATTGCTGTTGTCTTCTTTTAGGCAGCATTTACTTCTCCCATGTGTTTCTCTTATTTCCTGATCATATTCTCTTAAAAATGGAACAGTTGTCATCAAAATCCAAGGTTTGTGCAGAAAAAAGTCTTTTTGCGCTTTGTTTCAGTAGCAGCCAGACTGAATGCCAGAACTTTTCCTTGGCACGTCTGAAAAGCCTGTGAAATCTCTCTCCTTCTCAGTCACGGGCGTTTAAAACCTGAGGAAGCCGAGAACACACGGAGCACGCTGTTCTGTTCCCAAAACTACAGCCCCACATTTAAATCTATCAAATCCATATTTCAGACTGACCTCTGGGCTGTTAAATCTGTCATACATTTGCATTCTAATGCATAAAGTCTGAAAAGGCAGAATAAGAATATGCACTTCCTCCTGTGTAAAGCAGAACAGTGTTCCTGAAGATGGTGACAGTAATCTGACCAGTTTGGAGAGGCCAGACAGGTGAGGCATGAGTGGGTCACTAAGCACGTCTGTACGGCCAGTGACAGATATTTAAGTGGAGAAAGTCTGACCCATGGTAACGGCTTTCCATTCAGCACCCGCTACCTTCTGGTACCACAGTTACTGTTTCACACTGGACTCCTTACAGTCATACAGTTCAGCCCTGTGTGAGTGTGTGTGTGTGTGTGTGTGTGTGTGTGTGTGTGTGTGTGTGTGTGTGTGTGTGTGTGTGTGTGTGTGTGTGTGTGTGTGCGTGTGTGTGTTATGTGTGTGTGTGTGTGTGTGTGTGTGTGTGTGTGTGTGTGTGTGTGTGTGTGTGTGTGTGTGTGTGCGCATGCGTCTGTGTGTGCTTATGTGTGTGTGCGTGTGTGTGTGTGTGTGTATGAGAGAGAGAGAGAGTGTGTGTTTATCTGCATTCTGGCAGATTAAGCAGGATTTATTTCTCGATCCTCCCTGTGTAGAGTGTGAATGAGCCTGAGGTTTAAAGCACATTCAGAGCTCAGGAAAGAAGAGGGTGAACCAAAACAATGAACAGGAGCATCACAGCTGACTGAAACAGCACAGCTGACTGAGACAGCACTGTGACTGAGAGCACTGTAACTGAGACAGCACTGTAACTAGCTAATGCTGTGACTGAAAAATGCTTGATATTAAGTGTGACCATTCAGTAAATATAAAAAAAGAAGAAAAACTTTCTGATGTTGAAAAGCCTAGCGGGAAGGAGTCTGCATGCCTCTGCTCCTGGATCTCTGAGTGAAATCACCCACCCTCTACACCACACCTCTCTCCCTTCCTCAGAGAACACCTCTCCACCTCTAGACTGAACTCAGGGTGTGCAGTCACCCACCAGGTTCCGCCAGACTGAGAAACACAGTGCACCTGTTCTCTGATACATGCTAAAGGCATCAAACATCCCTCTGCTTTCTGCCTAACAGCAGGGAAAGGAACCGCCTGTTCTCAAAATAAAGCTTTCCCTTTGCTCTGGAAGGACTGTGGCACTGAGATCCCAGACCTGCCGAGTCCATTCGTCATTAACAAGGAAAGCTGTACTTGACCTCTACCCTGAGTAGTGTTTCTCTCTCACAGGTTCAGTTGTCCTCCAAAGCCTCTCAGACAGGTGAAGTTAAACCAGAAAAAAACATTGTCAAATGAGTCATCACTTATAATTTCATCTGTAAATACATTTATGCAGTTAGGTCTGTACATTGGAAAAGTGTTAGGTCTGAGGGACATGCTGAAAGCTGATGCAAATATTTCTTAATCTAAAACTGAATGTAGCGGTGCAGTTAAGCACACACATTACTGTCAACATATGCTAACCTAACTCAACTAGAGCTTGTAATGTTTGTTTACTTTTTTGTTGGCTTGGTTTTTTAAAGACAACCATCAATTTGAACAAGTTAGTTAGGGGCGTAGCACTTTACCAGATTACATTTCTGCGTTTCTAGCATGTATTTAAAGTAGGCTAAGCCTGCTGTTTGGACAGAGCAGGAAAACGCTCGTTTCATTAGGTCAGTGTTAATGAGAGTGTGCAGAGCGAGCCGGGCACTGCGGTCCTCAGGGCTGCGTACCCATAATGCACTGCAGCACACAGTCACAGCTCAGCCTGCTTCAGCACGCTCAGCGCCGCTCGCCTTTCACACCAAAGAGCTGGAAAATTAGCGCTTATTAAAGAGGGAGGATGTGTGCCTGAAAGACAGAGACGAGGAGGCGCTGATCATCAGAAATGACAGACTAAAATATCCAGGGCGAGTGTGCATTACTGCAGTGTGGTCGTCTCTACCCCAGACTGTGCGCAGCGCGCAGGTCAGTAGGTTGGGTGGTTGTCAAAATGCCTCATTTTGTTTCTGAGTTTTTCGCAGAAGCAGGACCCGTGGGTCACAGGGTAGGAGACAGCCTCACCAGCACAGCAGCAGCTCCGTGTGAAAGCACTCTGGGAGGCGCTCACCTGCTCACTCAGGAGCCAGGTGTGCAGGGACACCTGAGGATCCAAACTCCACACATGATTACAGTTTGACTCAATCTGGGCCTAAAAATCAGCTTCAGCATTCTGAAACATAATGCAGTACAGTGCAGCACAGTCCAGCTTTACTGTACTAAAGCACAGCAGCAGAGGCGTGAGGAGAGAGGGAAGCTGTCTCTGAATGACCTCACAGGCAGAGAAACGCATGCTTTAGTCAGGATTCTGTCCTGAAAAGATTTGCAGTTTCAGCCCGTTTTTCAGACAGAGTCACACAGAGCTTTAAATCACGTCTCGAGCAGGCACGAAACTCGCTGTTTTAAAACCACGCCCCACCAACGCTCTCTGGTGCATCCGAACTTCGAGCGTCACGACAGCACGCTTCCAAAGAGGAGAGAAGCATGCTGACAGGGTGAAGTGTCTCCCACGGGAATATTCAACGTGTCCCAAAATAGGTTTCACATATTCATACCTGTCAGAACAGAACCAGCTTTACAGGAACAGGCTCAGTTATTCATATGTATATGGAGGAATATTATCTGCGTGTGCTGAGATAACGCCCTGTATCTACACACGGTTACATGACCCCTCCAACCTTCAGCTCAGCCTTACGAGACTGCAAATCCCAGGTCTGCCCTACAGGGGGAGCCCTGCAGGCCTGTCAATATGATTATTACTTACCAGACTGAGTTACATGTAATTACACAGAATCAATTTATACAGCTGGATGTGTGGCCTGTTTCCCCAGCGGCGTGTTCAGGAGTATGTGTGCTTGCAGGGTATGTGTGTGTGTGTGTGTGTGTGTGTGTAGGACTGTGTGTGTGTGTGTGTGTGTGTGTGTGTGTGTGTGTGTGTGGAATGTACTGCAATCCTGTGTCACACTGCAGCCTCCTGCTGTGATAACACTCATAATGTACAGAAATATGCAGAGAACTAAGAGCTCCTTATGTAACCTGAGTGCTGCGTTCGTCACTGGATTACTGCAATAGACAATCAGAAACGCGTCTCCACCAGACAGAAACACACAACACAAAGGAACAACAGTCTATAAGCATTTTGTAATACTCAACATGACGTAACATCTGGCGTAATATTTCCTCCATGGAAATTTGGAAAATTACACAACAAAAACAAATACACTCCTTTTTAACATAAAATATATCTAAAACTTAATTTTCAAACACATTTTAATTAATTGTATTCCTTATCTCTCTGTGAAACCAAGCCTCTTTTACCTTTTAGATGCCTTAGAATTATTTTCAGAGTTTTAAATATGTGTTGTGCGTGTATGTGTGTGAGTGTATGAAAAGGGAAGTGGATGAATAGTTGCTTACAAAATCGGATGTCTCATCTGCAACATGTAGAGAAACAGGAAGTCAGGCGTGGGTGCTGGCGGAAAGCGAGTATCTCACTGTACCTAAGGCTGGAGGCCAGGGGCCAGGGGCTGGAGGTTACTGGCCACAGGATGGAGGCTGAAGGTTAGAGGTTGGAGGTTGTAGGCTGAATGCTGGGGGTTAGAGGCTGGATGTTGGAGGATGAAGGCTAGAGGTTGAAGGTTGTAGCTGGAGGTTGGAAGCTAGCTTACCAAGGCTAGAGGCCAGAATCTGGAGGCTGGAGGCTACAGGCTTGAGCAGGTGTCAGCAATTACATCACCTTGGGCAACAGATAACAGTGATTTGAATATTAAATTTCAGTTTGATAAGGGGCCACAAGTATACTGCACTGTAAATTTCCTGGTGTTGCCTGCTGACTGCCCTCGTATTGGCATCCGAACTGTTCCTAGGCCAGTGAGGCACAATAAGAGCAAAGAGTGCTCTTCTTACTGGACCAATGATTGTAAACTCTATACTCACACTGGACCAATGAAAGTAAATTCACAATTGAAAATGCTGTACACTTCTCTAACTACTGGCACTGCAAGCAAGAGAGAACACCTTTTAAAGAAAAAATAATTCCTTATTTATTTGTAGTATAAACATGTCTTGTGATGGCTTCCATATTCTGTACAACATATAGGGAAAATTTCATATCCTTCATGAAGCAGACCTACTAAAGCATACACAGACTGCGTCTGTGACAATGTATACAGCACATATAAAAAATCTCTGACATTTATCTGAAGCAGAAATACAGACAAAATGTCTGAAAAATCCCTGAAATTATCCTCTACGAGGTAACAATACATTTTATTCTGCTCAGAATTGTACTCTTATAATTCTTGGTCATTCTCTCAGTCATTCTGTCTCCTTTTATCTCTCTCTCTCTCTCTCTCTCTCTCTCTCTCTCTCTCTCTCTCTCTCTCTCTCTCTCTCTCTCTCTCTCTCTCTCTCTCTCTCTCTCTCTCTCTCTCACTCTCTCACATTCACTTGTTCCCATATCTCTCTGACAAATTCCACAGAAACAAAGCTTCCCATTCCTTCGGCAAAATATAAATGGAAAACAGACAATCTCATGTTTCTGTTTACATTGTTACAAAGACACAATCATATCCTCTGAGCAGCTGAAAAGCAAAGTTTTTTATGGTAAAATAATGTCCTTACTGAAAGAAATATGCCTTGATAATTGGTGATCAGCTCGATAATCACACTGATATTCCTCCTGGGAGATACAGAGGCAAGTTTAAAGCATGAACACCATCAAACTCACGATATGAGTCCCTCATAACTCACTGCAACAGTGGGCTGCATATTAAAGTTGTACTGAAGGCCACAGCAGCCACATCTGACAGTGTGAGATATACCTCAACTACAGACCTTTGGAGAGCTTCCCGTTCATACAATGAATGTTGTATAGGTTGTATAGGTACAGTTACAACCCAGCACATGATGAAAAGCACTGTGCTTTGACTGGTCTATCCAAGCTAAAAACAGCCAATGAACTGTACCCATTGAAACACTTGCACAAAAGCCGACACATATAGGAAGAGAGTGCAATGTGTGTGTGTGTGTGTGTGTGTGTGTGTGTGTGTGCGTGCGTGTGTGTGTGTGCGTGTGTTTATACACGCATGTGTGTCACTGTGCGTTTAAGTGTGTGTCTGTAAGTGTGAGTGAGTTTGTGAGAGTAAGACAAACAGCAGTGCCAGCCCCCGGTCTTTGCTGGTGTCCAGCATTGCTGTGTTTAGCTTTACAGAGTGAAGTGAATCCTTGGACATGGTGTTGAACAGTCAGCACACGAAATGCACCAAAGTGTACTCAAGGCTGGCGTGAGGTGCACCCTCTTAGTCTGCAGCGCGCCCCCAGTTTTCTGGGGTGTCTCTGTTCACACACTGCCCCAGTGAGAGACCACGCCGCACTGTGAGTGTGGAACAACACGCTTTTGCATTTAAGTGCTTCCCCCTTGGCCCTGACTGGCCTGGTTAGGTCTGGACTGGCCTGGATTGGCCTTGTTTTGTCTGAACTGGCCCAGTTTGGCCTGGTTTGGCTTGGCTTAGCCTGGTTTGGCCTGGCTTGGCTTGGCTTTCCAGTCTGTTCAGCTGCTGCAGTCCTCCCTGCCTGGAGAAGCCCTCTTTCTGAGCTGCTGAATGACTCTTTATCTGAGTGGAGGACCGGCTCTGAGTGCCAGCACGTGGAAGGCCTGGCTTTGTGCAAACTACATGAGGTCATTACAAACACAGAGGGGAAAAAAGAGAAGAGTACAAAAACACTCACAATTTCACATAAGGGCTTTTTCAGTTGGGTTGTTGTCAACCAGCTATTACTGTGCTATTTGTTTTAAACAAACACACAAGTACATGTGTACATGTATGTATATGCATAAAGTGGATTTGTACTTTTTTTTCAAATTTTTGTCAAATCCATACAGATTCATTCCTGACAATTTTCCTGGCAGATATTACACTGTAACGTTTGTGTCAGGAGGGTAAAACTGTTGTCCTGTTGACTCTCCAATTCTCTCTCCCTGCCCAGAACAGGAAGTGAGAAGCACCAGTTTCCTGTCCATCACTGACTAAAAAAGTGAATCAAAAAGGAGCAGTCTATTCCAAAGGCGTGAGGACTCTCCCCCCAATCCAGTACTGAGGGGCAATGCTTCTGCCCGTCAGCTAATAGGGAACGTCCCAGCAGTCTCATGCCCCGCCCACTCTCCTGATGGACAGCCGCAGTGCCGCCTCGCGCCAAGACGGCAGCCTCACGTGGACTCCAGCGTGTCCAGCTGGAACACGTTGTGATTGGTGGGCGTGGTGAAGAACAGCTGGTCGCCGGGTGACCGGTTGTCGCAGGGGCTGTTCAGGCCCAAGGTCCTCTCGAAGTCCAGCAGCTGCCCCATGAAGTTGAAGTTGGGCGAGATGTTGGACTTCTTGCGCTTGACAAAGTCGTAGGCGTCGTTGAGGGACAGGTTGAGCTTCTGCATCAGGTAGGCCACCGTCACAGTGACGGAGCGGCTGATCCCAGCCAGACAATGCACCAGAACCCCACACTGCTTGGATCGGGCCTCGTCTGCAGGAGAGGAGGACAGCGCGTTAGTCTAACGTTGGACTGACTTTATTCTGACATTGGTCTGACGTAAGTCTGACATTATTCTGACGTTAGGATGGCCTTAGTCTGGCCTTAGTCTGATGTTAGGACTGTGTTTCCAAAGGGGTGTACTCTTATGACTTCAGACCAGAGAGACAATGGCCTGTAACCATGAGAGAACTATTGTCTCACTTCCAGTCTCTAACATGCTTGGTTTGACAGAATAAAACAAAATTAGACTTGCAAATCCATAACAGCAGCATGGCAGCATGCTCAGATTATTATCAGCTCATAATGGACACGTTCCCCTGCAGCTCTGTATCACAGCACAGCCTCAAACATGCTTTAAACCACAGGACTGCGTTTGCCTTTCTGCAGGGACATGGGCACTACGGATACAGTTCCATCAGTTTCTTTGTTAATGGCTCCTACAATAATTTCAACATCATCAGTTAATTTGGACTAGAATTCCCTCGTCAGTCATTTCTCAGCCAATCATAGCGAGTCAAAGTTTAATCAGGAGTAGCAGATATCAATTTCAGAGCATAAGAAGCGATAAAGACAAACTACAATATCCTGAGCAGCTTTCCTTGTTCTTTACTAATTTACAGTCATATTGTGACACATTGCTACAGAGGACAAAAACTGTCAGAACAAAGTTAAAAGTGCTATTAAATATAAAACGAAAAATTAAATAGTGAACTGAATAAATATATTCTTATTATGAAATACATAAATGCTAAAGATCTGGTGGTGAGTGTTATGATAAAGATACTTCAACATTTATTTGTCTTACATTTAAAAATGGTATTTATTTCCTTACTGATTTATGGACACATGACTGTACTCTGTCAATAAAATCTAGTAGGCCGGATCAAAGTACCGACTGACCCAGTGTGCTAAAGGAGGAAGTGTCAGGCACAGAGTCCGGCGTGGGCCGTGTGGTGATGGCAGCCATATTAGACCTGTTTCTCTCACTCTTTTCCTCTGAAAACCTGTGTTTCACCATCCACCCCAAGACAGTGCCACAGCTTTCCTGGTACCTTCTGTTCATTGATGTCAACTTAATTTTGCCACAGGCCTTCTACAGGAAAGATGGGGGGGGGGGGTGGAGGAAATGAGGTCAGAGATGTCCACCTTGACACCAAAGGCCTTAAGCGGAAACCTATAATTTCAGCCACCTACCTGTCAAAAAACACACACCAGTAATTAGCCCACAAAGGGAAACTGTGTGGATGTGTTCTTTATTATAAGCCTCTGAGCAATACTGCTGCTTTCATACCCAGCAGCGTGTGGGAAGCATCGCTTTGTGTGTGTGTGTGTGTGTGTTTGTGAGTGAGTGTTTGTGAGTGTGTGTGTACGTGTGTACGTGCATTTTTTAAGAGAAGGACAGAGAGTGACAGACTGGAGGAGGAGAAACTAAAAGAAATCATTGACCTCAAACAGGAAGTTTCCCAAGAGCTGAAACCTCAGACAGGCAGGTCTAACAGAGCTGGAGTCTCAAACGGGAAATTTTCACAAACCCCGGGTACAGAGGTACGGGGCTTGGGGACGGGGCTGCGGGTTTAGATATGTGCCTTGTCTCTAAGCTGTTGTTCTGCTCTCACACACATGTTAGGGTTAGGGTTAGGTAGGTAGACTATCAGGTAGGTAAGTCACTCAGTTCTATCCGTTGTGTTTTTGGAGCCAAAACTTCTGCTAATGAAAAATGCCTATGCCTGGACTATGAATGAAAGCTTCACAGGGGCAGATATCAGCAGTAAGACCTGCACAAAACAGTAAGTAAAATAAAAGATTTTGTTTACTGTGTGCTGGTTTAATGACAGCATCAGGCTAAACTCAGGACGTCGCCACAGAAACTGATATGAATTTCAGTGGATCCTGCAGTATCAGAAGCAGAGCGTCAGATAAAGAGCTCACATTCCTCCTGGGAGATGGCCCCGACAGGCAGTGCATTCCTGTGAGTGACAGGAAAAAAGCACAGAAGCTCACACCAAAACAGGCCTGATTTCACAAAAATTGAGCCAGAAAGTCAGGTCAGGGGTCAGAGGTCAGAAGGCGTGTCCTCCCCCACCCCCATGCCTCCCAGTTTCCTCTTTCCTTCTGACACTTTTTCTGAACCAAAATGTGCTCCAAGAAACCAGCTGTAAGCAAAACAAAACTCAGATCTTAGGCAGCATATTATCCTATTATCCTCAGTATTATCCTTGTGGGTTTTGGGAGAATAATATAAACATATAATTACCCCCAACCCCCCATAAAAGAAAATCATAAGCGAAGGAAAGCCAAGCCTCTTACTGTGGGTGAGAGTTAAATGACTCAAACGTCTCTTGTTTAGAATGAATGAAGAGACTCCACAAATGTGGACACCCGGACAGTATCCTCCCCCTACCTGACCCTTACAGACACTGTTTTCCTACTAAACAGAGTCTGTAAAAATGAGCACTACACAGGATATTTCTAAAAAGCCAAACACACTCTGACACACACACACACGCTCTGAGTGTGTGTGTGTGTGTGTGTGTGTGTGTGTGTGTGTGTGTGTGTGTGTGTGTGCATGCAGAGCTCATATTAAGCACAGCTAATGGTGGTGCTTAAGAGATCACAAAGCTAGTCGTGACATCAGTGTCTATAATAGCTATTCATACAAGACGTGATTCCGTGGAAACAGAGCTTTCATGGTCAGTGATTCATGCCTATATACAGTCCCCAGCATGGCTTCAAACACACACAGAGCAGCAAGGCTGAAAGCGTTTGACTTCATTTTCAATTCTGGCTGTTAGTATTAAATAATCAACAGGGAACTGCATTTGAAGGCAGTAGGTTGCAGGTTCAGTTCCCTTGTGGGGCTCTGCTGTTGCACCACTGAGGAAGGCACTTAACCTGAATAAAAGTAAAAACTAAACTGCTCAATTCAGCCTGGGTAAGGATGGCCAAGCAAGAGAATAAGGAAAGGGAACTATCTGTCCAAGCCATCGTTTCCAGCAGATCCTGCAGGTGTGAGCACAAATCAAACCATATTTACAGCTGGACTTCGCCATGGCAGCCAGACCCCAGCCTGACTTTGAAAATGTGTTTATGACTTTCCTGAAGTACTGCGTGTCTGTACCAGGAACCGCGCAAACACTAGCACTTCTGAGGGGTGGCTGGGTGGTTTGGTTGTACTCAAGAAGAGCACAAATCACCAAGAGACGTGACAACAATCACACAGCAAAGGGAGAGCCGTGTGATGCCTGTCAGGGAGGCACAGGAGACATTATTAGTGTAATGGAATACGAATTTATCATGTTTTTCAGTCAGAAAAATTGCCTATTGGTGTGGAAAGCCCACAAGGTCTTATCAACAGGTCAGTGCAGCGGAAGAGATTTTCTGACAAACTTTTTCCTGGACACGGTTTTGAGAATCCCTTGTGCCTCGGAAACGCAGCGAGGCCAGCGGGAATACACCACACTGATACCGTCTATCAGTTACGCACTCTGTACTCAGGCCACGGCCAGTCAGAATAATGAGGAACTTCAGACGCCCTGACGGGGGTCTGATTTGTGAATAGAGTCCGTTTTCAGAGAGAATGTGGCTTTTGAGCAGGAGGTGTTGCACAAACAGGCTGTTAGCCCACAGAAACCACATGCAGCACAAGGACCATTTCCGAAATGAAAAAACCCTGCTGGTCGCTCCGGTAACAAACAGCCTGAAGAGTAGGGTTTGAGGGTGCTGACACTGATCTCAGCGATAACGCTGTCATCTGACCACGCAAAAAAAAAGAACTTGGCAAAGCAAAAGTGAAGATAACAGTCATACCGAAAACAAAAAAGACGATATTCAGGCGAGGTGGAGGTGTGTGTGTGTGTGTGTGTGTGAGAGGACTCCTCCGTGTCTCACACTGAGGAGGCCTCTGAGGGAGGCACAGGGGTCGCACAGTCACTCTGACCTCACAGCCACGCTCACAATCGTACTAGTGAACTTGTGAACTGGCTCACAGAATGGCATTCTTCTTAACAAAGCCCCCCTGTTTGAAATCATTTTTATGAGAACAAAGAACAACTAAATGTTCAGTGGTTATATATACATCAGCTAATACATGAAAAAAAAGTTACAAAAAATGAAAATTGCACTCTACCTTTGATTAATCTAACAGCACTTACAGAACTTGGCAGCTGTGTGTGTGTGTGTGTGTGTGTGTGTGTGTGTGTGTGTGTGTGTGTGTGTGTGTGAGAAGGTTTTAATCGTAACTATGTGTGTCATTCAAGGTCCATCCAGCAGGTACAGGCATCACTGCTATGACGGCACTGTTCTTTATAGCTATGGCTATAATATCAGCCTTCTTACTTTGCAGCCAGGGAGAACAATTCTTCCCTCATGCAACGGTGAGCAGGGACACGTTTCAAAACAAACACAGGCTTCCTGACTGTCTCAGAATGAGGAAGCTGATGTTAACCATCAACTAAATCCAATGACATCCACAGAGACCAAACACGCCCTCATTCGGTCAGAAATGGCTGAATCAGGATTCGGTGGCTTGGGTAATACACGGTTTATACGCTGTTTTAATAACAAGCCTTTCAAATCCCCCCCTAAATATAACACCTAGTGGGCGTCTTTAATGTTGTATTTTCATGTGTGAATCCCTCCCTGTCCAGGCCTGATATTACCCCCCACCCACCCAATGCCTCCCTTCCTGTCAGCGCAGACCGCTGAGCTGGAGGAAGTGCGGGCGTCACAAACAGGAAGTCCCGCGTGGCCTGTTTACAGCAGACCGCATCCTCAGACGCCCGCCCATCACAGCGCAGAGATCGCCGCGTCCGCCTGACGCTGCTCTCACACCAGCTCTCCGCTGGTGGCCTCACAGACATCACAGGGCTTTCTTTGGGTTGATAAAAATGAGAAATCATTATAACCACCTCATTGCATATTCATAAGGCCGATGAGGTGATGGAGTCGGGTGTTTCATCTAACTACTATAGAGCATAGTCCTCAACTTTAAGTCACAAATTCAACCGACTGTTATGTGCCTGTTTTATCCTTGCACAGTGTTTCTCCTTGATTTCAGTAAGCACACAGGTAACACCACTTGCTTGAACAGGTTATGGGAACTTTAAGACAGTGCCATGATGATTAGGCTGAATGGAGGGGAATAAAAACCTGAGTGAATATAAACCACTTTATCTCCTGATCCGAGGGTGTCCGGAAGCAGAACCTAGCACACCAGCATGTCTACTCTGTGTTTGTTTTGTTTTAACGAAAGGAAATGACTCACCGATGAAGGAGATGGCCTCGGGGAAGAACTGTGAGAGGTTCTGGCTCCAGTGGTCTGAGATGGGTATCTGCTTGTACTTGAATTCCCCGTCGTGCTCGAACACGTTGGGCAGGTTGGGCGTCACATTGAGGATGTACCTGATGTTGTGCTGGCCCAGCACGGCCAGGTTGGTGGAGTCCTTGGCACAGCCCAGGTACAGGTAGGGCAGGATCTGGACCGGGAAGGCGGGCTGGCAGCTGCTCAGGGGGCTGCCGTCTGGCTCAGTGGCGCTGCCCGGCTCCCGGTCCGATTCCCCGTCCGAGCAGTCAGAACCGATCCGGAGACCCCCCAGGCCCAGCACGGACTGGGGGGGAGAGGTGCTGGGGCAGGGCACGTCCAGGCTGGTTTCACAGTGCTCGGGGTACTCCAGCCGAAATCGGGAGAATCCCCCTGCAATTAACACACAGTACAGGTACAGGTGACATAACCTGCGGGGGGGGGAGTCACCTGATCAGGAAGGAGAGGTTTTCGCTGCTTGTCTACATCACGAGTAAAACCATGCCCCAGCCCCGTGACGTGGGCAGGTGCAGTCTAACCTGCACTGCGCGGATGTGTACCTTACATACGAGAGCGAGATAAATGAGACAGAAAACACCCTTTCACTGTGCTTGTGTATGTAAGCAGTGCCACTGAACCTGGGAGTCCTCATCCACAGGGCATGCATGGACACGTGCGCCTCAGTCATTTGGAAATTGGTATGGCACAGTGACATGGAAACCGGATTTCTGTCCAGTGCATTACAGGTTCAAATGTAGGGAGGGACACTGCTGTACTCTTCAGAACAGTACTTAATCTTAAATGTTTCAGTGAATACAAAGGTCATCGAGCAGAAAATATGGAATATTAACTAAGAAAGCTAATAAAGATATACTTTTAAAAGCATTTCAGGTTAAAAACCAAACAGGTTAAAAGGTGCAGTATATAAAATGGACAATTTGGAGGACAGACGGCTGCGCTCACTCGCGATCTATAACGCTTCTTAATGAGAAATACTGACCTACAATAAAATTACCCGTTAATTTCACAAAAAGTCGCACATGACGGCCGGAATAGATCAGTTTTATAAAATGGAGTGATTTAGACATCTTAGCGCGAGCTTCTCGGTTTAAATTACTTGTGTGATTTCATCCACCTTGATGTTACGATAATTTGCACGTAAATGCGTGCATATTTAATATATGTTTTAACAGCACGCAGGCTAGGAAGTCAAGATATCTGAGCACAAATCATCTGGCCGTTTTATCCTTACCGCGGTAGACTTTTGTGAATGACTGGAGTTGTTATGTAAGAGCATATTAATTCGGAGAAACGTGTAAAATAATTAGTGGTGTTATGTATATAACTCACAAAATATCTGCTAAATGTAAAACCATGCTTTCTTTTTTCTGAATTATACCGTATCCGTTTTCTCTTCCTCTCCATTCATGAAAAATGGCTTTTTCCTGAAGAAACGCAACATGGCGTAGCCATTTTGGAATTTTAATTGAAAACATCTTGCTCGTCGACAAATTCTTTCACAAAGTTTAGCGTTACTGTAGTTTGGAAGGCATGCGTTGAATGTTTTAAACCAAGACATATTGTATAAAAGAGCTACCTGTGGATATTCAAAATACTGCTATATGCTAAACTTCTTCGTTGATAAATGCTTTTATATAACTGGCTAAATTATGGATCCTTTAGCCTATATTCCGTCACGCTGTGAATTACTCTCACATTCTAATGAGCGATCAAACGAAGCGTCTTGAATAATCTACATATATCGTGCTTGGCAAATTAGTTAAAGATCTGAATTGAATTAGCGTGTCAGCTGCATTGATTTGAAAGATATCAGACAGTAAATCGGAACAGCTCATTGTAGATGCAACTTAGGAAACTAAACTGGCCACTAGCTAGCTAAAGAAACAGGCAACGTATAACCAGCAAACCAGCTACAATTGTGATAACTAGGCAATATAAGTATGCATTAAGTAAAATCTAACAACACCAAAGACACTAACAAATGTTTATGATATAAATTAATAAATAGCTATTATACAAAGTCTGACTATGATGTTGGCTGTAACGCTTACTTGCGTATCTGGTTGCCGTTGCATATCAAATGTGTCTGATAAAGTTAACATTGATTCATATCATAAAATCTTAAGACATGTAAGTAGTCACTACAATATAATGTGGGATGCGGGTCGTATGCTGCCATGTGGAATCTGAGTTACTTTACAGGTGGAGAACTTTAAACGCGGAGACCTCGGCGGCAGCCAGTGTCAGCCACTGCCGGTTGACATTTCCCGAAAGCGCCGCCGCGGATCTCTTACCCTCCAGGTAGTACGCCTTGCAGCCGTCGTCCCAGAGTTTCCGCAGAAGAAGCCCCAGGACCGAGCCGGAAGCCCCGCTGTCCTGCAGCTCCAGGGTGCTGTCGTCGTACAGCACCACCGTGTCCGTCTTGCACCGCTTGACGAACTTCTCCTGATCCTCGTTGTTGGGAATGATGGATCGGATCGGCAGGTTTCCTTTCTTCAGTCTCCGCAGCATCAGACCCGGGATGGCCAGGTTGATCGCCGTCTCGATGTGAGAGGACTCGTAGTGCTCGTGCGAGCGGCAGTCCAGCAGCAGCAGCGACGCGCCGCCGGACTCCAGAGCGTCCTGAAGCCAGTCCGCGCTTTTCTTCGGCATCACCATAGTCATGTCCAGCGAACCGCTCCAAAGATGATATTTCATGAGGAGAATACGCACGGGCTGCTACCAGCAATAAAAACGAGGCGGAGGAACGCGGCGCTGAAATTGTCCCATGAAAGAACCGCGCGTTGCCCGTGGCCCTCCAAAACAGCGCGCATTGTGGCAGCTGACCACGAGTGAAGCGCTCCTCATCCGCATGAAAAATAATTTCATTCACTCCTTTAGACAACAGCTACGCAGCCCACTGACGGTCACAGCAGCGGATGAGATCGAGCTAGCTAATATCCTCCGCAGATCCGTGCTATCGCCGATTTAATGTTAACTCCATCTTGATTCGCGATTACAGTCATTTTTTAAAAATCCATTCTACAGAGTTACTTCTGTGTGTTTACAACTCTCGCCCTCCGCCCTCCGGGTACGCGTGTCCAGCATGCTCCCTCTGACAGGCCGAGTTAAGGGCTTTTTCTGACAGTTGTGTCAGAGGAGGAGGAGGAGTTATCGTTTTCGGGGTTTAAAGACGCAGTGAGTGGTTTTGAAATAGGACGGCTATTCCTGTTTCAGCTGAGAGGTCCTATTTTGAAGGATCAGAAATCTTCTGTCACAAGTGCTGATGGTCTTTGTTGCCTGTTCATCGGAGGTTAATATGCCGGCTGCTGGCTTTCGCTTATCATTAATGTGGGTAGCAATGTTTCATATCACGGGAGGACTAGATGGTTAACCTCTCTTACCAGCCACGTG
>CM032882.1:39541438-39721438 GCA_019176425.1 Megalops atlanticus
ACACTCTGATTCAGCCGCTGCATATAAAAAGCAAAACTAACAAATCGCATCACCTGACCACCGCTCTGAAAGGAAAAAACTGTTCTCATTATATACAAACCACAAAAAGAGGTCTGAGTGCATTACTAATTCCAGACTTCACTAACTCCAGTGTTACTGTTCACTCAGGGAGACAAAGAACAGCAGACAACAGGTCATTGTGTCACGTTCAGGTTGTTTCAGTGTGTTCAGCTGTGTTCAATGAGCTGTGTCTCAGCCTGGCTGATTCTCAGGATTGAACAATATTTTAAAAAATAAACTTGAATGAATTATATTGTTTCAAACAAAAATTTATCTGTTCTATGTCACTGCACAGATCACCCTAATAGTGTACTTGTATTTTCTGCATGAGCACCCTTCTGACAGAGTTTCCTGCTGTGACATCATAATCAGCCTCTAACTATGGCATCATAGTGGGCTTCTCCTGGTGACATCATAATGGGCTTCCAGCTGTGACATCATAATGAGCTTCCAGCAGAGGTGACTCTGTGCTTCCTGTAGAGTTGAGGGGGGTGTGACAGAGGACAGGGTAAACACAGAGGAGCTCCACCAGGCAGAGCTATCAGGGACATTTCACACACACAGAGGAACGCTAGCCTGCACTGGGGCATTTGGGAAGAGTTCATTTAATGTCCTCACTGCCTATTTAAAATTAGATTGTATAAAAGCAATGCATGGTTAACCTACCAAGCCTCAGTGAGGAGATTGGGTTTATATGTTTCATCATGGAAAAACAGCTGCGCTCCAGCACCTAAGCTGCACAGTGTTACACTTACTGACAGAGAGATACAGTACTCCCAAACAGCAAGACAGAAATCATAGCAAGCTGGGGGAATACAGGAAACTCAGGAGGGAGGTGTGGAAGACATGGGTGTGGAGGGCAAGCATGTACTTTGGCCATTCATCAGATGACAACATTCATAGTTACAGTACACTGTACACACACCAGGGGGCGCTGATGTTACTCCACATTCTGCCACAGTGTACTCCAATGCAATAAATAATTAAATAAATACTAAATCAATAAACAATCACCATTTAATTGAACTTATTCTTAATGCTCATACAGAATGCACTTATCATCACAAAGAACAGATTACATAGTCAAAACCTACATTTAGATGCTGCTTCATGTTAGCACAGTGCCAGAACTCATGACCACAGTGAAAGGAAGAACAGGAAATTTACTTGTTTGTGAATCTCTAACACAGCGAGGTTATCCTGCTTCATTTAAATACCTATGACTGGCCAAACAAACACACCTACACTGGACAATACGTAATCAAGGTAAATCAAAGTGAGCTGATTCAGAAACAGCATCTAAAACTCTGTTTCACAGACTGAAATACTGATGAGCTGCAGTGTGCAGTTATGCGTGTTGCAGGCAGGGGTGAGTGATGGAGGAGCTTTGCTCTCAGTGTAGGGTAGGATGAGAGCGATAGTGCTCTCCCAGGCTGCACACTGACGCAGGACGTGCTGAGAGGCGCTCACCGCCACGCCCCGCCTCTCTGCAGCCCTGTCCTCGAGTGCACCCTTCCACAGTTACCTCAGATAACACCTGCACACACGCCCGCACGCACACACACACACGCACACACGCACACATGCGCACACTCACACACACACACATACTCACACGCACACCACACACACACACACACACACACACACACACACACCCCTCACACACACACACACACACACACACACACACACACACACACACACACACACCTGCAGGCTCTCTCCCGCCCTGCTGAGTCACGCTCCTCTGCTCAATGTAAAGTCTCATTGTGCAGGATTGCTGCTTTCGCTGTTGCCATGGCGACGGCTGTAATAATGAGACGGGCTCCTCACCCCGCCCCCTCTCCATGGAATGCCTTTCAGCCTCAGCAGCTATCACCTTCCATTCACACACACACACACTCACACACATACACACTCACTCACACACACACACACACACACACACACACACACACTCACTCACATACACACACACACACTCACATACACACACACACACTCACACACGTACACTCACCCACACACACACACACACACACAGGCACACACACTCACATACACACAAACTCACACACGCACACTCACACACACTCACACACACACTCACACACACTCACACACACACACACACTCACATACACATACACTCACTCACACACGTACACTCACACACACACACACACACACACACACACACACACACTCACACACACACACACACACACACTCACACTCACACACACACACACACACACACACCCACGCACTCACACACACACACACACACACTCACACACACACACAACACACACACACACACACACACACACACACACACACACACACACACACACACACAAGCAACAATAACATATCGAGAGAAGCAGAGAGCCGTTCAGTCTGTGCTGGTGTGTGGGCAGAGATTGATCGTAACAGAACAAAGATTGGGTCTAACACAGGGTTAACCCTAACCCTAACGCCCCTTACACAGTGCTAACCCTAACCCTAACCCTTACACAGTGCTAACCCTAACCCAAAAGCCCCCCTCAGGTGTCCTAACTGCTATGTGGAGCTCATTTGGAGGCAGATCAGACAGAGCATGTGACCAGGTGCATAAATTTAAATTCATGAAATATCGTCACATGGCATTTTGTGGATTGCACAGTAAAGTAGGTGCTGAAATGCAGATGGGATCCATACAGCATCCTGCAGGGCAGGACAGGGCCAGGCTATGGGAGATTTGTGGTAACACCAAAGTCAATGCACAAGAACTGTGGCAGCAGTGACATCATAATAGGCTTACAGCTATGACATCATAATGGCTTTCCAGCTGTGTTGTCACAGAAGGCTGCAGGTGTGACATCACCATGGACTGTCAGCAGAGGTGATCAGAACTCAGCCCACAGGAACTGTGGCTGTAAAGCTCTACACACTGATGTTACCTGCCGTGTGATGATTCAAGCTTTTATTGAAAGCATATATTCAAATATAAGCACATATTTAATAATTTATGCGAGATGACTCACATCTTAAATTTAAGAATTGTTTTTAAACTGAGAGTAAGACTACAACTGCATGTGAATCTGATGTGAGGGAATGGAATATTTACCCTGGTGAGAATCCCAACCTACAGTCACTCAAACTAAGGTTGTTCTGCCAAAGCAATGCTTTTTTTTTCAAGAAAAAAAGTGTAGGACTTAGTGTAGATATAGACTGGGTAGTGAAAGGTAGTTCAAATTCAAATACAAAGAATTCCTTATGGTCCCATTTTATAATAAATTGTATTATATTTAAAAGGGCAAAAAGATAGTTTACATCTACAGTCATTGTCAATGTCATGATAACACACAACAAATTATGACAGCACATAATATCTATAAACAGCATTTCAAAAGAAGAAAAAACACTGGGAGAAAAAAAATGTAACCAAAGTAGGGGTTGTGTTTTTAAGTATAGTGATTACAAGACTAATGTTCTTTTAACCATTGCTTTGGTTTGCAGGACAAGTGATCCAAACTGCAGCCAGCATGTGTCTCAGAAAGCATTACACTCACATTGATTACACTCTGATTGCAATTCACAGTGTGTTACGCACAGTCTGAGTGTGGGCTTGTGTGAGTGGAGCTCAGCACACAGTGCAGACTTGGAGAGGCAAGAATGTGTGGCAGCTGAAAAATGTTGTTTATCTTAAAACACAATCAATGATACTGGTTTACTATGTGACAGTAGTGATACGTTTGTGTGTGTGTGTGTGTAGTGTGTGTGGTGTGTAGGGACGTAACTTTGTGTTAACACCGTAGTCCAGTATCTTGATTTTTGATCATGTATTTTCACTATATGGCCACTAGATGTCAGGAGAGACTAACAGGTGACTTACCTGTTAAATAGACCATATATCCAACAGAACATACGTGTATCCATTCAATTTAAACAAGTAACAGTGTCAGACCAGGCTCAGAACACTCCCAGACCAGTGAGTGTGAGCATATCTATCTTATATTTATCATATACTATCTACATTTACAGTTACACTTTACTTTTTTAAAAAAAATTTATTCATTTGGCAGATGTTTTTATCCAAAGTGACTTACAAGTAAGGCACAAGCAAAAGCCATATAAGGAGTCACAATATTTGTGTGCATGACCAAGTTTCAATAGTTAGCCAGACAAGGTACAAGCTAGCTGGTAGAGACACAAGTGTATTAAACCATTAAATTTGATTTTTATTTAGGTCTACCACATGTATTGTTCAGATATTTTAGGCTTTAAAGTTAAGATGGGTTTGTGTAGTTGTGTTACTAAGTTTTCTATACAAAATGTATGTGTGAAGGACACTAGACACTGTATTCTTGTGTCAATAACTCATTCCTGACCAAGATTTCAGTTGAAATACTATAATTAAGATATTATTTGTTGTTTGACACAACAAATATCAGTTTCATTCAATACATTTGGGAGTAGATTGATGCTGAGGTTGAAAAGGTTATCATTTGCCTCATTATGGAAATAAGGGACATAAAGTGCTGTTGCAGCGTAGAAAAGCACGAGTGCAGTGTTGAGCAAGGAGTGTGACCCCCTGTCCTGTGGTGCAAGCTGATGCAACTGCTGTGTGTTCCTGTCAAACCCTCCCAGCCCTGCTGCCACCTGCCCCTCAGGTGCAGCATTCAATGAAACAGACTTCACATTCTAATCAGGTGGACAGTACAAAATGTGTGGGTTCTCAGTGTAATAAATTAATCAGGTGTTAACATTTAACATTTAATTTTTAACTTTAATAGCACTGGTAAAATCTGATTCCCTTTATAGGTGAGGTTGGCTGCCCCTGTTCAGCTGAGACCAGATAATGCCATTTCAGCTCTCTGGGTTAATGTTTTGTTACTGACAGAATGCAACAGCTTTGTGAAGTTCATTGTAAGAATTGTTCATTTTTCCACAGAATGTGTAAAATGTCTTTGGTTCCACAGAACCAGGTGAAACTCAGCTTTATTGAGAAAGATACACTGTAAGACACACACATTAGCAGCTCCTCAGGAAATCATTTTACTATGAAAATTAGCCAACATTCCCAACATTCCAAATACTTGGTGGGAAGCAAACTACACCAATAAGCACATTGAGCAATTTAAAAAAAATCATTTTTGTGTTATTACTACCATTATTGTCATCAGTAATATGAAAACAGACATTGGAGAAATGTGAGAATTGATTAATTGATCGATTGATCCCACCACAAATGCACGAGGACCAACTCTATTTCCATATCATCTAAAATGTTCCAGGTGTTCACCCCTAGGCTTAGATATTGTCAATATGTGTCACTGTACAGTTGATGATGTGCATTTTGCCTTGTGCATGGGCACAGACAGCCAATGAGGGTGCCGTTCGGAGGTTCAAAAAGCAACTGTTTTTAAATAGGATGCGACCTCAGCTTCACAGCAGATTACTGAGATCCTTTTCAAAGATTAAGACCAGAGACATCTGCCCCAGCTGTCAACCCCTGTGCCTTCGGCCCTCAGCACTGTGGGGAGAGAGAGGGGTGCGCTTCGCAAACGTGAATGAAGACACTGTACACAGATACTTTACTCACTTTGTACTGTAGACTGCGGGCTTTAATTTCCTCCCTGACAGGTGACTGAGTCTGTCATGCTGGGGTCAACAGTAATGACTCTGAAACCTGCTCCCTTTCAGAGTGCTTGCAGAAAGACATTGGCTCTGCTCGTCACTTTGATGGGATGGAATCAGGAAGGTGGTGCATTTTATGGAGTCAAAGGCTGGACACAGGAGGGGTAGTGATGCATGATGTCACTTCTCTTTACCTGACCCTTACACAAGCAAACACGCTGGACTGTGCAAAGGTTGCACACAGAGCAAACACTGGAGTGCCTCTGTCACTGTGTCACCTGTTTGGAGCCCAGGGCTGCATGTGACCCCACTCACCCTGACCCAGATTTGCTGTAAACACACAGGTTTTCAACCAGCCCATTTCACCAAGAGCTCTGCTCTCAATAAGCACCTTCTGTAAAAACACTCTGCACACTGCTAAACACTGTTTGAGTTATGAGAGATTGTACGAGACATGAGTGGTTGTACGAGACATGAGAGATTATTCAGGGGTTTTGTGATTGTATAAGTTGTGTGTGATTGTTTTAGATGTAGCTGACTGTATGAGATGTGTGTGATTGTTCAGGGGTTGTGTGATTGATTTAGATGTGTTTTAAATGCAAGAGATTGTTTGAGATGACTGATTGTAAAAGATGTGAGAGATTGTATGAGCAGGGAGCTCTGGCATTTGTAGGTGTGAGCTCAGAAAACAGAAAGGGATTAATATTTTTTACATCCCACCATTGACATCTGAAAAATGGAAAGGCCCATTTTAGAAATCTAAGTCATAATCCGTATATTATTTTTCCTGTTTTCGATAACTGAAATTTGGTTAATATTTGTTCTATTCATCTAAAGACACAAATATATCATACTGTCACATTGTCCAATAACTGGCCAGGCATGGAGTTAAACCAGAGCTGAAAATGTTTAAAATGAACAAATAAACGAACTAACTCCCGTTTAACTTCAGGCTTGGCCAACTATATGTGATTTCACCACACGTGTGTGAGGGGACTGAGAGCACTCTCTGCGTGTGAGAGCGGGGTGTGCTGTTACCATTCTCAAAGACACTCTCACGCTCGCATCTTTGCTGAATCATTCGGTCACGTCACCAACGAAAACCTACCCACCTGAAAGACAATCGGTCCAGTGAAATCGTTGCGCAAGACGAATTTCAGGTGTTCACGGCCTTACAATAGCAACGTTTCTGCCGTTGAACTCTGTGTCTATCTGAAATGATTCCAAAAAAAAAACAAAGCACGTTAGATGGCCTCTGTACAGATATAAGACCAGACAAAAACGTCTCTTTTAATAGGGGAAAGTTTATAAAGGTATTGGACGTTCGTGTTTGGACGTTCTGTTTGAAGGGCAGACGCCCTAGAATAGCACAGCGTGTGAGGATCAGTCTAACCACAGAGCGATCTGTCCTGATGTTCCGCGACAAATTAAAGCAAATGTTACTTTAAGTCAAGGACAGCTCCCTTTTCAGTTAGGTTGAATTAGACCATAATCAGAGAATATTGTGGGTTTTTTGTTCATTCTTTCATTTCCATCATAAATTGTGTTTTTTTATAATCATGTTATAATCAAGGCAACGGTATAGAAATCCGCAGTCGAAATAACTCCCTCGAAAAATATGTAAACACGTTTGGCTTTATTTTTCTCATGCAGGAAGGGGGAATTATTAAATAGGCAGGTGTTTGAAAAGACCTACAGACCTACAACCTACAGGTTGGTTTATAATGTACGATTTCAGTTTTTTTTTTTTTTTTTTTTTAACAAAGTGATACGTAATCGCATTTTATCGTAAACCCAGAATTGTTCTTTAACTAAACCCCGTTAACAGCCCTGTGCTTAACAGTTGTTATCATAGTTGTACTATTTTTGTTGATAAAGATTCTTAGAAACAGTGTTCCTCTTCCAGACATTTACAGAAGCGCGTATCCGCGTGCGTGCTGCAACACGCAGCTCATTCCAGCAGTAAAACGCGTCAATCCTACCTCCTGCAAGTCATTCAGCAAGGTGGGTATGCGTGTGGAAAAAACCTCAGCCAGTGTCTGGCACCAGATTCACGAATTTTCCATTAGTTCTTCCGCCTTCCGGCTCATACAACAGCTGAGGAATAGATCAACCAACCAAGCCTTGTCAATAGCGCAGTCAGCTTGGCCTGGTTCAGGACTTTGATGTACTTTCATTGACTTTGGATGTCAAATCACTTTCTGTTCTGTTTTGAACATACTCTTCAAACAGAATCTCATTGTTAAACTTTTCTCTGACATGGTTAATTTGCCAGAGTACGAGCAGACTTTAATTTTCAGAACATCCTTAAAATGGAATGTACTGTGAAATTTTTTTCCCTCATAGTACAGTAAAATCTATTACATAATTTTGCGAATTGAATTTTGTAAATATGCATGTCAGGGTCATGATTTGTTTTTGTTGATGATTTTATTTATTCTTCAGGATCAGAGGAAACATAACCCTGTGAGTCATTTGTCTGGTAGGAGTGGGTGTGTTCCGCGTGTTTGCACAGCACTGAGTTGACTGCCGGTCAGGAACTTGGCTCTGTCTACGATGGTGGAAGTGCGGTCAGGTTTACAGTTTACTGCTCCCTGTCAGACATTCATGAGAAGCATCCCAGCAGGCAGCAGGAAGAAACAGAGCTATCGGTGGCATGGTGTGGAGGAGGTGCCTTGGAGAATGAACCCACAGTGGAATGGAGTGAGTGTGTGAACCAGCGGAGCAGCTCAGTGGCTGAAAGGAGGGACCTCGCCCGGTGCTCAGGTGTGCTATCTGTGGTCTCACCTGAGGTCTGGCAGAGTTTGCGGAGATGAACTCCGTTGACCCTGCTGCACAGTGTGCTGCCGCTGCTGAGAGACAGGCCCCGCCCCCAGCAGCGCAGAGTCGCCTCTGTGCCTCTCGGCACTGTAACAGCACATACTAACCTGCCTTTCTGAGCAGGAGGCAGGGCTTTTAAAAGCCGCTCTCTGTAAAGCAAACGCGACTGTAGGCTGGCCTGCCCTCTGTCCCTGAGCGTGTGAGATAAGCACAGCCTCAAGGTCAAAACCCTGCTTTCAGCAACAACACCTCCTGGGCATTTTACCTTCACAGCTGACTCTGAATCTGTGCTGACATTGAAATGACAGGAGAAGGTGAGTCTCACGCTGACCTCAGACCAGCTTCTGCCAGCCCCCTGCATGCTCAGACTCTCCTCACAATGCCCTGATTCTGCTGCCAGAACTGTGAGAGTTTGTGTGGAGTCAGAGGGTGCCGTCAATGATATGGCTGGACTGAATGCAGAATGAGCCTCAAACGGGCCCACAGAGCAGCGGAGAAGAATGCAGAATTGCTCTTAAAGAGCCTCAGGAGAGCAGAGAAACTGGGTCAGGGAGAGGAGCTGGGGCAGCGTGGTGCACTGCCGCACAAACACGACACACTCTTTACATTACATTATTGACATTCAGCAGACCCTGTTATCCACAGCAGCTTACATAGGGTACAATTTTTGCATGTTTTCCATTTATACAGCTCGATATTTGAGGTAATTCTGGGTTAAGTGCCTTGCCCAAGGGTACAACAACAGTTAGAGACTCAAACCAGCAACCTTTTGGTAATGAGCCCTGCTCCTCACCCCTTTGCCACTCTGTTGCCCTGTTCTTTACTCCACTTTAATCTGTCACAGATGGGTTTCTCCTCTCTGCTCTGTCCCACTTCACTCTGTCTCCTTGGTGAGTTTTAAAAGACTTTCCCAGGGCAGCGAGAGAATTTTCTTCGAGGGCTCCACATGAAAACAAACATGAGTCATGTGATTGGCCCCAACGCCAGAGCGGTGAACCCATAAAACACAAGCAGCGTCAGAGGGGAAGCATTTCACAAGTGCACAGAGACGACGCAAACACAGTGACTGAGCATGGGAAATTCCTCAGGAGCTGCTGCCTCTGTTGCAACATTCCAGCTGCTCCAATCTGATGCGCCTCTTTCAGATGTGTTGCCGACGGGCTTTTTTTTGCTAAAATGTGTTCACAATTTTCATGTTTTTTTCAGTGTTATGGAATTTCTGCCCTTTGGAGGATGTTGATTTTGAACGTACAGTGGTCAACAGAGTGTAATCATGCCATCTCAGCTTAGAGCAGTAAAAAACAAGCAGAATAACTCTGGTTGTCAGATTTATTTCTCACTGTTCAGTCAGGTAAAGCCCGCCTCAGGTGCCACACAGATCCACACCGACCAACTCTGACGACAGTGGAGATCCATGTTTAATTAGCTGTGTTTTCCCCTCTTGCTGAAAGAAAGGTGCCTCACGAAGGCAAAAGAGCCTTTTTCATTTTCTTTCATTCATTTAGCAGCCTGAAAGAGACAGCACTGTGGTGGCTTTTTGTTTACTATCAGTGATGAGGGCAAATAAACTGATTTGGGGAGAATTAATGTCAGTGACTGACAGTCTGTGAAGGACTTGAAGACTCTCTGCTTGCAGGATATCCATCTGCATGTGGAACGAGGAACACATTTCATACATTTCATACAGTTTTTCCTGGTAGCACAGACACCGCAGCACTGAACTCAGGTGTGGGTCACCTGCTGAACATAGCTAATTGTTCTCAGCAGAGATAAGGCCGGACTCTTGCTGTTCCGGGCCCCTGTGGCAAGCAGGGTTTTGGGTGCATCATGTGCATTTCCTGCGAGTGATGTTGTTTTACCTGGCACAGGGAAGAAGGAAGTGACCTTTAGAATATTTTTGGATCGAATTACTTCCCTGATAGGGTTTAATTATGGGCCTCAGGAGAACCAAGGAGCTGTGTTTTCAGACCTGTCAGAGCTGGGAGGCGGGGCTCCAGCAGAAAATTCCCCCCTGGTGGGGGGGCGAGGGTGGGGAGCCGAGCTTCTCCTGCAGTTCCGGGAGGCGTTTCCATGGTGACTGCTGGGCCTCCTGGAGAAGAGCTCTGTGTGGCAGTAGAACAGAACTCTGGCCCTGTTTAACACAACTGCCCTCCACTCTCCCACATAACCTAATAAATATTAAAATATGAAAGAGAATATTCATCTGGCAGTCCAAACAAAAATTCATATTTTATGCATTTATGGCAAAAAATATATATATATTTCTTCATATACAACTCAGAGTGGATGGTCGGTAATCAGTAGCAAACTGTAGAATACTGCAGATTAATGATAAACGCATTAGAGTCCACAACAATGTAATTACTGTACAACACTAGAGTATGATAGATATGCACAACACTGTAGATTTCTGCTGGACACTGGGTATTAACACATTTACTATAGAGTACTGTGGAGTACAGTACATGACTGCAGAACACTAAACTATTGTTTAATAGTGAAATCCATCTTCCATATTTCCTATATTTGAAATGTGATTGTTTCTGTTTCTCAGAAAAGGAAGGAGGAGAGACACTTACAGACACACAGTGAAATAAAAACCAATGTTTTAAAGTGACTGGCCCAGCCTGATTCAGTACCAACATGGCAAGATCAGAGGAAACTGGGTCTGACTGGATGTGCTGATTCTCTTCCTCCATCACTAATAAACCAAACTATGAGGAAGGAGAGAACACTTTCTGTAATCCCCTCCCTCTCTCTCTCTCTCTCTCACACCCACTCACCCTCCCCCTCCGTGGTTGTTCAGAGTCCCTTTTCTTAGGTTATACTGACCTACACAACAAACTCTGATCAATAGAAAATGAGGCAAAACAATCAGCCAGACAAAGACTGTGATGTGGAACCTCCCTGATAATCAACATTATTCAAAGGTATGAATACTCCAAGATAACGCTGGATAGCTTTTCAGTACAGAGGGTCATGATTTGATCAGTTAAATTGCGTGAACCAGACAGCTGTGAGGTTCTCTGCGTCTTGCTGAAAAGCAGCCGATCTGAGTGCTGAGTCGCGGTGATGGGGGTGAGAAGAGCTCTGAATATGGGCTGCCCCACTTTCACTGTCCTGTCACCCTAAAGGGCTCCCGTTTTCAGCCCCAGCAGGTGGGCGTTACGGGTGTGCTCACACCTGTGACAAAAGAGGCCTTTTATTTTGTTTCGCCATTTCACTTCCTCTGAAATGTGGGTGACCTTGACTTCCCACAATGCTTTGTGCCTGTAATTATCCATGGATGGTGTGCTTTGACCTCTCGATCTTACCCAGAGAGGCCTTATGTGCCTCCTGACAGAGAGAGTTGTGCTCCTCCAGCTGAAGTACAAAGAAACTCTGTTTCCACCTTAGGACAAAAACCCACTTCACACTTCAGTGTTTTTCCTTTTGCTGGGTCTTAGGTAAGAAACTCCCCTTACCTGTTTTAATAAAAAAATGATTAACTTGTAGTGTTTGTATGAAAACCAGCCCCTTTCCACACCACTATGTGACACTTGCTGCTGGTTGGATCAGATCAACAGGGAGGTTACTGTTGTCATACCCTTGAGCAGTGTTTAACCTGAATTGCCCCAGTAAATATCCAGCTGTATAAATGGCTAACATGTGGAAATCGCAGGCTATTCAAGTTGCTCTGGACAGGAGTGTCTGCTAAGCCAAGCTAATGTAATAAGTGACTGTCAGCCAGAATATGTGTGTGTTTGTGTGTTTATATTTGAGGACTGGGAGGTTAAACTTTAAAAAGCACGCTTATCAAAAAACCAATACAAAATAATCCAAGTTGGATGTAGTCCTAGACCTTTGTTAAGCGTTTGGGTTTCACAGAACCTATTTCTTCATTTTTCTCTCATGTCTTGGCATGTGTCACATGCAGGGTCATTACTGCTCATTACCAACATTTCATTTTTCCCCTCAAGACTCCAGATAAACTGATTACAACCTTCATTACAAATTCCGCCAGCACCCCCATGCTGTTTCCTTCAGATCATGTCCAAGAGTTAAACTCACTCATGCGGTGTTTTATTAGCTGTTTGTGTCCTGTGAATAACCCTGATCTTCCCTTATTGAGTATGGTCCTTATTGGCCACTTCTGACAGGAACTGTATTGCATTCATTTCCTGTCCAATTTTATTGCCATTTCATAATGCATTATGAAACTGTCAAAGTGCCAGGTGCCCTGAATCATCAGGCCATATTTAAAATGAAACTCACAGTTCTGTAAAACCATATTTGCATTCTCATTCCCACAGTTCCTGCCTGAAGGCCCACTTCCTCTGCACAAAAACACACAGACAGAAGCACTGATTCACAGCCATTTATTGGTCGTACAGGGTGTTGCACATGGAATTATTCATCTCAATAAGTTACAACATCTGATAAAAAAAGATAGTTATAAAAATCTATGACATTGTGACAGATGAGGGGGCGGGGTCAGGGTGGGGCCAGTGCTGGAGTCAGGGCGGGGGTCAGGCGGTGGCTGAGATCTCCTGGCTCATCCCGCTGAAGTAGGACTTCTCTCTCTCACTCATCAGCTCAAAGTGCAGCGGCTGGCGGCAGAAGTTGCACTCGGCCGAGGAGTGAGGCTTCAGATCCAGCCCCACCTCCTTCCAGGTGCCCACCAGCTTCTCTGTAGGGGAGGAATAAAAGCATGAGAACCCAGAGTCCCTGCAGTCCAAACACAGCCTGAGGGGGGCGCTAATCACACCCTCAGGCAGAACACCACCTGTCCCAGTTTGTGTGCTGTATAGATGCGTTTTACTGGCAAACGCAAATAAACGAGCTCATTGGTCGGTTAAACCATGCGGCCGGCCCACGTGGCTGCCGGAGTGTGAGAGCTGCAGTGAGCTGCTCGTTCTTTCCTTCAGCACCTGCACACCTGCCGTATGAGCCCACCAGGTGTGTGTGTGTGTGTGTGTGTGTGTGTGTGTGTGTGTGCCTGTGTGCAACCCTTCCCCCTCCTTACCCACGAAGTATTTCATCATCTGGGGGGTGTGGTGAGGCGTGGGGGCGATGCGCAGCAGCTCCTCCCCCCGGGCCACCGTCGGGTAGTTGATGGCCTGCACGTAGATGTTGTGGCGGCTCATCATGATGTCACACACCTCTGTGTTCTTGGCGGCGTCAGCGACCTGCGCCCCAGGGGGACAGCAAAAACACAGATCAGGTCTGAGGGTCTCCCTGGCAGAGCGACCTGTCTGACAGGCTCAGCACGCTTCTCTCCAGAGCTCAAAAGAAATGTTACGAGGTGGGAGAGAGGGGCGTGTGCAGGACAGAGAGAGAGAGAGAGGGGAGTGTGCAGGACAGAGAAAGAGAGAGAGAGAGAGAGGAGAGAGGAGGCAGGGGGGGGGGGGGGGGAGGGAGAGAGAGGGGAGTGTGCAGGACAGAGAGAGAGAGAGAGAGAGAGAGAGAGAGAGAGAGAGAGAGAGATGGAGAGAGGAGAGGGTGGGGGAGGGGAGAGAGAGAGAGAGAGATGGAGTGCAGGACAGAGAGAGAGAGAGGGGAGTGTGCAGGACGGGGGGACGGAGAGGGGGAGCAGCGCCTCACCCGGATGGGGATGATGTGGCTGGGGCAGTGCACCACGGGCAGGCCAGAGTCCATCAGCATCTGCCGCAGCAGCTTGACGTTGCGCTGGTGCTGGCGGCGCAGGGCGCGGCCGTCCTCCCCCTTCAGCGTGCGCACCGACTCGCGCGCGCCCGCCAGCAGCATGGGCGGCAGCGACGTGGTGAAGATGAAGCCCGCCGCGTACGAGCGCACCACGTCCACCAGCCCGCTGCTGCTGGCGATGTACCCGCCCACGCAGCCGAACGCTTTACCTGCGGGGAGATCCAGCCGTCAATCACACCTTTCCGCACTCACGATCCCGGCGTTACACACACACCCTTCCGCATGAGATGCAGACCTGACTGAAACTGGCTGCGGAACTGAAGCCTGAACAGGGCCAGCTCTCTAAGCACTACTGATACGCTGCTACCCAGCAGCAATGCCACGCTTCTCATCACTTCAGGAAGCTGATCTCTATTATTAGACATTAAAAAACCAAAGCAACAGAAAATGTTTGCTCTCAAAAGTGAAAACGGAGTTTCAGTTCTGTGTTGCATTAAACTCAGCTCTTCAGCCACTCCCACCCAAGACTCATAAAGCAGAGTGCATTCAGCCCAAAGGCCTGTGCATCACGTGTGTCAGTTGCAAAATGCAAAAACACAGAAGTCACAGAACTACACTGTAAAACTAGGAGCTGCTGCATATTATGTCTGACTGGCTCAGAGGAACCATTTAATCTACAAATCATTTGTGCGCAGGTTACTCAGCGCACCTGAGGAGAATAAGATGAGGAGAAAAGCAGGCCCACCCCAGCTCACACACCCACTCACTTTGCAGTTAAGACCAGAGACCAGTTCTGTGAGGAGCTGCGATTTCTTCACCATTCTTCCCTCAAAGCCCCACTCTGATATTACATCTGAGTGAGGAGATCACGCTGCCCTGTCTTTCTTCCACAGAAAGCAGACCCTGCTCTTAGTAGGGGCCAGGCCTCCCCCAGGGCTTAAGCCTAATTCAATAACAGTAAACACCACACTTGGTTTCCTAGCAACAGGTGAAAAGCTCTCGGATCGGGCTCCTGGCCCACCGGGAGACACAGCAGTGAGTCAGCCCGTTTCTCAGGAACACGATCGGGGCTGTGCTGTCCCTCGCGTCTGCGTCGGCAGTCCCCAGACGGGCGGGGCCCTTACCCAGCGTCCCCGAGATGATGTCCATCTTGTGCATGACGCCATCGCGGTCGCCGATGCCGCCACCCCTCGCGCCGTACAGACCCACGGCGTGAACCTCGTCCACAAACGTGATGGCGCCGAACTCGTGGGCCACGTCGCACATCTCCTCCAGCGGACACACGGCGCCTGCGGGACAGACAGACAGAAGCAGAGGTCTCGTTAGTGCAAACCGCGGCCGTGACCCCAGAGCCCAGCCCCCACAGAGGCTCCGGCCCCCTCTGCGTTTACACCAAAGGCACTTTAAAATAAAAGCTCAGCTCAGCCTACAAAAGTATTCCAAAATAAAAAAAAATTTTTTTTTTTTAAAAATGGCCTACCGTCCATGGAGTGGACCGTCTCAAAGGCCACGATCTTGGGGGTGGTGGGGTCGGAGCGCTGCAGCAGCTCTCGCAGGTGAGCCACGTCGTTGTGGCGGAAGATGAATTTGGGCGCCCCGCTGTTCCTGATGCCCTGGATCATGGAGGCATGATTCCCCGCGTCTGAGTAGATCTCACAGCCTGGGAGAGAGCCGGAGAGCACGGACACGTCAGACCAACCTCGGCCTCCACTGCGACACTATCCCTTCCCTGGAGACAGCGCCACCTTCCCTCAGCCGCGACAGAGCGCTACCTGGCAGCATCTTGGCGAGGGTGAAGAGGGTGGAGTCGTTGGCCACGAAGCAGGAGGTGAAGAGCAGGGCGGCGTCCTTGCCGTGCAGGTCCGCCAGCTCGCGCTCCAGCTCCACGTGGAACTTGCTGGTGCCAGAGATGTTCCGTGTGCCGCCAGCCCCAGAACCGTGCTTCCGCAAGGTGTCCCTGCGAGGCAGAGCGGGCGCGTCAGACACAGACAGACTCACGCCTTTAACCCACACAGGACAGACAGACTCCCAGACCCACGCCTTCACGGCACAAAGCAGACAGACAGACAGACAGACAGAAAGACAGACCCGCACCGTCACGGCGCAGGTGAGGCATACTCACATGACGGAGCGGATGACGCGCGGGTGCCGGCTCATGCCCAGGTAGTCGTTGCTGCACCAGACGGACACGTCGCGGCGGGAGGACAGAGACTCGCTGTAGTCGTCCGCCATGGGGAAGGACGTGGCCCGCCGGTTCACAGTCTTAAACACACGGTACGTGTGGTCGCTCCGCTTCGCCTCGATCTTCTTCTCAAAGAACTTATCGTAATGGAAGTTAGAGACCGCTGCAAGGAACAAACAGAGAAAGGAAAAATTATATGAAAGCACAAATAAGCAGATTTAGCACTGAGCAGCAGTGTGGCATAGCAGTAAGGGGCAGGAGTCGTAACCAAATAGTTGCTGGTTCAATTCCCCACTGGGGTACACTGCTACTGTACCCTGAACCTGCTGTATAAACGGACAAAAATTGTAAGTTGTTCTGATTAAGAGCATCTGCTAAATGACAATAACGTAGTGTAATGTAGTGTAGTGTAATGTAGTGTAATGTAGTGTAGTGTAATGTAATGGATGAGGGCTAGCAAGTCACTGCAGTGGTGCTGTGGCGTTCACCTACATTTGGGCATGTTGTCCTGCAGCAGATGAGACACCCTCGGGGGGCGCTGTTTGAGCAGGCTGGCGAGGAGGTCGGTCTCCTCCACCTCCGTTTCCTTGGTGATGTTGACCACAGTGGGGTTCACTGGGGAATCGGCCAGCTCTGGGCAGAGAGGGAAGCAGGAATTCAGCCACACATTTAAAGGTCGTTTCTAAACCGTGACCACTGCTGCAGAAGCGGTTTGGCCGAGACCAGGCCACACGCTGCCAGGTTTAAACGCCGGCCTCTGCACATGCATTTCCACGGGAGGAAGCAGAAGAGCAGAGCTGACTGCCCTCCCCTGCTGCAATGCTGCAGAACCTCACCTCTGCGCACGGCCTGCATCTCCTGCACGTCCTCCTGCAGCTCCATGCGCGCCTGCCGCACCACGCCGCTGTTCTGCCCCATCTCCGTCGCCAGGAACGGGCACTTGGTGGCCGCCGCCTGGCCTGGGGGGGGCATTGGGTGTCCCGGGGGCAGCCTGACCGGGGCTTGGGGGCTGGGGGGTCAGAAACGCAGAGTTAATCACTAACGACCAACGCGCAGAGAGAGAGACAGAGGGAGAGTGATGCACAGAGAGACAGAGGGAGAGAGATGCACAGAGAGACAGTGGGAGACGCTCGCACACACGGCCGGCTCACCCTCTCCGCCGGGCGGGGTCTGCTCCGCCTTCTGGAAGCTGGTGGTGGAGGAGGACAAGGCGCGCGCCAGGGGCCGGGAGGCCAGGTCCATCATCACCGGACACCTCTGGGCGTACACCACCAGGGACTTCCCTGCCTGCTGCAGCAGGGAGTGCGGGACGAGGGACAGGAAGGGGCACCGTCGCATCACCGCGGCCATCACAGACTGCCTGACTCTGCGAGGGAGAGACAACCAGCGAGCCCGTCACCCACGGGCCGGCGAGCCCGTCACACACGGGCCACATCTGCCCCCGCCAGCACAGAGACGCTCACAGCGGGGGGAACTCAGAGAGAGAGATCAACGGATGTGATTTACAGATAAACTTTGCACAAAACAAACTCGCTCCACCCCCACAAACTAGCAGCAGCCACCTCGCCCAGTCTGGGCCGGAGCTAGCCTCAACACCGCACATTCACCTGAACGCTACCTGTTTACCTGGACACTGCACATTCACCTGAACAGCACCCGTTTACCTGAACATTGCACATTCACCTGAACGCCTCCCGTTTACCTGAACGTTTCCCATTCCTTCCTAACGGACCACAGGGAGAGGATCCTCCTGAACATGGCTGAGGGGACAGCAGAGAGGCTGCAGAGTGCCGCTCTCGCCTGCTGCGGCTCCCTGCCTTCCCCAGGTCAGCTGCTGCTGACACGCTCACACCCACCACTCAACTCAAGAGCCAGCGCTGACTGCGGGGGAAGGGGGCCAATGGCCTAACCATCCAGAACCTTCCAAACGCCGTCTGTTCCATAACAGACCCAATGTGATATAACATCCAGGTCTCTGGTATATTGACTTACATTTACGATGAGGGAAAACAGCAATATGTCCCCCAAACAACTGATACGGCAGTGGAAACACCAGAAGACTGAAAGCACTCATCACGACACACCCCTGTGCGAAGATGAGGGCTTTAGAACCAGTTACTTCAAACAGATATGATGGATATAATGGTATTCACGCTATTCTCAACATGGGAAACATCCTCAGTCCATTTCTGCTGGCCATGTGACGTTAAACTCACACGGCCTCAGAACTGCGCCGCCTATTTTTACAAGGAGGTTGTGAAACTGGATCTCTCCGTTTCCTGGAACTGTCGGGGCAGCGCCGGGGAGTCGCGGAGAGCCAAACACTCTGACGACACCACGAACACTTGAAAATGTAAGACATTTACTGCGGTGTCCTGACTCTGATCTACATTTTTCTCAAGATCTGTAATGAAGAGCGATACGAATAAATTATTTGGGGTGCCGACTGCCAAAAATACCACTCGTACATTTTTACTGTTGAGAAAGTTATAGCCCAACAAGGGTTTAAAGCTGTAAATTCTACAAAAAATGTATTCTGTTACACCCCTTCAATTTTTCTGGACGAATCCGCGCCTTGTAGCATTCAAATGCGTGTCTCTCTCTGACATCATTACCATGTAGCCTGATCTCTGAAACTATTTTTATTTGTATGATAATGTTTAAAAAAATAAAGCACCGTTTCCACGAATCAAAGCTCTAAATAGTAATCATGGTCATACGTGTCGAACAGCACTGTCTACTGCATTGGCTGTCCTATCCCACCGAAACTGCGCTCTCTGCCGCCCGGATTTCTAGAAAAAACGGCATTCCCAAGCGCGTCACTAGCCGTGCGTCACGCCAGGTTCATTCAGGGCAACTCCGGCGTCTCAGCCGCTTATTCGTGTCTCCGTGAGGCTACCGTGCTAAACAGCGAATTAAAGATACGGACAGGTGCATGTTAGCTGTAGCTGTCCATGCGTCACTCTACGTCTTAAATAAGGGGGAAAATGATAATCCCCATTCCCCAAAAACCAGGTTCCTCCTGAATCTGCAGAGATACGCTGCTTGCAGTGTATCCAGACCTCAGTTACTGCGTATTCACTGCAGAAGAGGATTTACTTGCGTATCTGAAGCTGTGGAGAGGGTGAGTCTTAACCCCACAAGCTCCCGAGCGATCCATTAACGCCCTATATATGGCCTTCTGGAAAAGTTTCACTGCGTTGTGCCGAAGATGCTCACCTTTGTAAGCCTCTTTCCAGCCGATGCTTTGAAATACCAGTAAGCGCACAGATTTTAACGTTAACTAATGTTATCTTACTGGGTGGTAAAGTTAATTCAGCTGAAATGGCAGTTCGCGTTTGCAGCCATCTGTAGATAGCTGCCTCTAGCCAGATCAAACCTACAAGACCAGCAAAAAAATGCAGTAATTTACCTCTTTGCTTCCTCAAACTGCACTACACTAGAGATACCATCGCTAACATACTGCTTCACCCCGATCAGAGCTCCGTGGCGATACTGCACATGTAGCAAATGCAGTTTAGGCGTACAGTTGAGGCATGATTTCTACCCCGCTAGCTGCAACACTTTCCTTACACACTCAGAATTTAAGAAGAAAAAAGAAAACTAAAGTAAACTGGGCAATCCAGAGAGCCGTTTCTGAAGCACACGGCGGCATGATGTGGGAATCCACTATCCGCCGCGCTAAGGAACTGGCTGCGGAGCGAGCTAACTAAATGTTATCTTACCTGATTCTCTGAAGTCAAGTTCCAAGTAATGTTCTTCAGATGACGCTATATATCAGCACAATACGCCAAAGTATGGGGTTTTTTAATATTAGTTTATTAGCCCCGGCTGCTAGATGTCTCCGTTATCCTGCACTGAGGACGAACGGAGAAAATTTTCGTGTGCTGCCGGCTTTCAAGACTGCGAAATCTCACGAGAATACATTCTCTGCTCTCGTCATGCCTGTTCGTCTGTGATTGGCCCAGTTCTGTCACGTGTAAGATAATCCAATCAATGAGGGGCGTGTTGTACACTTACACACACTACCTGGAGCTCATAAACTAATAAAACAACAAACAACAATTAAGAAATGACAACATCAGTTTAGTCACATACATCTGACCAGGAGCAGAAAAGTATTTTCTGCTCCTTGTCACACAATTCTACTAATTCAAATTGCTCAAGTTACAGCAAGAGGTGACTCATACATTTGGCTTTATCTTTCAAAAGTTTAAGGGAGTTTACTAATATTATTGTACTATAAAAGAAACATGTACATCATGGTGCTGAGCAGATACTCATAACAAGAGTGATTACAGGTAACAATTCTTATGTATTTACATTCTTATGCATTTATCCCCCTGCATATTTACTGAGGCAATTCTGGGTTAAGTACCTTGTCCAAAGCTACAGCAGCAGTGCCCCGGCAGGGTATTGAACCGGCAACCTTTTGGGTTATGAGCCCTGCTCCTTATCACTACACTTTACCACTGATATCCCCATTAAGATCAAAATCATAAACATCTACAGGTAATTTGTCCATTTAAAATAACACACATATCCTATTAAACCTGGGAATATCATTGATCTTGAAAAGAGGCTAACTAGGGATATCAACCCAAAACTGTTTTGTTTAGGGAAATGAAAAATAAATTATCAAGATTATCAGAATCTAAAGAACAGAGCACAGTTACTACTGGTTCTGGCAAAGTGGGACAGGTAGTACTGTTGTCTGTCGCACACATGGTGTTCATTGGACTTGCAGGCACAGCCACATATACTGGTTTTCCCCTTTTCTCTTTTAATAAAATAAATGTATAAAATCGTTACTGGTAGGTGTGGGGGGCTTCGACAAAGATGGATCCAATTTTGTATTACTAATCTGAGCGACTCTGTGAATGAGATCTTGTCTTTGAGGGATTGCCTTTGTTACCACCGGTAAGGTCAGAAGGGTGACTTCCAACTCAGTGGCTCTGAATTTGTACTCCCCTCCACGGAATTAATGTTTAAGCACATGTGGCTTCTCACAGCGCAGACTTTTTAAGGCCGAATTCTCACTTTTCACCTTTCACGTCGACTATATGAATTGTTTTTTTTTCGTAGAACTGTGTTAAAATCAATGAGTAGATCGATGGTGTCAATGACAACTACACACCCAAGGGCGACAGCGCCGTTTTGTTTGGTTTTGTTTGGTCAATACTGCCACCGTGCGGTAGAATGTAGCATATCTGGCTTTAAAAAGGTCTACACGTAACTGCAGGTGATTCAGCTTCCCTCCCTACAGTTTCGCTCGCTGCGTTACGGAATGTGCAGTGACATTTGCAGATACACTTTCTTTCACAAAATATGTCTCAATATTTCACACCTGTCTGAATATTTTGAAATGGTTGTTTTTGGTGTTTTTATGTGTTAATAAAAACTACCTTGTCAAGATAAAAAGCTAGTGTTCATCTATTAGTGATGGTGTTCAAACCTTGAACACTAGTCAAAAGTGCTCAAAATATAGACGAACTCTGAAACTAATGTTCTCCTACGGAATCATCCATCGACTGATTTCTTAGAATACTCTTATACTTGCTGCAGTAATTTACCCAGTAAGTGCGAGTCCCAAAATATGAGACCCAATTTAAGACTGGCATGCGGTAAAAATCAATAGTCAATTGAGGAATACAACTTTTACAGGATAAGAAATATTTTCTTGTTTCGTTTGGTATGTCTTTTACTTTATAACAGAATAACAGTTTATGATAAATTTTACCACTGAATATTTAAATAAGGTGAAGAAGGGCTGGATTTCATATCCGTTTGTCTGGTAACAAAATTCCTCTTGACAAAATAAAACATTTAATATACAAACGTAACAATTTATTAAATAGTACTATATATCATGTCGCTATGAACAAAAAGTTTTACCGGAACTTCTAAGACTTAAATATCAGAGCATTCTATCTGAACCAGGAAAAATAGAATAGCGGGTAATCTCTCTCAACATAAATGGTCTCTGTTCGTCCAACTACGTGCAGTGGATAAACACAACTAAATGACGTCATATAAATTAAACGACGTGATTGGTTGTAGCGACTAATGACGCTATGAATGTTTCTGCCAGCTGAGTGGAGTTAGTGAACAAGGTGTATCAGACCTTCCGTGAAAGTAGTAGCCCAACAGAGGAAAATCTGTGTTTATTACTACTTTAATTCCACGATAAAGACGGAAAAAAGCATGTGATTGCAGTCCTCACAGAGTAAAAGTTCTCCGCATCCCTGTGTTGTTCGACCGGACTCGACTTGTTGTTTCTAACCGCAGTTTTACGGTTTCGTTTGGACAAAGGGGAAAGTAAGCGTCCAGGCGACGGGCCTTTGATTGTATGCTTTACTTCCCGCTTCAGTCTTCTTTAACAAACGATCGATTTTTTAGAATATACAACTCTAGTTAACTTGTTTTGTGCCGATCATAAGCATTTTATTAAAGCTGGATTTTTTTCGGCGATTCTGAGAATTCAAATACTTGTTTCTCAACAGCTGATTATTGAATGAAAAATAAGACCACTTGGACAAAATGAAAAAGGAGGTCTCCACAGCTGCGAGTTTCGTCACTAGATTACTCAGGACAACCGGACTTCTTTCCGAGGACCAACTGGAGCAGTTCAGCCGGTCCCTCGAGGAGGCATTGCGCGGTAAGATGGTTAAAATCAGTGAAGCCGTTTAGCTAGATACGTGGTTTAAAAGCTAGCGTATAAGCTTACATAGTTAATTGCAGTTGGTTTCCGTGAGGTCTTGTTGGGTATCATCCGTCTGCCTCATGTGTGGACATTGTAAAGTTTTCTGTGCAATTTGTCTTTCCCTGTAGACCATTACCGACACCACTGGTTCCCCCAGACCCCTTGCCGAGGTTCCGGGTACCGATGCATCAGGATCAACCACAAAATGGATCCGTTGATCGGGAAAGCGGCTTGTACCATCGGACTGCCCCGGGATCAGCTCTTCTCGTTGCTTCCCAGCGAACTCACGATGTGGGTCGATCCGTACGAGGTTTCTTACCGAATCGGAGAAGACGGCTCCATCTGTGTTCTGTATGAGTCCCCGCCACCTGTAGGCACGACTGAGACGGACAGCCGAGGCAGCTGTAAGGAGCAGCTGATAATCGGAAGGTCCAGTCCGGCCAAAGTGAACATGATGACTGTTTCAAGCTAATAAGGCGCGACCGCAACCCGCTCCCCACATCCGCATTTGATGATGTTTCCCTTTTCTGCAAGCAAATGATTTTGGTTTTGCTGCCAAAGCCATGTTTTGTTGTGGCGTTGGATTATAATACACGTTTTCTGTGATTTTACCAATTGTGTACTGTAAATTAGGTGTACAGTAATGTGGTAATGTTTTAAAAATTTATATTAAAGGAAAATTCCTTGAGTTTTTGTAATACACCCTGAGGATCTGTGTTTTGTGGCTTTTATCAGTGTGCTCAAAAAATTCTTGCTTTTGCAGGGCAGATGTGGTTAAATGTTTTTCATGTAGAAGAAACATTCAAGAGAGCCTTCAATTCTACAGATTCTTGCATCTCTGAATAGGACTGTCTGTGATCTGTGGGCAGCTGTAGCTGCATATTTTTACATTTACATTTATTCATTTAGCAAACGCTTTTATCCAAAGCAACATACAAAAGTAAATATAGTGGGCAAACAACAGGCACAAGGACAAGATGTGTACAGGTCATACAATGCAGATAGTGCTGAAGCTGAACACAAGGTCAGTGTAGCAAGACAATTAATTTGATCTAAGGTTACATATATCAAACACAGTCACTGGGACAATAAATTGCTGCTGTACTACCTAGGCAAAAAGTACTACAAATACAATGTAAGAGAGAGTACTACAAATATGAGCCAAGAATCTTAGATTTACAGGGTCAAATGGCAAGGGTCAGTCCAGGTAGAGTCTGAAGAGGTGTGTCTTCAGCCCATGTCTGAAGGGTTGGAGTGAAGGAGTTGTTCTCAGGGGGGTGGAGAGTTCATTCCACCTCTGGGGGGGCGATGATGGAAAAGCGACATTGAGAGGAGCGTGGGCCTTTTGTTCTATTGGTGGGAGGAGCGAGGTGTCGAGCGGGTGTGTAGGGTACGATGAGGTCCTGGAGGTAGGTCCGGGCGGTCTTTTTGCAACAGAAAAGATGAGGGTCGGGGTTTTGAAGCTGATCCTGGCTGCGACCGGGACCCAGTGGAGGGATCTCAGTAAAGGGGTGATGCGGGAGAACTTTGGGAGGTTGTAGATCAGCCTAGCAGCTGCGTTTTGGATGAGCTGCAGCGGCTGAATGGTGCAGGCTGGGAGGCCTGCAAGGAGGGCGTTGCAATAGCCCAGGCGGGAGAGCACGGTGGCCTGGACAAGCAGCTGGGTGGAGTAGGTGGTCAAAAAAGGGCGAGTCCTCCTGATGTAGAAGAGGAGGAATCGACAGGAGCGTGTTGTCTGCGAGATGTAGTCACTGAAGTTCAGCCTGTTGTCAAGGGTGACACCCAGGCTCTTCACAGATGTAGAGGAAGTTACTGTGATGCCATCAACAGTAACTAAGAGCTCTTGAAGGGGAGAGGACGGGATAAACAGTAGATCGGGCTTATCCAGGTTTAGCTTTAGGTGTTTGGAGGCCATCCATTTGAAGGTGTCGGCCAGGCATGCAGAGATCTTTTCGTTGATCTGGGGGGTGGAGGGAGGAAAAGAGAAGATTAGCTGTGTGTCATCGGCACAGCACAGCTCATTCTGATTCAAATTCATCAGAATTTTAAAAGGCAGGGGTACCATTAGTTTCAGCCTGCTTTCAGTTCTTCAGGTTTGAATTGGCTAGCTGAGCTCACACAGTGCTTTCAGTGGGTTGTGTCTGCCTGCTGGGTAATCTGCCTGATCATAGGCCCAGAAAGTGTAGATTTCCTATGGAAGCCATGTTCCAGTTTCTGCGATAGTAAAACTCTTGGCCTCTCATCTTAAGTGAATTCATAGCACAAAATGTATCAAGTGGCATAGTGCAATACACTAAGATTTTATGTAGCACAGTTCATGTGGTTCTCAGGGTGCTTTTCTGTGTGGTAGAGCTGAAGTAGCTTATATGAGCCCTGCATAAAACCTGTGGGGTAGTGGGTAGCAGATGCCCGAGTGGTTACAGCAGTTATGTCACTCCCTGAGACCTGGTTAATATGTTGATGATAGGTTAGGGGCAAATTTAGCTCAACTGGCAACAACACTGGATGTAAGGGTTGGCAGTGAGCAGTGAGAACCCAGGGTCGAAACTCGCTCACTCGCTGGCCCATGCAACATCCATGCAAAAACACAACGCAGTCTACAGCTGTTACAGCAGCAAGATTAAAATTAGGATCAAAATAAGCGAGGATTTCTGACTGAGTTATAAAGCCAAGGTACAGAGCAGGTAAAAGCTTCTACTCCTCTCCCAGGAAATGTGTGGAGAACATCTCAGTGTGGTGTATGGGCAAGCACTGACCACTGCATTTCAGGCCGACTGTAGCCACTCTTATGCAGACTTGAGTAAAATGAAGAGCGAAGCATTTTAGTAATCCAGTCTAGACAGTGCAAGGCCATTCACCAACATTTCAACATCCTGGTTAGGCAGGGCTGGTCTAAATTTAGCCATATTATGGGAATGAAGATGACCACTGAACTCATGTGGTGCAGGCATAGCTCCACATGCTTTTTGACTTGCAAGTTTTGTTTTTGCATGATGTTTGGGTCACTTCAAAACGTGACTGTTCAAAGGGAATTTCTGTACAGGGCTATTCAGTCAAACTGCTCTCAGCCAATCAAAAGCACCTCTGTTGTTTTGGGTTTATTGAGTTTGGAAGAGTTTATTGTCATCCATGTTTCAGTTTCCCACTGACAGAACAGCAACTGCCTGGATCTGTGGGAAATTCAGCATTATGTGAGTGTAGCACAGCAGTGAAATCCATGGTTGATTCTGAGAGTGATGGGAGTAAGGCCTATCCAGGCACCCAGCCTAGAGGAACTCCACATCTCACATCACCCGTCTGAGGGCATGGGTCACCTAAGGAAACAAATTAGAGCCAAACTGATAGATGTGAGTGAGAAAGCTCCAGTAAGCCTCTAAACCCAGTAAGAGTTCATTCTCATCAGTTAGAGTCTGTGATCTATTGTGTGTAAAGCTGCCGAAAAGTTAAATTAAAATGGATACTAACCAGAGTCCCTGGATCAGAGGAGGTCATCACAGACTCTTATCACTGAAGGCTCCTGGGGAATGCGCTGACTGAAAGAATTTCTTCATCGCATTTCTATGGAAGTAGCAGCTGCTATTTCTCTGTCAGCTTAGCAAGAAATAGAATACTGGAGATAGGCCTGTGGTTCCTTCAGTTGGGTAATGATTTCTTCAGAAAAGGCGAGTTTGTTTTTCCGAAAGCAGCTCAACCACAGCTATTTTCAAAGAAGAGGGAACTTCTCCAATGAGAGGTTCACATTGTCAGGACTTCTCCAGGTCTCAATGAGAGGCTGGAACACAGATGCTGATGAGTAATGTAATGTAAAACGAGTCAGCCAGGGCAAGAATCCAAAGTAAATGTTGTGAAATTCATTTTTATCAGTATGCCCTTCATTTGTACATTGGATACTAATTGAAATTCTGTAAAGTATTCATGCAAAATGTCTAGCTGTGTGAGAAGGTTCTTCAGAGAATGTCTTCCAGGTCTCCTCTGTTAATAGCACATACTACATTCACACTAGATCAATCAATAGGGTTGATAGACAAAGTTAAGGTGGATAACACTGAATTTTAGATAATTTTGAAGAGAGTTGAAAGTCAAATGATGTCACAATGAATATTTCAGAAAGTTACTTGAATTTTGTCCACATTGACAAGTTTTATCAACAAAAGCCAATCTGTGTGAGTCTGACATACTATGCCCGAGACAGCTTATCAGACAGCACACGCTGGCTAATTTTAGGCAATTTTTACTTTGACTGTCATTTTGAAAATCACAAATATCAAATATAGTAAGGATAGATGTCTAGGAATTTATGAAAAATGAAGACATTTTACTATGTCCTGTCATGTAAACGCAACCCTGTCTGTGTACTTTGCAGAGTGAGCCAGGCTAAGTGCAAACATAACATCGTGACTGATTCTCTCTATAAACAGAGGGCAGTTTTCAGTCTGGCAGTTCACCATAAAGGCTCGGGTTACATCACAGTCTCTTAGTGAATGGAAGATGAGCATGTTTTTCCTCATCGATAAAGTCTCCCTGACATTGTATGTAATAGGTAAAGTTCCAGAAACCGCTTAGCATCAGGGTTAATGTAACCAACACTAGCTCACAGGGCACAGATAGGAGAGCTGCATCAGCTGAACCTCAAGGCTGACCACGGGCTTAGCCCTTCCTTTCCCACGTACAGTCATCAATACATCAATCTTCGAGACTGGCTCAGCTGCTCCCCCTTCTGGCGAATAGGATGCATGTACCTCACTGCTGCCACACCTGTGAATTCAGGTGAATTCAGAAAGATCACTCAATAGTCAGGATTATGTATGCCACTTACTTCCCCAGGGTACCAGCAGATGGCGATCTTGTAATATGTGCTATGTTCATGTCTCACTTAGAGTGCATACTATGACTGTAGGGATGCATTCATAACAAAATCGCATCGGCGCTGCCCATACGGTATTAGTCCTTTCATGGAACTGTCAACAAAAATATTCTTTGTTGAGAGATTGGATAAGGAAGCAAACAGCAGTCATTTTATAATGATTAACTGTAAACTTTCAGTGACCACGTGACTACTGCTCACCTGTCCTTTTAATCTTTCAGTCAACAACGCCTGACAACACCCAGACAGCACTTCATTTTCACCGGTCATATTTATAACCATTTCAAAGGGGATTTTGTTGTGTGCGCTTTGTGTGTGTGTGTGTGTGTGTGTGTGTGAGAGAGAGAGAGAGAGTGTGTGTGCGTGCGTGTGTGTGTGTGTGTGTGTGTGTGATCACAGCACAACATTTATGTGCTTTCATTTTCAAAGCAGTAGCAGCGGTCAAACGAAGTGCGCATGTTTTTTGAAGTAGAAGAAGTCAGAAAACCGCATCGCGCTGCACGTGGGGGCATTTCTTTCGGTTCTGAGAAAAAGATCGCGGGAGCGTCTTTTTTCCCTCTTAATCAGGAGTTGGACAGGGTTGGACGGCCTGGCTGTGACACGCCAAAGTTGCGCACAGGAAACATATGGAAGAGATCTGCAGGCTGGCCAGTGCCGCCTCCGCCACGTCTCCCATCCTCACAAACGCTCGAGAAGAATTATCCCCACGCGCCGAGCGGCACCTGGCGACCGCAGAGGAGAACGCCCTCCTCTGTGTCACTGTACGAGATGCGAGGAAACCGCAGCGGGTGGGAGGCCACTGTATCTGGTCTTAAATCTATCTTAAAATCAACATTTTCCCAAACACGAGGATTAAAAATCCTTTTACTGCATGCAAAACAGTCCAGCTAGATTTCAAACATGTGCATGTCTATTCAAAATGTTTCTCCTGCAAGAATCATTATATTAAAAACAACTTAGAGTGGGAATATGTTATTTATTACCTGAGTTTTCCATAAAGTGCTCAAAACTATCAATTTCCTGACTCATTTGTGTGTCAGGAGAGATTGCTCAACAATAAGCAGGCCTTCAGTGTGAAGTATTCTTCACACGGTCAACACAGAGGATCTCAGACCTGCACCATTCGCACCACCAAGCAGAGAGCAATGCCTGGAGACTGACCTCAGGTCAGCCGTCTGGGTAACACCTCAGAATACATCTTGGTGAACATCTCAGAATAATTGTAATCAAAATATTGTATTTCTGTAGAAGGTCTTGGAACAATCCCACATTTCACAGAGATGCTGTGGTGGTGGTGATGGTGGGAGTGGGGGGGTCTGGCTTGTTTGTCATGCATGTGCCATTTCAGAATGAGAGCCTACACTGTGACATCACACTCAGCTACACTGTGATATCACAGTCAGCTACACTGTGACATCACAGTCAGCTGCACTGTGTCAGCACAGTCAGCTGTATTAGCAGCTTTGGTCCATGGAGTCTGTGAAGAGAGGAAAACTTTTTGCTACAATATCATAGTGGCCAATGAGCATTAATTAGCCTTTTATGGTGCTTTACCACTTCAACACAAGCTGAAGTCTGATCGGCATCACACGGATTGCTAGGCTGACAACATATGATGTAAGACCCTTTACATCACCACGTTACATCACGTCCAAGATGAGGTTACATCACTGATGAGGTGTTCAGGAGCATGAGAGCAGCGCACAGATGCATTTAGCAGCCATCCTTCACAGAGCTGCCTCTGCATTAAGGAGGGAATTCCATCTGTCCACCAGGAAACTCTGTCCTTACGTTTGAATCATGAATCAAAGTAAATATGACAAGTAACTGGCAAGTTTAATGATCAGAGAAATATTTAGTGAGAAATGCTTCTTATAATTCCTATAAATACCAATTCTAATGCCATTTTTCATTTCCATTTCAATTTGCCATAAAAGTTCTGAGTGGCTGTGTCCTGATTGGAGGTTTGGTGGACCCAATGTTCTGAATCAGTTCTCACTGGAGCGCAAAGGCTATGTCGAAATGTTGTCTGTATTAGAGTAGATGTGTATGTATTATGCAAATGTCCGTATATGGGGCATAGCTGGCTAGCTATTAATACAGCAGCATATTTACTGGGATGATTTGGGTTAGAATCACATTGGGTTAGAATCATCCTAACCTCTAACCTCTAACCCTAACTCTAACCCTGTAACCCTAACCCTAACCCTCTAACCTTTAACCCTAACTCTAACCCTGTAACCCTAATCCCAACCCTCTAACCCTAACCCTAATGCTAACCCCAACTCTAACCCCTAACCTCTAACCTCTAACCCTAACTCTAACCCTCTACCCCTCTAACCCTAACCCTAACGCTAACCTTAACCCTAACGCTCTAACCCTAACCCTCTAACCCTAACCCTCATTCCAGCTCCTGCCAGACCCAGGGCAGGGCCACCTTGACCCCAGGTTGCCAGACATTAGGATCAGACTCTCCACAACACTTTAGTATCATTCCATAGTTTATTCAGTGAAGTCTTACTTTCCTGGTGTCATCTTCCTGTCTGCATGAGGTTGTCCTGTTGAGTTGAAATCTCACTGTCCATTTAATGTCTCGCTGTCCTGGGATAGCATTTGTGTCCAGATGTAGTCTTTCAGACTGGGTTATGTCTATTCAAACAGAGATTCTACTGAAATAGTACTTTTATACCGTGAGCAGACTTTCTGTTTTACCAATCAGTTTATTTTCTTCAAGTCCTTTGAGACCCAGTTCCAGGGTAACATTCCAGCACATAAGTAGGAGCCTAGGATGGAAAATGGCCCAGTCAAATCTTTCAGCGAAAACACAGGATGGGCGTTGAGTGTGATTGTCTGGTCTGTGCGCTCCACAGAGCCCCTGGATTTAGCCTCACATTCAGTCATGCTTTTCAGGCTTCAAGCCACCAGCTTCACCCACTCTGAGCTGTGACCTGGCAGAGGTCTGTCGGGAGAGAATGGCCTGGGCTGGGGTAGACTCAAAAGCTGCAGTTATGTGTAGCATCTCGCTCGAGCTGTGCTGATTAGGGGTTTCAGCCCCTCAGTTCACTTCATGATAAAGGCTTGTACCTACCATTCTGTCAGTGATATTCTCTTCATTAAGGGTTTGAATTCTGATTCCCCTTTTTCTTTTTTCCTCTCTGTGGTTGTGCTGTCTGGCTTGGGAGTGAACACGAGGGGGTGGAAACTCTCCTTAGGAAAAAAGAGATTGAGCTCGTAGTGACTGGAGAAGGAAACGGGACAGTGTTTTATGGCATAGAGTGAAGAGGGAGCCTGGGACATCGGTGAAGGGAGGGACGTTTAGCGGACAGAGGAACAAGACTGATCACAGGAAGGACTGCAAGCTTGTCCTGAGCATCAGTAATGTGAAAATCAGCCTTAGACAGGGTGGGTTTGGCAAAAAGAGATCACGTTCTATGTGTTATCTGACTGAGTGGGTAGTAATTGGCCATTGTAGTAACTGTGATTAATATGGTTAGTGCTCATTTTGCTCATTTCTGGAGTTGTCCTATATTGTCATTTTTGTCAGCAGGAGGAATTTTTACTGAATGAGATTTACCAAGTTCAAAGTCAAAGAAAATATCTTAAAGTTCCTGTACAATGTATATAGCCATTTCTTCTCTCCACTTGTATGTCATTGCAGGCTGACTGATCAATGTGGGCATTTTGATTTTGCCAATGTTGTTAACATTCAGTCTATAAAACAAACTTTTACAAAAAGCTTCTTGTTTGGAACACCTGGTAAAACAGTCTCAGGAGTTAGACAGGGACGATGATGTAATTCTCACACCAGGTGCGTTACCTCTGCCAGACTGAAACAACACCACTTTACACTGCTGAGCAAACGACTGTGTCTGACACAGTGTTTTGTGTATGACCGCTCCATCCCTGTGGCTGTGTCAGACAAAGGCTCTGTTTCAGAGTGCAGCACTATGAGAAATAAACACCATTTACACATGTTTGTTATGATTCATGTAACTAAACGAACAATTAAAAATTGACTTTAAATATTAAAGCCATCCATGGCCCCTATTCCCTGAATGGAGAAGGTTGCTGAAATAAACACTGATCAAGAGATCTGAATGTGCCTGATTCATATTACAGGTGTGTCTGCAGCCGCCCCCCACCCCACCGGCAGCCCAGCGTCTGGGGAATGTTTTTACAGCGTTAATGTGCTGTTGTTCGTCTCCCTGTCAGGGTGGGTTTTTTCAGTGCCTGACATTTTTCTCCACGATACAGATTCTTTAATCTAAACCATACGGTTTGCAAAAGCCGTCTCGGCTTCCTCCTCCGCTTCGCAGGCCAGCGGGCTGTTATTCTTCTCTGTCTGACGGACAGTGTTTACATTGCGAATGATATAGGTGCGGCTCTGCGGGCCAGACCTGCGCTTCCCCCCCCCCCCCTCACCCTCACCGCCACAACAAGGCCAGATCGGCGCTCATATTCAAAACGCTTCAGAAGCTGAACAGGAAAACGCATGTGTGTTTGTTCTTTCAGCATGTGTTATTTACTTGTTTAGCAGAGCAACTTTCATATCATCCATTTATAGAACTGGATATTTACCAAGGTAACTCAGGCTAAGCACCTTTCCCAGAGGGAAAGAGAAGTGGGCTGACTGGGAATTGAACCTGCAACCTTTGGGTTACAAGACATGTTTAAAACCACTAAACTATTGTGCTGCCTGTTTAGGTTATTGAATAAATGAATAAAGTCTGGTTGGACAGATCGGTAAATAATGGGCTCAGAAGAATGTATTGGACTCTAACAGAGTGTTTTGGTTTCGTCAGCTGTTCCAGTCATACTGTGTGTGCATTAGTCATCCCAGAGAAAGCCAAGCTTCAGAGCCTTCAGCAGGGTTGCTTAACACTGAAGATTAATGGGCTATAATTCTATAGAGCTCTTAACAGCTAATATTAATGGTTTATAATTGCAACAATACGTCTTATTTAAAACATGTTTTTTTCTCTATTCATGTATTTAACTCAGTCCAACACTGTCTGCTAATAATTAAGGTCAGTGAATGTGAATAACTTCTACCAGCTAGTGAATGTTTTAATCTGAAGGGCGTGACAAATCCTTTTGGTTATGTCTCCCATTTGTCTATTTTAAGACGTGATTCCTTGAAAATTCTTCTCTTACGTCTGTTTCAGATGTCATATCTTTTAAATCTGAAAACAATTTGATTTTACATGGTTGCAGCCCTCTGAACCTGAGGCTGGATGGAAGCAGCAGCTCCAGCAGGATTTCCCAGAATGCAACAGTAGGCCTGCTGTGGTGCCAGCTGGGGGATTTAGAGGTCAGGAAGGAAGTAATAACCAACAAAGCCCTTAGGATGAAACTGAAGGTAAACCTGATGCAGCTATGACTTATTCAAATAAATTTTCAAAACAGTATTCAAAAAAAGGATTGCATGTAACACAGAGGAATGTGTGGTTAAAATGAGGAAACAAGGTGACTGTGACAGACAGTGATAATCTACACATGTGTGCTCATATAATAGACTCATAATGAGAGCAGGAGGTTAACACAGAGCGTGTTGAAAACTGACACAACATTCCGCTCAGAGAGCGGGAGAAGGCATATATCAGAGCCGTTTGTCACAGAGTCTGGCACCTTCTACAGCGGATGGTTTATACATCTTCAATGTTTCATTTGTTTCTGCGATTAAGTTGGGAATTCCTTGCACCAGATATTTCAGACAAGGGCTTGAGGCCAAAGTAGCGTGAAATCTATATTTCTCAGGGGTATAAGTGATAGCTAACAGCCAATACTGTTGCTGGTGTGAACATAATATTTAATTTGTTGAAAATTATTCTGTTCTAATCAAAGAACTAAAATAGTTGTCTGCAAATCTAATTTGGCTAAATTTTTATTGGATACAGATATATCCTGTTTTTTTCTGTTGTTTCTTTTTATTATTTATAATTCGACCTTCACTGGAAAAATAAGCTTGAAAATGATTTTTTTTCTAAGGCTCTTGAATGATTCATCAGTAGTTTGGAAATGAGACAGAAACACATTCCATTTAACAGAACAAATATGAGCAGTCGGAGTGCGCACAGAGTAAAGCCAAATGCCTCCCTCCACACTGCTCCCCCCCCTCCCCATCCCAACCCCTACCCCCCCACACCCCCCACACCCCCCACGCCAGACAGGACACTGTTTCAGTAGTGCAGCCTCCTTCCAGCACGTATAGGGTTAAACCTGCACCAAAAAAAACTCCAGCTGAAGCATCCCGGCCAGCCGCTTGTGAGGGCTTTAAAGATTGTTTTTTAAAGCTCTCATTTACTCTCAGGCACTGAGAGAGCGCACTGCCTGTCCCAGACCGCGACGTGTGCGCACGACTCGGAGTCCCCGCTCGCACCATGCAGCTCACTTCGCTGTTCCTCTCCTTCCTCTTTGTGCCCTTGGCTCTGTGCTCCTCTGGACCAGCTCTGGACTGGAGCTCGCTGTACAGGGATAGAGCTGGCATCAGCAGCCAGGAACGCGGTCTGCGCGAAGCCGAGGTCTTCATGGAGGCAAAGAAATCAAAGGTACTGCGACTGCCTGTAACTCTGCACAAATCACACACCTGCACTTATAGAAACCTATAAATAAAATTTACTTTGTCACAGCTGATTGCATTTCTATTTATACATTTATTGTAGATAAGGAAAATAAATTGCATGGCAGCAACACATTGAAGCACATAAAGAATTTCAGCAGTGCATCTGTAGCCAGAAGTTAATAGTTTTTTACAGATGTGCTGGACCGTGGCTCTGTGGAGACTGATATATATAATGACTTTCACCATACCAAAAAAATAAGATAAAGTAATGTTACACGTGTAATTAAATTCACTTTAATTAACCTAACCAAAACCAAATATTTCAGTTTCATGCATCTTTGCACCTGATACTGATCCAGCATTTTGAGAGGAATATGCCAGCGTCACAGACACGGTCTGACTCACTGATTCCCTCTGGATGCCTCTCCTCACCACAGAGTTTACATGTCAAATAGTGGTCAGGAAATTAGCCTTGTGAAGCGTCTGGTGTAGCGGTCAGCAGGGAATCCTGCTGCCCCCTTGGGCAAGGCTCAGGGCAGTGCTGTTTTCTGCATGCTCCATTGTGTAGACTCACAGAATGTGCTTATGTGTAAGTCTTGTGTTTCACAAATCACCAAGTGGGACCATATTTTAGTGGATGGTCTGGAGCTGATTTTACCACTGTCTCTCAGGGGCTCATCCAGGGTATTTCTATGGAAAGCTCAGTGAGACAACCTTGCCAAAAGACCTCACACCATGTTGCTGTGTGCAGCTGATTGCGGTATGTTGCTAGATCGCCTGCAAACTTGTTTGAAAGTGGGCGTGGCTTGCACTGTGGATGTGGCAAGCCCCTCCAAATGAGTGCAACCAGTTCAGGACCAAACTGAATTTGATTGGTCAGCACCACACTACACACCCCCTTTTCAATGTAATTTTCCAGACCCACCATTAAATAATTTATGTTCATCTACTGGGTGGAAAAAATGGAAAATGCTTTTTTTAAGGTGGGTGGAGCTGGGCAGGTAGTGGGGTGCTGTGTTTGTTTCTTGAAAGCTGAGAAAGTATCACTTTAAAATGGAAAATTGTATTACCAAATGTGTTTACTTTCCTGTTTATTTGCCTTTCTGGCTTTTAATTTTCACTGCCTTTGAGGCAGAGCTGAGTTTGTGGCTCTCTCTATCATTGTTCATATGGAAACACCTCTGGGTCTCTGCCACAGCTGTGTGACCTGGAGGAGATAAATAACAGAGCTGCACAGACACCTGTGCTTCGCGGCTGCAGGAGGGTGCTCAGGCTGCAGCAGCCACGTCTCCCTGGGGGTGACAGTCAGTGACCCTTTATGAGAGAGGGTGATTGGGGGGGGTGACACAACGGGCTTCCAGGTGCTTCTGCTGTGTGTGAGAGGTTTCTTTAGGGCATCAGGATTCCTCAGGGGGAGAACGTCGGCACGGTAACCGCACTGGTCACTCATCCATCATTCAAATCCTCCAAGGAAAAATGCAAACAGAAAACAGCTGACCGGGAGCCTCACTGAATCTTCAGATGAGGATGCTGATGTGTGCAGGATGGTATGTGCCGGTGTTTTTGCGTTTGTGATGACAGCCCTAACAGTGCATCTAATCCCCAGAGAGACGTGATCACCGTCTCTGACCACAGTACGGCATACCTGCCTGCAGACCAACCTGAGGGGAGCCCGGTGCCTGCCAAGGAGGACACAGGTGAGCCCACCTGCAGTCCCCACCTGTCAGTCAGAGGACAGTGATTCATCTCCATCCTGTCATCGGTGTCCTCCTCGCAATCTCTGTGTTTGGGTGCGCGCGGTAGCACTGACAGGAAACCGCCATGTTCTGCTGAAGTGTTTGCATGTCTCCTGTTGGCTCGGATCCAGCAGCAGATGGGATCCATACCCAGCGCTGGAGGTCTTCTGAACACATGTCTGCGCTGCAGTAAGAATGTCAACACTACCGAATATCAGCCATGAATTTCCCTGTAAATATTGCCAGACTTGCTTGTCTTGGATCCATGCCAAGGGCAGTCCAGCATCATGAGCAGGTTATGCTGTGACATGAGCATGTTGCCACTGCTCTGTTTGTAAAGTGTCAGTGTCACCTTAACCTGTTTTATTACCTATTTAAAGCTATTTTATTCAATGTTAGTGTTAATAGCATAACTGTAATCATATCTATTAAACTCTTCAGTCAGCCACAAGGACAATGCATATTGGCTCTCTGTGTTTAGTATCAGCCACTCTTAGGGCACAGTTTTTTCCTGCATAATTCGCTTATTCATGCTAACAGAGTGTTCTGGGTGGTTTGCTCTGGTATATGATGCATTAGTATATATAATCATGGTTGTTCTATTGCAGTCTTTTTTCACAGAGTAGCACGGTATATCTCACTATGAATTCCACCTCCTTCGTGTGGCTTGTATCCCTATCATTGTATCATGGCTTTTTATCTTCCGGTCTGTTTTATGATGTAACTGTCGTTAACTTGCCTTGTTTCTCTGTAATTCTTTCATTGGGATATGCTCTGTGCCTCTCCCTCTGCTGACTGGAATCATATTGATCATTGATAAATTGGTTGAAGTGAAACTCGGGATCTGATTGGTTTCAGAGCTGCCCACCTGCCTGCTGTGTGTTTGTCTCACTGGCTCCGTCTACTGCGAAGAGGTCGTTCCCGACATGACGTCTGTGCCGGCCCTTCCCAAAGAGACAGCCTACCTATACGCTCGCTACAACAAGATCGCAAAGATCACAAATAAAGACTTCGCAGACATCCGTGAGCTACTTGCTTTATTATATCATTATACATGCTTTCTTGTGACCTCTGGTTCAGATTTGATTGTTGACACTATCTGAGAATGTTATACAGAAATATTATACAGAGCATGCTTCAGTTACTACACGTGCAGCTTTTTATTTTTATTTACAATCTCATTCACTATTACTAATCCACTAGCATTCTTTCACTCACTGTTTTGGAATATACATTTCAGTGCATGACAGGGAAATTAATATGACAGGGTGATTTGAAATGGGAAGAAAATTTCAGGTTATTTTAGGATTTCTAAATAGCTGTGCATTGTTAAGGAGTATAATTAATTTACAAAGAAACCAAATTAAACCAGCCTTTAGTTCTGATGCCACTTAAATGCACTGAAATATGACTGTATGGTAGTAATGCTGAGATGGCTACCATTTTAATAAAATATCTTTTTTGTTGCAGACACCTTGAAGAGGATCGACCTGACTGGAAATGTGATCTCTGAGATCGAGGATGGTGCATTCTCAAAACTCACCCAGCTGGAGGAACTGTCGCTGGCCGAAAACAAGCTGGTCAAATTGCCCATTTTACCGACCAAACTCACCTCCTTCAACGCCAACTACAACCGTCTCCGGACCAAAGGCGTGAAGGCCAACGCGTTTAAGGTACTGTGGCGTGATGAACAGGTGTAATGATACAGATAATGTGCCTGGATTAACACACAGTGATAATCCAACGTGGCCTGAATGAGTCACAGTGATGAGATGGCAACATTAGGAAAACACAGAGTCAGGGCCAGGAAAGTGTTGTGGTCTCAGTGACTGTAAATTAAACTGGATAGAGGCTCCCAGGTGGATCAGACAGCACAAGCGCTTGTTCCAAGTGCAGGCTGAGCCCTGCAGCCAGCAGCCAAAACCAAAACAATGACTGGCAGTGCACACTGGCGGGACAGAGTGGCTTCGGGGGATTGGATATGGGCGGGCAGGTCAGCCAGGAGGCCCTCATCACTCTGTTCTCTGCACCCTGAGACTCGCCGGACGCCTGTGAATCACTCAGACAGTGTCAGGGAGATGTGCCTGTCGTTGGCCTCCTGGTGCATTTTGGGACTTGTAGTGTGATAAATAGTCACGGTAGGCGAGCATATAAGTGGTGACTACTAAAAGTTGGGGGAAAAGGGGAAAAATGCAAAAGAATAATAATTAATAGACTGGATAGATGTGATGTGGTGCCATGGTGGGGCAGTGTAGAGCAGTAGCTGTGCAACTGGCCTGAAAGTGAGTCCCTGTGTGTGGCCACCTCTCCTCCCCTGCATCAGTAAATATACAGCTGTATATCTAAAGGGTCAACGGCTGCGCTGTATAACTGCTTCAAATGAATAGTGAAAGTATCCAGGCAAACCTTTTCTGATTGGGTAGCAAATGTTTCCTCTCTGACTGAAACATGACTGAACATCTCAAGGATTACGTGGCTGTTAAGTGTCTGGGCCTAACGCCGACACCCCTCTTCGTCTGTAGCGGCTCACTAGGCTGGCTTACCTGTACCTGGCTGACAATCAGCTGGAGGCCGTCCCACTGATTCCCGAGAGTGTTCGCATCTTACACCTGCAGGTGAGTCTACCTGTGCATTCCTCAGCCGCCCCCTGCACTCACCTGCCATACACTCCAAACTGATGATGAATACAGTCACTGTGGCACTGTGAGCCTAAACTCTAAGCCGCTAATTTAAGTGGGAATTACATTTTTACATTCTTGCACAATATCAGCTCTTACTGAAAGTGTAGAGGTTTTGTTAAGAAATGTGTAAAGAAAAGTTTTAAAGGTTTAAGAAAAAGTTTGAAAAAAAAGTATGAGGTAAAGTTTATGGAAAAAGTTATCCTTTCCTATAGCCTGACACACAAAACTAAGCCGAAAAGCAGATAGATGACACGCCAGCCTTTGAGCCCAGGAGATTCTGCATTTGATATCCACCATTTCCATCTTTCACTGTCTGACTCCATTAGAGCCTGAAACACTGTCTCCTGTCGCACACAGAACAACAACATCACAGCCATAACCGACGAGACCTTCTGCAAGGGGAACAGCACACGCTACCTCCGCACCAGCATGGACGAAATCCGTATGGATGGCAACCCTGTGGTTCTGGCCCATTACCCCAACAGCTTTGTGTGCCTGCGGTCGCTGCCAATCGGACGATACTACTGAAACAGCGCTGTACAGCCAACAGGGCAAAAAATGTGACCATAAGTACATTCCCACAGTGAAGAGCTAATACAGTCGACCATATGGTTTTCTGTGTGGATAATTCAATTGAAAAAAAAAAAACTCAAAGTAATTTCTTATTCTCAGAACTTACAAGCTGTTTCCTTGTTTGTTTCATGCTCAGATTAAAACATTTCATTTAAATGTGAGAGTTTGTAAAGCCTGTACAGTCATTTTGGGACACTTTGCGGTTAGACGGGAAGAGCCCCTAGTCTTGCAATTGGCACTAAGCCTGAGGTGGAGTTAGCAGGCATCTTTCCCCAGCCTGTGAGTGTGACAGTTCCATGCCACGTCCCTGTCCATTTGGCACCGTGGCATTGATTGAGTCAAATAAAAAGTCATTCATTTTAATGTGATCTTTTAAATTTGAGATGTAAGAATTGACATTGGACCAGATATGTTCTACATAATATACTTGGATCTCTTGTCCTGGCAACAGACTGTATGAGTAAAACGAGTCCCGTCTCATACTGACAGTGCTTCCCTGAACATGTGGAGTTTAACTCTGAACTTTCCATAAGAATTCTGTGAATTATCTTCACTTCAACTGTTTTTAATTTTAAAAGCAAATGTTGCAAGTACTAAGTGTGCATAAATTCTGTATCCTTTGTTCTCTGTAGTCTACTATAATGTACAGCAACATTGAAATTATGAAATAGTTTAAATTTCAAATGATTAGAGGAAGTGGTATAATCAATGCTGTATCTTTTCTATATGGTTATGTACCTGAAGTTGCAACCTGATTTCAAATGTATTTTTTTTTATTACTACCTATGTGGATCAGTGACAAGTAGACTGTATTAAGTTTGTGTGATTAATTTTCCTCTTCAATTTGAATAAAACTGAATGTTTTTTTCTTTATTTCCAAAATACTGACCCCACTCATCTAAAAATTAAATGATTCAACTCAATCATTCATGTATTAAATTTAGTCCTATATCAGTGAGAACTCAACCTCTTACCATATATTATTTAATAGTACAATGACACAATACAAAACAATATGATAATTGTGTTAATGTGTTTATTTTATTGTTTGAGGAGCATTTATCCAGCTTGAATTTATTAGCCTGTGCACCATGCATTTCATTTCAGCACTGAGGGGGTTAATTGTGCACTGGTAATCCATATATACATGAAGGTGAACAGACTTTGCACTATGCACTGATCCTGGGTCAGTATTTACCTTTTACACTAGATGGTTGGTGTAGGTGATTGGGAGTAGGAACCTTGATCTTGGATCAGCTTTTGGGAAATGAAACCACATAGAGTACTTTCATGAATGTGCAGAATTGGACTTTCTCCCTGGAACTCCATAAGGACTGATCTAACTGGTAGCAGCATGAAGGAATACAGCTGAGGTCAATGAACCACCCAGAGAAACCATCAGAGAGACCATCAGAGAAACCATCAGAGAAACCATCAGAGAGACCATCAGAGAAACCATCAGAGAGACCATCAGAGAGACCTGAACTGCACAGTAGTTAAACTGCATTACTGTATTGGTCCAGACAGGTTTTTCAGGGGAACACGTTTTTAAATGATGCAACTCAGCGTGTGACTGCAGACCAGTGAAGCTGACTCTGTGTATCTCCCCAGGCCAGAGAGAGCAGTATATACCGCACAGCAGCTGCGGGAGAGGGGAAGGGCCTACCTGCACTGACCACGCCCGAAAAAGTGGATCAAACCTGGACAGATATGCAAGGGACTGAGGAGTGCTCGTGCCAAATGAGAATAATTCAGGTGCAATATGAGCATGAACATGTGAAGTGGCACCATCTCACCTTCACGTCTACAACCAGAACATCTTCAGAAAGACGGAGCTCAGCTTCGTTCACCGAGAGAACAGTTATGCTTTCCAGCAGATCCAACAGCTGGTGCTCTTCTCCGTCAGGAGCAGGAGATTGCATTTCTTCACAGAGGATGTGTGGAGCGGATCAGAGGCTACAGGCTCAGCATTTCAGAGGCTCAGGGTGAGTATCTGCTTGCTGTCGGCGTGAGGATGTGTGATCGTCAGTGTGAGGAGCTGTTTTTGGGGAAATGCCACAGCACAGAGGGAAAGACTACACACTGTTCCACCAAAAAGCGCTTAACATTGAGATCAGCAAGGAGAAGAAATCATACATTTCTCATGGTTTTAACATTTGTAAACTAGTTAATCTTTGGTAATGCAATAACCAGACATCACCGTTGCAAGCAACGGCATAAATCACGCAGCTTATTTTGACTGTGATTATGATAAAAATCTCCTATTCTCAGATGAGTATGAGATTACAGTGAGCTGTGTGAGAGTGATTATCTGCAGCATTTTTCCCCTCCGCCTATGCCAGGATAAACTCCCAGACCAGACTATAAAAAACAGATGTTACACAGCAGAAAAACGACTTTCCAAAACATTCCCAAGATCTGAAAAAGGCCACATTTTACAACTCCACTGTAACCAGATCACAGGAGCAATCTTCACTCATCAATACATGAACGGGTGACAATATCCAGATGAGTGGTAGAGGGAAGAGCAGTTTTCAGTTTAGGAATATATTTCTTCTGTTGGTTTATCGGATAATTCTAAGGTATGTCTCCCTCACCTCTAATTATACCACCAAAAAATAACAGAAAATCAGAAATTGGTCAATTATTCAAGGATCTGGCAGTAACTGGTTTATTGATTAGTGTTACAACTTCACTGTGACTGACCCAATCATGAGAATGTAGCATTAATATAAGGCCCAAACCATTGTGTGAACACAACAGCCAGGTTATTAATAAAAGTCATTAACATTAAACATACTGAACATATTTTTCTTAAATAAATTAATAAAAGCATAAACATATTGCGATTTTTTAAAATTGTGTTGTACTTGTGTTTAAATAAAGTATAAAGCCTCTGGAAACAGCAAGTGAGTCATTAGAAATAAAATAAATACCAAGCATGTGCTTGGACCCTCTCCACACCCTCTCCACACCTCTCACACAGACAGATTCTGGAGTCTCACTGCATTCCTGTCACTGACCTACAGAGGACCAAACGCTAACTGCTCATACAGGCAAGGTGACGCTTTACAGAATCAGGCAAGGACAGAGAGTACCGGTACATCTGGGTGAAGGCTTTAAGCCAACGCCACACATTAAAAGGAGCAGAAAACAAAAAGTGTGCTGAGATATTTAACCTTCCGAAAGAGAGACTGGAACCCAAAGAGACAGAAAGCGCAGAGTCTGTCAGTCAGGAGAGACTCACTCCCCGAGGCCACCAAACAATGGCTTTCATTATCCTGTCTGCAGTAGAAATTAATGGCAAAGGAAGCAGGTTTCTCCTCTTTCCAGAAACGAAATACTGGAGAGAGGGGTACCCTGAGCTCCCGACAGGCCAAAAGTAAGCCTGCATCCTTGTGCTGACTGCAGCTGCATCTGCCCTGCCTATCAGAGGGAACGTGGAAAAGCCAGTGTGTGAAACCTGACAGCATGGCAAAACGGGACCTGCTGAGGTTAGTAAAAAGGGTGTTGTTTAGAAGCAGGGCACCTCTATAGTTATAAGCACTTTCTTGTGTTAATGGGGCTACTCTGCACCTCGACAGTCAGTGCAACTCAGCACACATTTTTCTGATTAAGATAAAGACTCTGCCCAGACTTACAGTAATATTGAACCAACAGAAACAGTTTTATAGTGGGTATGAGGTCATTGCAGGCTGATAACATTTGGCAGATATCAGACAGCATATTCTGCACTCCAGGACTCACGCAGAGCTGTTCAGGAACAACACTGTTTCTGTGCTGTCCAGGTTACTCACAGTCTGGGGTTATCTGCTGTGCTGTGTTTCTGCTCTCTGTCTGTGTAAAAGCGTTGTGTGATTGATCAGCACATCTTATCTGGACAGGTAGCAGAGGGGGAGGGGCTAAGGCAGCTGTTTTCACATTCTTTCTGTGTATACACACACACACATACACGAACAAACACGTACGCACACACACACACACACACACACACACGCACAGTACTGTTGACGTTAGTTCTAACTGATATGTGCTTTTATTCAAATGCATAGTATACAAGGTATATACATAATCCTGAGACATCCAGTGGTACACCATCTGTTTTTATAGAGTTGGACCATTGGAGATTTACACACGGCCCAGACATAAGGAGCTAAAACTGTAGCAAGTGGGAAAGTACTTTCTGATGTCTCACTGAAAGGCATCTCTACAATAAAGGTCTCATGCAGCCCAGAGCTGGGTGGCTCCATATTTAAAATAAAAACATCTGCCATCCAGCTCTAAGACAATAGCTTTTCTGTATGCTCTAAGCTCCGTTCCCTTTTCCTTGAAATTCAAGGCACAAATAATCAGAGGCAGAAAAATTGCAGAACCAAAGACACGCTTTCAAGTATTTAAGTATGATCCAGGGTTATACTGCCCTCTGCTGTTTCACCCTGTCCATTGCAGGGAAAACACCTGTGGCAAACGCTAAACTAGTCTGTAGGTTCTGTTATGCAGCCCTGTTATTATCTGATTACTTATGGTTGTGGTCATTTTCCTACCAACAAAATAAATCCTTATAAATACCTTGTGTGGGTTTTTTAAATAGTACTTTCTGATCTGTATACACTTTATTTTTTCCCATTTATTTCAATTCACAAGTCAACAGGTGTGCAGCCAAGCCAAGCCAACCAAAGGAAAGTCCCCTACGGAAAGCCACAAGTCCCAACAGTCAGGCCAGACCACACGTCACCATAACTGAAATTAAAAGTCTCAACGGTAGCCTTTCACCAGCTCTCGCACCATGGACACGGGCATCAGCAGGAGCTACTCGTCACTCCACACTCAGGCACTGCTGACTCTGTCAGCTGACTCTCAGCTGAGGGGATGATGTCATTGGAGTGGCACCCATCCGCCTCTGCGGGCCTCAATCTCCTCAGGCATGCGGCAGGACAGAGGCTGCCATAATGCGGCCAGCCCAGCGGACACAGTATCATAAAAGCATTAATAAGTGTGTTTTAAAAAACAGAAACAAATCAGAAATGCTTAAATACCAGACTTATATCAAGGGTGCCCAATGTGACTAAGGAATCTACCACCGGGGGGTTCAGAGGTCACATCACTCCGTCACAATCTTCCTCAACCTTAAAGTCCAGTATTCAGAGGCCAGCTGTGTTCAGTGTTCAGAGAGTTCAGAGAGCAGCTGTGTTCAGTGTGCAGAGTGTGCAGAGGGCAACTGTGTTCAGTGTTCAGAGAGCAGCGGTGTTCAGTGTTCAGAGTGTTCAGGGAGCAGCTGTGTTCAGTGTTCAGAGTGTGCAGAGGGCAGCTGTGTTCAGTGTGCAGTGTTCAGGGAGCAGTGTGTGTTCAGTGTGCAGTGTTCAGGGAGCAGCTGTGTTCAGTGTTCAGAGTGTGCAGAGGGCAGCTGTGTTCAGTGTGCAGTGTTCAGGGAGCAGTGTGTGTTCAGTGTGCAGTGTTCAGGGAGCAGCTGTGTTCAGTGTTCAGAGTGTGCAGAGGGCAGCTGTGTTCAGTGTGCAGTGTTCAGGGAGCAGTGTGTGTTCTGGGAATCTGAGAGGACCCTGGAAGGGGTGTCAGACTTTCCCAGAAGCGTCAGTCTGTGCAGAGGGTTTCAAACACAGGAATAACAGGAGGTGAAAAGGTCAAAGCTGGCCGTGCTTCAACCTGGTACCTCTGTGTCTTAGGCAGATGTTTCTATCCTCTGAGGCATATTCCATAAACCATATTCTATTTTCCAGGAAAATGCAGCACACGGACATCAACTGAAGAAAACAGGAAATATAATTGCAGGAATAATTTGTCTACAGTTAGAGGTAAAAACGGAAAGAGCAAAACAGCTTTCATTTATGACCAAAAATGAAAAACCTCAGAAGAAATTGTTTTCCTAAAAGCTTCTTATATTTGTGCAAGCGGAAATTAAAATGATGCTCAGAGAAGCACAATGCATGAATGCAAATTTGCTACTTTGCAAAATTTTGACAAATGTGTCAATTATTCAGGAAATCACTCTCCTGCCAAGAACTCAAAGTCATCTTTTCATCTGACACAGTTGTTTTGTGGGAAGCGGGTTGTGAAAGATTCTCCACACTGCCACGACCTCCTCCTTATTCCAGGAATCTTGATTTGACCTGCATGTACAATAACAGCCACACTGTTAAAGCTGCCTTTCCTAGTAGTGCTGTTTCCTCCTGTCTCTGTGAAAAAGATGTGAGTCATAGTCAAACTGGCACTGAGACCCTGAACTGCGAGCTGCCAGCCCTGCTCATCCTCACACACACACACACACACACACACACACACACACACACACACACACACACACACACACACACACTCACACTCACACACACACACACTCACACACACACACACACACACACACACACACACACACACACACACACACAGAGCCCTGCTCATCCTCACACACACACACACACACACACACTCACTCACACACACACACACACACACACACACACATACACACACAGAGCCCTGCTCTCTGTAAAACACCCTCATACACACACACACACACAGAGCCCTGCTTTCTGTAAAACACCCTCATACACACACACACACACACTCACACACACACACAGCCCTGCTCTTTGTAAAACACTCTCGCACATACAGGACTATGTGCATTGTGTATGTGTATTAGTTCTGTGTTCTGTGAAAGACTTCCCCCCCATTTCATCATTTTGGGGACTCCTGTGTATCCCTCTATATCATCCTTATGTTTAAATTGTGAGGTTTAGCATCATCAGCAGTTTCCATGGTGACAGGGGGAAAGAGGAATAGGAACCATATGGAAGACCATGTGTTCAGCCTGTGTACTGCTGCCTGCCCAAGCCTGTTACCCCAATACTGCTGCCTGCCCACGCCTGTTACCCCAATACTGCTGCCTGTCCAAGCCTGTTACCCCAATACTGCTGCCTGCCCACACCTGTTACCCCAATACTGCTGCCTGTCCAAGCCTGTTACCCCAGTTCTGCACTCTGTCCTCTGTTACCCCAGCACTGCTCTCTGATGATCAGGCCTCTCCACACTGATGCCAAGAAGCATCTTACAGATTGGCCTCCCCAGCCGTAACCTTTCCCTGACAGCGGAGCGGAAATCGTACAGCAGGCTAAAGAGAGAATAGCAGGAAGAGCAACTCGCTGTCCACACAGAGGAAGTGATGATGGAGCAGTTTTTACGCTGAAAGATGAGGTGCGATCAGGACATCTGGTCTGCGAGGCAGTCACAAGCGCCCTCACTGAGTGTAGCGTTTAAACACAAGCTGTCTGCTGCTTTTCCTGGAAATCATACAGTTAAAAAGCAAAGGCAGGATGTTTAACATTACAATACTGTCATTTAGCATGCACGCTTATAAAGGTTACAATTTTAACCATTTATAAAGCTGGCAACTGCAGGTTAATTACCTTGCCCATGGGTACAATAGCCGTGCCCCAGTGGGACATCTAACCAACAACCTTTTAGTCACAAGCCCTGCTCCTTACCACTTCACCACAGTGCTGCTGTTTCAGCCAGCTGGCTGGTATTGCACAGGATTTTGCAGCAGAAGATCAATTCTGTGTCTAGCACAGCTTTTAGTGGGCTGCAGGACTCATCCTTGGCCACATCTGAGTTTCCTGCTCTAAATCTGAAATAAAGCTCAGCTCTTTGTTCAGCCAGTGGTTAAGAAAGCTCACTGCCAGTGTGCTGCAGTTTTGAACCCTGGATGGGGACTTGCTGTTGGGATGGGTTCAGTAAATATCCGGGCGTGTAAATGGATCTGAAAAAGGGTAGCTGTGTGAGTATATCTGTTAGATGCTGCCAACCAATGAGATGCTTGAAAAGCCTCTAAAATTTGCATAAACTATGGCTGGATCAAAGCAAGGCCTCACCTTCCAGGAGTAACATAGTCACTCTGAATCCCTATCGCTATCTACCCATAAACAATCCCCAGCTCCACATGGTCATATTTTATTATAATACACTTGGTGTAACAATTAACAGACTCATGAAATAGCTCAAAATGAGGCAAATAAATTTCTAATGGTATATCTATACCCATGTAAGATTTGTTTTGACTCAAGGAGCTATTCTTATTGGATTATACACTGCACATCATGTGCCTGATCACTCACGCCCCTGTGTTATGAGTGTTTGGAGACATGCTAGCTGGCCAGTGGAAATGCCTGTATGTAAAAGAGGTGAACATGTTAGGAAGCTTGCTGCATTCTTCGTATACTGACATTCTCAAACGTGACCCTACGGAAAGCCACAAGTCCCAACAGTCAGGCCAGACCACACGTCACCATAACTGAAATTAAAAGTCTCAAAGGTAGCCTTTCACCAGCTCTCACACCATGGACACGGGCGTCAGCAGGTATTGCCAGGACACCATCCCATGAATGTGACACCTATATTTATACGCATGTATGCAAGCACACGTGCACGCACGCACTCTCGTGCTTTATATTCAGTTGTCTTGACTGTGACACCATTCCAAAGTTGCACACAAGCGAGGCAGTTAAAACCCATACCACTGATGGCATTTTAGGACATCATGCTGCACAGATTCACTCACACTTATAATGATCTGATTGGGTCATCCCATTCACTCTACCCAATGCACCCAATCCAAAACTTTGGGAACGTCTACAAAGTGATGTAATTCAGTCAGCTGACAGACGAGGACATCCCATCGAGTTTGGACACCATACAAGAGAGGAAGGCTGGGTGCCTCCCTCTGCAGACCGGAGCACATTCTGACGTGGTGCACTCAGAGCTGAGGGAGACCAGGGACCTGAGAGGACATGTGAAGCTTCCCGCTGACTGTCTTTGAGGAAGCAGATTACTGCGTGTCTGAGGGAAGTTTCAGTGCTCCACTACCTGCATTGTACTCACAGAGAGATCACACTGTGCAAAGCTCACAGAGACAGCAGTCTGTGCACACTCCACAGACCAAGACATGATCCCTCTTCTGATTCTTGTTCTTATGATGCCCTGTGATGCACAGCACCAGGAGGTAAGTGGGAAATGTTAAGAGCTGTGAATGCCAGTATAATAATAAAGTGTATTTGTGTTAGTGTGGTAGAGTATTAAGCATAAGTATTAAGCATAACCCAAAGGTTACTACTTTGATTGCCTGGTAGGGCACTGCGGGTGAACTCTGGAGTGAGGTACTTAGCCTGCATTGCTTCAGTTAATATTATCAGCAGAATGAAGGAATGATGTAAGCAGTGTCCTCATGTTCATAGATGCTGTAAATAATATTAGAGTTCTCTCGGTCTTAGCTTTTATCTGCTCAACGTGAAATCCATGGAGAAGATCAGAGGGTAGAGCATTGCTTATTTTACTAGCACAACTGGTTTTAACATCTTGATTGGGATTGGGAAAAAATAGTTATCGATTTATACAAAAAACATTTAACTGCTATATTCATGACATCTAGAATGTGGGGTGTCAGTTAATCATTTTTTCACAGTTGCTTAATTTTCAATCATTACATATTTAGAAATAATTATAGCTTTATATGGGATGAATGTAATGGCAATTTATTCATATCTAAATTCATCCAGTTATTAATTTCTGTATTCCAGTTTGATCACTTGATTGTGTGTCTACAACAATATGATTTGTCTTGGGCCAGGGAAACTGGTCTTATCCTGTCCCAGCAGCAGGTCTGTGCAGTGTAATAAATAATCTCCTTGATTATTTATTAATCAATTATGTATATATTATTTACATATGTGAGAGATGTGAGTTAGTGAGATGTGAGTGAGTATATATATATTTGGCAGTTAGAATGCTCAGCTGGTTCAGAGTTAAGCGGTGACTATAGCACACAAACGGAATGCTTCTCTTGCCCGTCAGAAGCCCCAGGGCCGCTGTGATGAGGTGCGCGTCCTGCGATTCTCCACCCCCTGCGCCTCCTGCGCCGTCACGCCCACGCTGCTGTGCCCTGGCGGCTCTCGCAAAATCACAAAGGACATGGGGACAGCTAACTGCACGTACGCACCCCCTGCCAGCTCATCTCACTCACAGAGACCCATTTCAACCTTCACTCACAGACAGAGACCCATTCCAACCTTCACTCACAGACACAGACCCATTCCAACCTTCACTCACAGAGACCCATTCCAACATTCACTCACAGACAGTACCTCATTCAAGCTTTCAGTCACAGACAGCACTGCAATCCAGCCTTCACTTACAGACAGTGCCTCATTCAAACCTTCACTCACAAATAGAGCTCCATTTCAACTCATTCACTCACAGAGTGGATCAATTAATCTTGAGGCATTGACAGGATGAACAGTCGCACTCACAGACAGGATTCGCTCTGAAAAGTGAGAAGTTGCTGATGTTGTAACTATAAAGGCCAGAGTGTATCTCAGAGTCTAATGTTCCCCCTCTTTCAGCTGTTGATGTTCCAACATCACAGTACTGGATACTCTGCATCGGTGATCTGCAGTGTCAGTCTTGTTTAAAGACTGAAGACAGCACTTTCACTCTTGCATCAGGAAGCAGTGAAGCTGACAGAGCTGCTCTGTGACACACGCACCCCCTGCTCCGGCCCGCGCTGACTGACCCACGGTGTGTGTTGCAGGTACACAGTGAACATCGGTGGGCATTCCAAGCAGCTACCTGGCTGCAGGCACACCTGTGAGAGGAAGGTGACGGAGCACAGGTGCTGTCCTGAGACCTGGGGCCCTCTGTGTTTGCGTGAGTGTCCACCCTGCTGTGGTCCTGCTCTCAGGTACCAGTCTGCTCTCTGCTCAGGTGATCTCACCTGTCTGCCCTGTCTTCCCAGCATGCCCCAGCTGGTCTGGTCGCGTCTGCAACTGGCACGGGACCTGCATGGATGGTGCCAACAGGAACGGGACGTGTGTCTGTGAGGCGAGTCTTACAGCCCCATGCCCCCCCTCACAGCACCTGCTGCCTACATCACAACACGTCTCTGTCAACATTATTTCAGTTTCATTATAGCACAACAGAGGATAAACTTGCAAGAATTGATTTTCCAAACCATACTAGTCCCTAAATGCACCAGGAGTGACTGATTGTATATATACACTCTGAAACCAGTGAGAAGGTGTCTGAGTTTCTGTTTGTGGTAATAACGGAGAAGGCAAGTGAAGTTAATAAGTGATGAAGCAGATCAGAAGCAGATCAGAAGGTATTTATCTGTTGCGTGTTGGACTGAACACTTTGAGGCAGGCACTACTGCTGAAACACATCCATATTTACAGCAGCTACATAATTTCCTAAAAATAAAAGTCTAATCAAGATATTATATGAAACACAGAGAGTGCTGACAAGGTTACTTTTGTTGTGTTCTGTGGTAAGCCAGAATGGGTGTGATACCTGGCATTCTCAGACACCTCTGAGGTCATTCATATGTGGCTGAATATATGAAGCACATACAGACTGAGGCACAGAGCTGGGATCTGTTGCTGTGTGTGATATGATCCGTGGTGAGGCAGTGATGCATGGTGTCGTGGTTCTGTGGAAGTTTATCACCGTTTCACTGCTCTGCTCTCCTAGGAGGGTTTTACAGGGTTTGCTTGCCAGGAATGTAAGAACAAGAACACTTATGGAGAGCACTGCACCTCAGGTAAAATCTATTTCCACACATACTGTCATTGGTTAAATCTGTTTCCTCATATAGTGCCAATGGGTAAAAACTGTTCATGGAAACTATAACAGGGCAGCTTCATCTCTGCAGTGTGTACCTGTGTTCATGGGGAGTGTAACCACGGGCCCAGTGGTAATGGAGAGTGTTACTGTCAGCCACCCTACACTGGACCCAGGTGTGATCAAGGTAAACACTCCCCAATAAACTTCATCATCATCATCATCATCATCATCATCACTGTCATGGTTCTGCATGATGCATGTTTTCATTTTTTCTCATTTTTAAGTTGTTTGATGTGCTCTTAGTGGAGGTGACTGTGCAGCACAATAAGGCTGTGACCAGCATGCTTTCTTAAGAGCTGTGATACATTTTCTCTGTGAAACAGAGAGCCAGTCCTGTAGGAACTGCAGCCTTCACTCTTACTGCAAGCAGACTGGGGGAACTGCAACCTGCAAGTGCCTGCCAGGGTTTAAGAAGACTGGCCTCACCTGCACAGGTAACACTGCCCAAATCACAGCTCAAATGGCCTCACAGGTAACACTGCCCAAATCACAGCTCAAATGGCCTCACAGGTAACACTGCCTGATCACAACTCAAATGGAAAAGAACCTCTGTGATCTTGGCAGGCCCTGATAGTCATGGACATGACATTTACTGGCTCAGTTCTGAGCTGATCTCACCCCGAGACTGAGATACAGTGAACCTTTTCCACAGTTTTTCCCCACAGCTACAGGGCTGTATGACCACAACACACATTTACAGCACTGTGATGTTCATGTTGCTCTGGCACATTGTGGCTTGTGGCAACTTTATTTTTGCATCGAGGTTGAAAACATTCCCAAAAGTGCACAATGTTAAAACAGAAAGGAGAAAAGGAGAGGCGTGTGTTTTAACACAGAGCACCACAGCAGATCCCATGCATTGCTGAGGCACCTGAAGAATGCGACGGATGCATGTTTCTGCGTTACTGCAGGGGCGATGTGCTCGCTGAACGTGTGCGATGAGAACGCTGAGTGCACGGAGCTGGGCCCCAGACGCTACCAGTGCAGGTGTAACGCAGGCTACGAGGGGAACGGCCGAGTGTGCGCCCCTCTGAACCCCTGCACCACCGATAACGGGGGCTGTCCCACCGACTCCACCATCTGCGTGTACACTAGTCCTGGGAGGGTGAGTGCCCCCCCACCCCGCACTCATTCACAGGAATAGGTCAAAGGTCAAGGTCAATGGCCATGTATCCCCTAGTGATATATCGATGGTGATGGACTGATGACTGATGTTTCTTCTCTACCTTTTCAAAAAAACACATTCTTGTCAAAAGGTGTCAAACTCAGGTCATCAGGACAGAAAGATGTGTCTCAACCTCCTGTCAGTCACAAACAAAAGAACCCAAAGGACGATGTGGGTCCCCCCGCAGTCTCGCTGTGCGTGCGTGTGTGTGCGCGCGCCTGTGCGCGTGCGTGTGTGTGTGCGCGCGTGCGTGCTCTCTCTGATGCTGTGCATGTCCCTGCAGTCTCGCTGTGTGTGTAAGCGTGGGTATGAAGGCTCCACCCCTGAGATGGGGTGCAGGCTGAAGTCAGCTTGCACAGAGAGCACGTGCCACAGGACAGCGCGGTGCCAAACGGACCAGAACGGACTGCCTACGTGAGTAACGCCCCATACTGCTGCTACGGCTAATACTGCTACTGCTACTGCTACAGCTGCTACTGTTACTACTGCAGATACTGCCAATACTGCTACTGCTACAACTACTGTCACTGCTACAACTGCTACTATTGCTACCGCTACCACCACCACCACCACCCCCTCTACTGTTGTTACTGTTACTTGTGAAGCCGGCCAAAACTTCTCCTATAAAAACTGAATGGAGATGTTCAAAAAAGTACTTTGTTTTCAGATTAAAACTGATAAAACAGGCAAAGATTAAAAAGGTAAGATGGATAATAAGGATTAAACCACCCTCTCTGGGTTTGTCCTTGCTTCCATCTCTATTTACACAGCCCAGCCCTTTAATGCCTGCTGGGTGTGGCATCTCAATTAAACAATTTACCAATTAGCCAATGCCCCGCCAGCCTGACACACATTCTCATGCTTTTGCTGTTTGGTGGTGAACCTGACAAAAAAGCTTCTCATTATGAGGTTTCTCAATGAGAAACACACAGGGTTGTAAAAAAAGGATATTTATACACACATAGAAGAATAAAAACAGGAGAGAAAAAGGTGTCCGTTTACACCACTACTACACTACTACCTTTACACTACTACTGCTGCTGTTACTGCTACTGTTACTGCTACTGTTACTGCTGCTGTTACTGCTACTGTTACTGCGGCTGTTACTGCTGCTGTTACTGCTGCTGTTACTGCTGCCGTTACTGCTACTGTTACTGCGGCTGTTACTGCTGCTGTTACTTTGCTGAGTGCTTTTGGCAGACACACATATCCACAGAGATTTGCAAGGCTGCTAAGGTGAAAGGAGATGGGTACCTGTATGAAAGGCATTGAATGCCACATGAGTGAAAACAAGGCAGGGATATAACCCTACTTTCAGCTTTTCAGTACCTGCTTTCAGGATGAATTTACTGCTCAGAGCTGTTCAGGAAAGGAGCAGATCCAACAATGATCTATAAGAACAACATTAGCTTATATCATGATACACGTACACACTGTGAATCTTGTTAGCTTTGTTTGCTTACGCTTAATTATGCCACTTTGTTCAAGCTGAGTACAGTTTTAAATTGTATGTGCATGCCCTGAGCTCCTTGGGAAACACCTTTTTAGATGCACCTGTGAAGCCGAGCAGATTGGTGATGGCAGACGTTGCTATGGTAACATCTTGGAGAGGGTCTTGGAACTGGACCGAGAGGGACCGATGAGAGGAAACCTGACCGGGGCCATCCAACTTTTCGGTGACGACTTTCATCAAAATGAGTGGCTGGACATCGCACACCTCCCTTGTCATGTAGCCTTGAACCATGGGGGGGTGGAGTTTGAAACAATATTCACTGATATTTATTTACAAATGTCATCAGAATTTCTTGATCACTGTTATTTATTCACACGCTTGGCAAGGCGGCTGGGTGTATGGAGGGCGTAATCAGCATGCTGTGCTTTCAGAGAAAGGATGCCAGCTGACCCTGAGCAAGCACGGCCCTTTCACTGCCTTCATACCACTGCTCAGACAGCCACTGCCTGTGAGTGCAACACCACACTCACACACACACACTCACACACACACACTCACACACACACACACACACACACACACTCACACTCACACACACACACACACACACACACACACCTCACACTCACACACTCACTCACACACACACTCACTCACACTCACACACACTCACACTCACACCCACACTCACACTCACACACACACTCACACTCACTCACACTCACACTCACACACACACTCACTCACACTCACACACACACACACTCACTCACACCCACACACACACACACACACACACACACACACACACACACACACTCACTCACACTCACACACACACACACACACACACTCACACTCTCACACACACACACACACACTCACTCACACTCACTCACACACACACACACACACACACCCACACTCACACTCACACACACTCTCACTCACTCACACTCACACTCACACACACACTCACTCACACACACACACACACTCACTCACACTCACACACACACACACACACACACACACACACACACACACACACACCACCACACTCACACTCACACTCACACACACACACACCCACACTCACTCACCCCATACTCACACTCACACTCACACACACACTCACACACTCACACACTCACTCACATCACACACACACACTCACACACACTCACACACTCACTCACACTCACACACACACTCACTCACACTCACACTCACACACACCCACACTCACACTCACCCATACTCACACTCACACTCACACACACACTCACACACTCACACACACACACTCTCACTCACACTCACACTCACTCTCACACACACACTCACACTCACTTATCAGTAGGCATTTATACAGGATAAACTCAGCCAGATCTTTTTGAGAAAATCTATCTCTCTATCAGCAATGCGCCTCATAATTTATGTCCATGTCTGAAATGCTTTTTTCTATTTTCTGCTTGAAGAGTGTTTCAGAGAGGTTCTTGTGCAGACAGCACCTGGTCCCTGGTCAAAAAATACTGAATCAGCTGCAAGGCAATGACTTTTGGACACTTGGTGGAGAACAGCTTCGATTCCGTGACGACAAGGTACTGGTGTTCTGCAGGGCAGTCTGATGAAGAATATTCCATTAGATGTGAAGATTCACTCCTGCTGTTAGATGTGAAATTGTGTACAGGTTCTATCAGTTGTTATATATCATGCAGGTGTGCTATGCTATCAGATGTGACAGCACAAACCTGTAGAACAGGTGAAGCTGAGCTCTGTTTGTTCTTCTGTTTTGACAGACATTCCTCTTTGTGAAATCACCATACACGTTTTACTCAGTTGTGCAAAGTGATATTCCTGCAGCCAATGGAATCATTCACATTATCAATGGGCCCATTACAAACATAGATCCTGGCACTTCTGACAATAAGGTAAAGCAGATAAAATATTTTCTCTCTTTCTTTGCACAACAGCACAAACATTTATTCATTTGGCAGACACTTTTATCCAAAGCAACTTACATAGGTTACACTTCTTTTACACTGTTGTCTATTTATGCAACTGGATATTTACTGAGGCAATGTGGGTTCAGTATCTTGCCCAAGAGTACAACAGCAGTGTCCCAGTGGGGATCGAACCGGAAACCTTTCGGTTACGAGTCCTGCTCCTTAACCACTATGCTACACTGCCGCCTATGCCTTCTTCCTTTTTTCTTCCGCAGTGATCAATCTGTACAAGGTAATTTTTTTTTTATTTCAGGTTGAAAATAAGACGATAGGTGAGATTCTCGCAAGTCATCCAAAGTACAGCTCATTTCAGTCTCTGGTGGACGTAAGTGTTTTTACTGGAAACCCTTATTTGGGAGCTGGGCTGTGAGACGCTAGAAGCATTTAATTGAGCTTTACTTTACATAGCAAACATGCTTATTTTCTTTAGTTTAAATTCTCTACATGGATTTCAAATATTGTTATTTGTGCATCACTAACAGTAGTAATGGTACACTTATCATTAGTTGTATTCTGATTAATAACAATTCCCTAATATTAATAACATTATTAGAATTATTTCTTTAAAGCCATAACTGAAAGTGACTTTTGGTGCATTGTAGTAATTAGAATAAATCAATATAAATAAAAAAAAATTGTATAGATCAAGACCAAATTACACATGTCTGTAACACAGGCTGTTAGAGTGATAAAAATCCTGGAAATATGCATGAACAAAGTAAATTCTCTGTGTGTGGCATCCATAATGTGCTGTCCTGTGCATGAAGTATAAGAGGGAGGAAACTGTGTCGGCTGGAAACAGGTTTAAAGCACAGGGATTTGGGCACAGGGTTTTGGGGACAAGGATTTGGGGTCAGGGTTTTGGGGACAGGTTTTTGGGCACAGGGATTTGGGGTCAGGGTTTTGGGGACAGGTTTTTGGGCACAGGGATTTGGGGTCAGGGTTTTGGGGACAGGTTTTTGGGCACAGGGTTTGGGGGCTGTGATGAGAGGGTGTCTGGTTCTGCAGAACTGTGGGGTTCCGCTGCATCTGAACGGTGCTGGCCCGCTCACCGTGTTTGTCCCGACGAACGAGGCTGTGGACAAGCTGAGCGACGGCACACTCACATACCTCCTGAGAGAGGTGAGTCAGCCCGTGATCCCTGAACACCTGGACACGCCCTGCTGCTTACATGTGTTTGCTCTGTAGAGACAGTGAGAGAGAACAGAGCTGACTCTCACAAGAACCGCTTACTAAATGCCAATAATGTAATAATGTAAATGCAGCACTAACAGCTGCATTTACATTATTACATTACGTCACTGGCATCTTATCCAGAACCTCTTACACTGTTTACAGTGTTTTTTTTTTTTACAATGTTATCTGTTTATGCAGCTGGATATTTATTGAGACAATTGTAGGTTAAGCCCATGGGTACACAATGGTTAGTGCATGCAGTCCTTTGTGCTGAATTATAACGTCACTTGTCTGAATTAAATACCAGCCAGTCTCACATTAAAACCATGAGCCAGGTGATTATGAGTAAATTGTTTTAAATGCTGCTGTCTTTTTTTCCTGCAGGGCAAGCACAAACTCCAGGAGCTTCTGAAATACCACGTGTTCCCTGGAGCTATGGTAAGAGAGCACTCACTGTTACAGGTATGCGTCTGTGAGGGATGAGAACGTTACCTGGATGCAAACATTTACAGCAACAGAAGAGATTTCAGTTTTAAATGAGCCCTGGAGACTCGTAGAAGAGAGAATGATCCAGAGTGTTTCCTTCTCCCAGGTCACAGTGGAGGAGCTGATGATGAAGGCTGAGGTCCAGACGATGGCCAGTGTTCATATCTCCGTTTCCTGCTCTGAGGATGTGAGTTACTCTGATGAGTTACGGATTCATACGCTTCAGCTCCAAACAGTCGTGTTAATCATATATGTAAATATGTACAGGAGATCCTCATCGTTCACAGGGGTTACTTTCTAAAGATCCCAGAGGACAGAGAAATGGGCAAATATTGTACTGTAATAATATTGTACTGTAATACTCTCATGATAAAGACTTATGCACAAAGGGGATCTGTTTCCATTTTCAACAAATGTGTAATAATTTTATTGTAAGGAGCAACGGGGTGAATCCAAGCACAGAGATGGCTCAGGACACAATAGGCTCGGTTCAAAGAAATAAATGTTTCCTTTACTGAGGACTCAGGAGAGAGCAAAACATGCTTGGTACAAGAATTCTCACACAACAAGCATGGCAACTCAAGACTGAGCAAATAGGTGGACCATTGGCAGGGCTTAAATATCAGAGAACACTGGTGAAACCAGTAACTAATTAACACAGGTAAAGGACATTAATGAAATGAGACATGGAACACAGGAAGTTATGAGGCCATCTGGTGGTCATCTCAGGAAGCAGCAGCCAAATCCCTGACACTTACAAATGCATATAATATGCAAATCAATATATGAGGCTGTGGTTGGGCTGGGAGCAGAGAAGGAAGCACAGATTTGAAGCGTCTCCACAGCCCCACAGTGTGTCTCTGTAAACAGGGGAGGATCCTGGTTGATGGGGTGCCGTTGCACGCCGCGGACGTGTTTGCGGCCAATGGCATCATCCACCTGATCAACGGCGTTTTGGCACCAAACACCATCACCCCACTCCTGCCACACCGATGTGACGTGGCGGAGAGCAGGATCAATGTGGTAAGCCCCACACTTGTTTCCAGGTGTCCCACAGCCAGGGTCAGGTGAAATTAAGGTATTCCGGTGACTGAGCTGTGTGATATGTGCTTGATGAATTCAATTTAAAAAATTAAATCAATGCCTCCATCAAATGAAATGAGAAAGAACGCCACATATGTGCCAAGCACTTCTAACCAGTGTGTGGGAAGCCCCATGCCACAGTGCTTCAGTAGATGTCTGTCACATAAATGGTTAACATGTAAAATTTATATTATACAGGTTTGTAAGTCCTGGATAAGGTTATCTGCTAATGATGAAAATGTAATTCTGTGCTTTGCCTCCAGGGGGAGTGTGTGAGCTGCACTGAGCTGCAGAAGACCCAGTGCCCACCTGGGAGCACAGAGCTGGTAAAGCAGCACACCTGAGAGAGGGGATTGTCCCTTTCGAATGCACAGTATGGGCTGCTGTTAGACAGAGAGCGGGTGGTGCCGTCTGAATATATGAGCTGTCAGTGAACTGTCTCTTCCACAGGAGATTCATTACAAAGGCTGTATGTACCAGCACCTTCCCAACGTCCCCCTGTACAGCATGAAGGGCTGTGCCAAATACTGCAACACCACCATAACGGTGAGCTTCCATTGGCTTACTGGGAGCAGGAACAAGGCCATTCGCAGCTGCCGTTGGTCCTCTGGGAGCAGAAAGCCTCATTAGTCTTGCGTTTGGCATGTGGCATGGGTTTTTGGTGTAGTTCTAGTCCTTGTGTCTGAGTTGGATGCTCCTGGCCTTTGCAGAGAATGGAGTGCTGTAAGGGTTTCTATGGCGAAGACTGCAAGCCTTGTGTGGGTGGCTTCCAGCATCCCTGCCATGATAAAGGCCAGGTAAGCAGGAGCTCTCACTGGTGCACATGCTGCCTCAATGTGGTCCCCTGCCAGAGGGAGTAATTGCCCTCTCTGAGACTCTTAGCGAATGCGATCCCTAATCTCCTTTCCATTTAACCTTGCATAAGGGGCTGGATTTAAGGCCAGAACTAATCAGATGCAAGCACAGAGAAACTCCTCCCACATTCCCCAGAATCCTCTGCTCTGCAGTGTTCTAGGCCTCAGTGATCGCTTAGGGCCCAATACTTTACCCAATGTACAAATCAACCCCGTAAGGACCGTGCGTTGAGAGCACACTTGGTTCGTGCAGTTAAACACTCTTAGTCAGTCTTATTGACTGTTCCTGGGTGTTTCAGTCTGGTTAGTTTTGATCCACAGAGACGGACAGGTGGCCAGAGCAGGCACACTGGTGGTGTCACACCCCCCCACCCCCTCTCTCTCTCCACTCACAGTGCAGGGACGGTATCCACGGAGACGGATCCTGCATCTGTATGCCTTTGTTCACGGGCATGGACTGTCAAACCTGTGTGAAGGAGAACAAGTATGGGGAGAACTGCGATGAAGGTGATCACCAAGCACCCCCCAACCCCAACCCCACCCTCACCCAAACCCCCTCCCCCACCCGCAACCTCCACCCTCAAAACCAATCATCACTGCAGCTTTTGGGCTGATGCTCAGGCAGTTTTAGCAACAAATGTACCAATGCAGTAATGAAGCTGTAGGCCGCTCCTGCTGATGGCTGTGTCTCCTCAGACTGCCTGTGTGTCCACGGCGTGTGCGACAACCGGCGCGACAGCAAGGGCCTGTGCAAGAAGGGGTCCTGCCAGAAAGGATACTGGGGCGACCTGTGTGACCTGATGGAGATGCAGTGCTCCTCCGACCACCACCTGTGCCACTACCAGGCCAGCTGCATCTACGACCCAGAGAGGGGAAGCACGCAGTAACCACCCCGCTCTCTCTGTCCCATTACATTACATTACATTACATTATTGGCATTTAGCAGACACTCTTATCCAGCGCGGCTTACATCAGTCGCAGTTTTTTACAATGTTATCCATTTATACAGCTGGATATTTACTAAGGCAATTGTGGGGTAAGTGCCTTGCCCAAGGGTACAGCAGCAGTGCCCCCGTGGGGAATCAAAGCGGCAACCTTTCCTTTCCAAGTCTGGCTCTTTAAACACTATGCTGCACTGCCGCCCCGCTGTTCACTGTCCCGCTGCGCTCCGCTGGGATGGGCCGCGCTCCTGTCGCTTACCCTCTGTGTGTGTGTGCTGCAGGTGTGTGTGCCATCAGGGCTATGAAGGGGACGGGGTTACCTGTGTACCTGCAAACCCCTGTCTCAGACCCGACCGTGGCGGCTGCGACAGGAACGTAAGAAGCTCCCATTATATCCATCATCCTGCTGCTTCGCAGCATGCCTGCCCTGACAGTGTGTGTGTGTGTGTGTGCGCGCGTGTGTGTGTGTGTGCGTGCGTGTGTGTGTGTGTTTGTGTGTGTGCGCGCGCGTGTGTGTGTGTGTGTCCAGGCGCAGTGTGCATATGATGCAAACCAGGGCAACACCTCCTGTGTGTGTGGAGAGGGCTGGACAGGGGACGGGACAGTCTGCACCCCAATCAACAACTGCCTGCTGGCCTCCCGCGGAGACTGCCACCAGCATGCCGACTGCAGGTACCTGGGACCCGGGCAGGTATGCCGAACCACTCACCTGGCCTCCTGACTAACCCCACCCACTCCAGCCTGATTGGCTGATGAAGTCTTGTGTGTGTTAATGGCAGGAGATTTACATTCTGCTAACTCTCCCGAGATACGATGCTTTTCATCACTGTCGGATTCCCGCCCTGCCGGGCGTCCCGGCAGACTCACCCATCTATCCTCTGCAGAGTGACTGTGAGTGCATGTCTGGATTCAGGGGAGATGGGACACACTGTGAGCCAGTCAACCCCTGTCACTACGGCAACGGTGGCTGTCACATCCTGGTACGTGGGAACATTCAGTTCATTTATATTTGGGGGATCAATTAAAGCGATATTGTCTCCACCTTATTTTTAAAAAAACTCTAAGTGGGTCCAGGCGGTGTGTGTGGTTTAAACCCTGAACTCTGAGTCGGCCCGGGCGGTGTGTGGTTTAAATGACCGCTGCGTTTGTGCTGCCTTAGGCTACCTGCACATTCTCAGGAAACGAGACGCACACCTGTAAGTGTGCTGATGGCTATTCTGGGAACGGAACCATATGCTACGGAAGCATACTTATGGTATGTGAATTCTCCCCAGCGCTGCGCTACACCATAAACTCCACTATTTGTTGAAATTATTGTTAGCTAAAATGTGCTCAGCTCAGCTCAGAACCAGATACCAGTTACTGTTCTGTATTTTATCAGAGAACAGTTGGAATAAACACTTTGTTTCTTGTGTGATTTGTTGTTCAGGAACTGGATGGCAAATCAGAATTTTATAGATTTGAACATATGCTCCAGGTATGCCTGTCCAGGTTTATTTCTGAGTTGGTATTTGCTTCATTCATGATTAAAATTTTTATGCTGATATTGTCTGATCCTTTTTGACCATGCCGCCCTCGTTCGCTCCGTCTCATGTAGAAGACTACTCCAATTATCGCTGGTCTTGACGGCAAAATCACAGCACTGGTGCCTTCTTATAAGGCTTTTCGCAATCTCAGCAGAGAGGAGAGAGACTTCTGGATGGAACCCTACAGGCTTCCTTACCTACTCAAGTGAGCAGCACATGCATGCATGAGGACATACATGTGCATGATTACACTGGCATGCAATATATTATTACATTGTTATTATACACGATTATTCATGTAATACATTATTACATTGCTATCATATATGATTATGCTAACATACAATAGATTATTACATTGTCATTATGCATAAATATGCTGGCATGTAATACATTATTACATTGTTAGTGTGCATGAGCTGCTGTATATTTCCAGGGCACACTTTTTGGAGGGGGTTTTTTCCAGTGAGGACCTGATACAGCGAGCCAATCAGAAGGTGGCAACTCTCAACCCAAAAATTAGCTGGGAAGTGAAGAACATAAGTGGCGTAGGTCTCGGCTCATTTTCAGATCCTTCCGGAGGGCTAATGCTCTCCCCCTCCCTTCACAGTTACACACCCACTCACTGGGGCCAAGTAGCAGTCAGCAACTATCTGCGGTGTGATACCAGCTAGCCACTCAATGTGATGTGTGAATAGTTAGCTGCAGACTGTGGTGTGTTAGCAGTTTGATGCTGATGGTGGTGTTGTGAACGGGGTCAGTAATTAGCGGCTCACTGCAGTGTGTGTGGATGTGGCTTTGCAGGAGATCATGGTTGGGAGGGCCACCATCACGGCTGCAGACCACCCAGCCACAAACGGCTACCTCCACGTCATCGATAAGGTACCTCATCCCACATCCTGTGTGTGTGTGTGTGTGTGTGTGTGTGAGTGTGTGAGTGCGTGTGTGTGTGTGTGTGTGTGTGTGTGTGTGTGTGTGTGTGTGTGTGTGTGTGTGTGTGTGTGTGTGTGTGTGTGTGTGTGTGTGTGTGTGAGTGTGTGAGTGTGTGTGTGCGTGTGTGTGTGTGTGTGTGTGTGTGTGTGTGTGTGTGTGTGTGTGTGTGTGTGTGTGTAGTGTAAATCTAGATGTGTGTGAAATGTGGTTTGGTGTATGTTGGAGTGTGTTTGCTGTTGTCCATCCAGATTCTGCTGCCTCCTGTCTCCAGCCTCCCCCCTCCACCCCTCACCCTGATGGGGTTCCTCAACCACGCCCCTGCTTTCAGCCTCTTTCGGCAGGCCTTTCTGGTGAGTTGCTAGCCCTAGGAAATGTTCCATCCTTAACCAAGCACCTTAAACTGTTGGCAAACAATGATACTCTATTCTTTTTTGTTTGGCAGCTGTACAATGTAACAGCGTTAATGGCAGATATGAAAAAGTTCACCTTACTGTTACCGTCAGATAAAGCCATCAAGGAGCATTTCAGCAGAACAAACTCTACAGAGCTGGTGAGTTCTCACGTGAACATTCCTCCTCAGAGACCGCCATCTTCTCATCTATAAATCATCACTGGCGATGTTTTCCCAGCGAGATCATAATGTACTGATTTAGTTTATACACATACATCATTATTGCAGTACCATTTGCTGTCATCCAAAACTTTTTGGATGTGTTATCATATAATAATGTATCAGTTAACTGGAGGATGATGGGCACAATGAACTGTCCTGTCGACTCTGCATTTGAAGTTTTATTTAAATACTGTGCTGTTGTTGCATTTACACAGGATGAAGATTTGGTTAAATACCATATTGTTGTTGATGCGCTTCTGTTTCCTGATGACCTGATGAATGGAATGACCAAAAAAACGTTGCTTGGCTCCTCCTACTATGTCATGTTTCATGCTGGCAGTAAAAATGAGGTTAAGTATTACATTCTTAGATAAAATGTGGATATATTCAGACATTATTATTCATACTTATAGGGGCCTCTTAATTATGCATTCCCTCCATATTTTGATGGGTTTTTTTCACGCAAGGCATCAGCTTATATATTACGTCACTTCTCATCTCCAGAGCATGGTCAACGAGGTCGTCCTCAGTGGAAACTTCACTGAGATCATGTATGGGGTTGTGATGGTCATTCCCCAAGTTTTAGAAATCCACAAAAACTTCTGTTTCAAGGAGGTGTTCACCAAAGTCGGGGTAAGGGCCCTACTCCACAGGGCAGTTTGCGTGTGTGTGTCGGGTAAAGCGCTTCCCCTGCAGCTGGGGCTGGCAGGGCAGGTGCACTGCTCCAAAAATGTCCAGTTATTGTGCGTCTGAGTGGGTAATCAGGCGCCTGGGGGGTCAGTGTGATAGTGATATGCTGTATGATTTTTGATCAGCGAAAGCCGCAGTGAGGTGTGTGGGGCGAAAGCCGCAGTGAGGTGTGTGAAAGCCGCAGTGAGGTGTGTGGGGCGAAAGCCGCAGTGAGGTGTGTGAAAGCCGCAGTGAGGTGTGTGAAAGCCGCAGTGAGGTGTGTGGGGTTTTATTTCCCCTGCAGGGATGGTGTGGTCCCTGTGATGAGGCGCCCAAGTGCTTCTACAGCGGCAAACCGGTGAGATTCTGTGCACCTGTGCGCATGTCTGTGCACCTGTGTGAGAGTCTGTACACCTGTGTGAGAGTCTGTACACCTGTGTGAGAGTCTGTACACCTGTGTGAATGTCTACACCTGTGTGAATGTCTACACCTGTGTGAATATCTGTACACTGTGGGCGTCTGCACACTAGGGATGTGCAGAGAGCCCAGTATTTGTATTTGTATCTGTATTTGTTGAGGCAGCAAAATTATTTGTATTTATTATTTGTATTTATTATTTGTAATTATTCGTATTTGTATTTGAAATCGAGTAAAAGTGTTTTCGTTTTTATTACACTTCTAATTTTAGGATATTAAAGTGTTAATATAAGTGTTCTTCAATAAACTATTATAATAATTATGAACACTTAAATGTAATATTGGTTTATGGTTTTCATAAACCCAGCATAAACATGTATAACCATAAACACCATTGAAATGGAGGTAGCTTAACTAGTAGACAACGGAGCTAACAATGGAGCTAACTATAGATCTTGCTGTCTGCAAAAAGGAGAGTACCCTAAGAGGCTATGCAAATATCTCAATCCTTGTCAAGTGTAGATGTAATTCAAAACGATCACACAAAAGGTAGACCTACTTCTACACTGCCAACAATATAGGCTAAGTTACAGGGCTAACAGGCGAATGCTAGCCTAATCTCCTCCCGGTCAAGCAAGCTCCACTGCGTCTGAGCGTCTTCTAAGTTGAAATAGTAGCACAGGAACTTTGCTAGAATGGCTATAAATAGCGCTCTATTTCTCCAGTGTGATATCTGCAACCGTGTGACACACAGGCTGACTGAGCAGTGAGCACAGCGTGTAGGTGAACTAGCTAGTAACTACACTGCCAGAGCTAACGTAGGCTAATCTCGTCCTCCTAGTAGAACAAACTGTGCTTCACATATTGCAGGTCCAACAGGAAAACGAAAGATAAGTAATGTTATAATAAACTACCTCAGCAAACCAGTTAAAGTAAAAAAAAAAAAACTAATAAACAAAAAAAACCTAATCAAAACAAAATAGTGACGTAGCAATGTACTACGTTTTGCTCCTTTTCAGTCTGTGCTCTCTCTCCTCTCCACTCTCCTATTGTCTTCCTGTCATGCCAGCACAAGCACGTGGAGCACAAATACCTACTGCACTCACAGTTATGAGGAACACCAGCTATATTTTCTTCTTCCTGAAAACAAGTAATTTTAAAAATATTTGTATGAAATAAATATTTGTAAAAACCCACTATTTGTGCTTTGCCGGATACCGTATTCGGATTCGGATCCACCCCTACTGTGCACCTGTGTGAGTGTCTGTGTATTGTGTTAACTGGTCATTTTAAAGCTGCTGGGACGCTGTCTCCCTGCAGGCTGCGGCTGAATTCCCCCCTGGCATGAAATCCAACTGCAGGTACAGGAAGAGGGTGGGGACAAGGAGGCGGTCAGCGCCGGGCTGTGTCATGGACTGTTTGAGACCTCACCAGGTGAATATTGTTGTTATTATGTCTGAAAAAAGCTACCCATTCAGATTCACAGCAATAAGCATATATAACACCGGTACATCACAGTAAGAAATCAAATACATGCAAGTTTATTCATGACATTTTTCAATACTACAATATTAACCACAGTGTGAATCACAATGGAATATATAATGGATACATGAATATGGCAGGAAAATAGGCTGCGTGCAGTAGATGGCCAAGCATTTGTAGCATAGTGTAGTGTAGCATAGCGGTAAAGAGCAGGGCTCATAACTGAAAGGTTGCTGGTTTGATTCCACGCTGGGGCATTGCTGCTGTACCCTTGGGAAAGGTACTTAACCCACGATTTCCTCAGTAAATATCCTGCTGTATAAATGGATAATACTGTAACCTATATAAGTCGCTCTGGATAAGAACGTCTACTAAATGGCAGTAATGTAATGTGATGGTAAAGGTGCGGAAACATTTGAGGAGAGTTCTGGGACATGGTGTGAAATAAAACATAAAATATGACTCCAAAAGTGGATCAGACTCCAGCGCTGGCGTGCGCTCTGGACATTTCTCTCTGCTCCCGGGCCCCTGTACCTCATTGGGACTGTCCTGTTGGGGTCAGGGGAAGGCATGGGACCAGAGCAGAGAGACAAATACAGTATATTATACAGACACATAAAGGAAATAAACACAGAGAAATTCGTGAATATGGAATAATATTTCCTGTAAGAGAAAGCTGCTTTAGGATGTGTCCTGACGGGTGTGGTCGCTCTGCAGGAAGTGAACTGCTGCCCGGGCTACTTTGGTCACAGCTGCCATAAATGCCCAGGAAGAGTGGACAGCTGGTGCTCCGGCCACGGCCAGTGCCAGGACGGCATCTTCGGCAGCGGCGAGTGCGTGTGCCACGAGGGATTCAACGGGACAGCCTGCGAAGACTGTGCCCCAGGGCGATACGGCCCCCAGTGCAAGTCAGGTGACCCCGAACAAACCAATCAGCACGCAAAAATGCACAGCGTCACCCACGGATAACACTTTGCACACAGCCAGAGGGAAACAGAAGTCACATGCAGGTATTTTAGGTAAATGACAGGCCCATGCCCGAGGCTGTGCGGCACAGAATCCAAAGCGGCCCCCAGACATGAAGGTGGGGTGAGATTGAAATCCTGGGCTGGATCTGCATGGATGGGTGTGCCACAGGGAGGCGTGTAACAGGCTGAGCTCAGAGTGCCAGCTGGGACAGGCTTCCGTTTGATTGGTCCTTAGAGAGTGATGGCCGTGTCAGGTGACCTGTGCATTTGTGAATGGACTCTCTCCTGCCCTGGGTGTGACTGCCGTGTCTGTCTGCAGAGTGTAACTGTAACCACGGGCGATGTGTGGATGGCGTAAACGGAGATGGGAGGTGTCTGTGTTTTAAGGGCTGGAAAGGCCCCACCTGCTCGGTCGGTAAGCTGATGCCCGGCGCATGACTCCTTCCACTGAGAGAACTTCTCTCTCCAGTCACTTCTGCTTCTCACTCCCACTCACACAGTAAAATAAGGCAATAGAGAGATTTAGGCTACTTAAACTGCACTTTGGGTACTCTTTTCAAAAATAATCAGTTCTAGTGAAATGCATGAGTGTAACTGGGGGGATGACATGTGAGGCTTTTAGGAAATTTATTTATGGACACTTTAGCTGGACTTACCAAGCACACACCAAGCCTTCTTACTATGATATGCTCTTTATGGCCAACCAAAGAGTTCCCCTGGGTTTGGTTTCCTCATAGAGAATGACCAAATAAAAAATATGAAATAAGAGTGACAGGAGCAGTTTGGATGGCTCCAAGCTCACCTGTTGGATTTCTGCCATCTTCTCAGAGATCGTTGCGGACGAGTGCGGCGGCATCTGTGACCAGAACGCCAAGTAAGGGCTGCATGGACTGCCTCCTTTCCCTCTCCCTCCGCTCCCTCCAAAGACGCCAGGAGCTAAAACCCTGCTGTCAGGGCCGTGATTCCTGCACGATACAACCAGAATGTTCAGATGCTCCCGGGAGCAGCGTTTCTGAGTTTCAGTGTCCGTGTTTCTTAGAGAGTAGCAGTGGTTCTGTATTTCTGGGTCTCTGTCTGTAAGTTTGACTCTTTCTCTCAGAGTTGGGGGGGCATGCTCAGTTTCAGGGTCTGTCTTTATCAGAGAGTTTCAGTTTTTCAGGGTTTTTTGGTTTCTTTGTGTCTCTGTGTGTGAGTCTCAGTTATTCTCGGAGTGAGTCTCAGTCCTCCTCTTTCAGCTGTGTGACGGGTGTCGCCGGCAAACCTGCCACCTGCTCCTGTGTTGCTGGTTACCAAGGGAATGGAACTGTCTGCAAAGGTGGGTGAAGATGCGCACTTCTCTTAGTTTATTCCCACAGTATTCCACACTGTAGCTCTTCAGAGCAGAGCAAACACTTATTGCCTGTTGCTTATCTGATTAGGTTGTATGTGTTGATGAGGGATGCTTTTATTGCAATGATCTCTGTTTTCTTGGTATTACGAGTGTTATGAGCTGTGTGAGTGTCCTGTGTGGTTACTGAGGTTGCAGCTGCACAAAGAAACAAATCCGTGTTGTGTTTTCACAGAGATTGAACTGTGTGGCCATGGCAACGGCGGCTGTTCGCTGCATGCAAACTGCACCAGAGTATCACCGGGAGTGCGGAAGTGCACCTGCCACGCCGGCTACAGCGGGGACGGGGTCGTGTGCGAGGGTGAGTGTCTGCTCCCCCCTCCCATCCTCCGTCTGAGCGCTGACCGCTGCACACCGCCATCGTGCCTCAAAGAGGTTATTACAGCACGCTCAGGGAAACGCAAATATCTTACAGTTTAACTGACTTATTTGCAAGTGGATGTCTTTTAAAGACCCCCAGGAGAGGCGCTGTGTTATAGTGTACTAAAGGAGTGCTTTACCCAGAATTTGAACCTGAGACCATCAGGTTACAGGTTGTATTTCCGTAGTGCTGCTCTGCTGTCTCCCATGCTGTCGGTCTTTATTGATCCTTGTGGATTTTTTTGTTATAGAATTAAACGCCTGTACATCCCTGCAGAACATCTGCCATGAAAAAGCTGAGTGTCTTCAGACAGGCCCCGGTCAGGTGAGGCCCTGTGATAATACACCATTAAGCACAGCAGAATGAAATAAAACATTGGTGGGCTGGGAATTGTATGGCAGAGAAGCTGACCTTACATCCCTTCCGCTGTGGAAACTGTTTGCAGGTCATCTGCAGGTGTATGGAGGGCTATTCTGGAAGTGGGCTGTTCTGTCATCCAGTGAATCCTTGCAGGAAGGCAAGTACCTCACCCACCACATACCAGCATAGCCACAGAGACATCCAATGTCCACTACAAATGGACCTGTCTCTCTTTGTGTCCTACACTCCTGACCTCTCTCTACCCTGCACTACTGACCCCTCTCTCTCTGTCTCTCTCTCGCTCTCGCTCTCTCTCGCTCTCTCTCTTTCTCTCTTTCTCTCCCTCTCTCTCACTCTCTCTCTCTCTCTTTCTCTCCCTCTCTCTCACTCTCTCTCTCTCTCCCTCTCACTCTCTCTCTTGCTCTCTCTGCAGAATAATGGAGGCTGCAGCATGCATGCATGGTGTGAGTTCAGAGGCCCAGGGCAATACAACTGCACCTGCAGGAGAGGCTACAGCGGGGACGGCATTACCTGCAAAGGCAATATCATGATAGTGAGTCTGAGTCTCTAACTGAATATCAGGATAGCGAGTAACTTTTGTAGAAGGGAAATCTCACCTCAGCGGATGTATTTTAAAAAACAAATTGTTCTCTCTATTCAAGGAAATTATGCGCCACCCAAACGCCTACTGGTTCTACAATAACTTGAGGGTATGTAGAATCTGTTCAAACTGTGCAAAACTGTGCAACGTATATCATGTTCCTCAACAAATACAGGCAGAACCTTTCAATAATAAAGTGCCTCAGATTTGCCTGATATCATTTTAATGAAATCTTGTTTGTTTCTGTAGAAATCTAAAATCAATGATCTACATGAAAAGGGTCCTTTTACAGCATTCATTCCCCATACAGATTATATCAACAATTTTACGGTAACGTTCTTCTCTTTCTGAATGTTCTTAAACATGCATATATCCTCAACTGTCAATATTGACAAAACTGACAATACAACTGTCAGATCCATTGTGTGTCTGCAGGCTGCATCATTTTATCAGTTCTAATAGCTGGGGGCTCTGATTGGGGGTGTCTGATTGGGGGTAGGCTCTGATTGGGGGTCTGATTGGGGGCGGGGTCTGATTGGGGGGCTCTGATTGGGGGTGGGGTCTGATTGGGGGAGGTCTGATTGGGGGAGCTCTGATTCGGGGGTCTGATTGGGGGTAGGCTCTGATTGGGGGTCTGATTGGGGGTCTGATTGGGGGCTCTGATTGGGGGTGGGGTCTGATTGGGGGGGGGGGGCTCTGATTATGGGGGGGGCCTCTGATTGGGGGGGTAGGCTCTGACTGGGGGGGCGGGCTGTGACAGCAGGGTAGTTGGGCTCTGACTGACCTCTCTGCGTGCAGATGGAGCCCTGGACTGACGCCGGTCGCAGCGGAGACCTGCTGAGGTATCACCTGGTGAGCTGTGAGCAGATGCTGATGTCTGATCTGCAGTCTATCGGCCAGGTGTTCTCCCTCTCCGGACACAGTCTGCGCTTCAGCAAGCGAGAGGTATCCCAGCATGCACCCTGCACACGCACCTCAGCCCTCCAATGCAAAACGCATTCATTCATATAAATAATAACAATAATGCAACAAAGACACACTTTATCTTCAGGGTGTTACGTACATCAACGACGAGGCCAAGATCATCACCAGTGATGAAACTGTCTACAACGGGGTCATTCACTTCATAGACAGAGTCCTCGTCCCCTACGACCTGCAGAAGTACAAAATGAATCCCTCCAAGGTAGAGTGAGACTGTCACTGCAATCCCCCCCCCCACCATATCCTGCCTGAAGCACGAGGCCAAGGATGGTACCATACTTCCTTTCATTGTGTCGTAGGCCGGTTGTGCAGTTGCAGTACAGATACTGCTTATGCTTTATTAAGCCATATAAATATCGCTACACATCTCATTAACACATCCCATTATCACATATCATTTCTCTTTCATTACTGTTTATGTGTACAGCAAAAGCCAGAGCCTCTTTAAAATAACTTCTGAAATGTTAGTTTCAGTGCCTTCCTCTGTGTTTAAGTTGAATGCATGCATCTGCATTTATGTGAGTATATTTTATACTACTGAAGAATGATACCAATAAGGAAAGCAATTTCTACCTAAACAGACCCACTAAGAGTACATACGTCATTATGGTAAAACTGGTAGGGGTTTATTCAGAATGATATGAGCACTGTGATCATTATGAATTAATGCTGAGTTTCATTTTGCAGTGGAATGTTAGTGCTGCAGCAGAGGCTTATGGGTATAGCACATTCAGCAAACTGATCCAGGTACAGTCAAATTAGAACTGATACTGCTCAAGTCTGACATGCATATCTCCTCATCTGTGTGTTTGTAATATTTGTCTTTAATGTTTAAAATCAATATTTCATTTGGCCCTAAAAAAGTTTAATGTTGACAGTTGGTGCATGGTGGTGATAAGATAGGTCAGTGATAAATGGATATACAGTTTTTAACTGTAGTTTAAGTGTCTTTTGTTTGGCTTGATGCAACTGTTTGTCTGTGCATCTGTTCCTGCGTCCATCCATGTTTAATTGTGTATTATAGTATTGGCTTGTGTAATGTCATGCAGTATTACAGAACCAGTAAGTGGACACAGTTCAGAGAAACATTGCTTTCTGAACTTTCTGAACTGAGTTTCATAATTCATTTCCCCAAAGTGCTAACTAGAACCTTTGTTTGAACTAGAAATTGAACAGTACAAATAATGAACTCAAGTTTCAGATGGAGCGCACTGTGGGTTGTAGAGAGATTTATGCAGCATTTTGGGAAACAGAGTAAGTTAGTACCTACTACTATCAGGGTTTGCAAGGAAAGGACCCAGGTGAAAAAATCACAAGCAAAATCAACTTCAGAAAAACAGTCCGAGTCAGTAGCCAAAAATCCAGTGGAAAACAAAAAACATCCAAAAACAACAGGCAAAAGAGAAATCCGGGACAGGCAGAATCGGCAACAAGCAGGAACAGAGCAGGCTTACAAACAAAAGGCAAGAATGAAACAGCTAAGACACTGAAACAATCGGGCAAAGAACAAAGAAAACAGCAGGGTATATGTAAGCAGGCAGACGATGAGGGTACGAGACACAGGTGTGCAGAAATGAGCTTCAGGTGACAGTCATGGCAGAGTAACAGAAGGGCAGGGAAGCAGGCGGGGCAAGGAAACACAAGGACCTGTAAACAAAAACGAAAATAAGACACACCCACACAGACAGACAGAGAGAAACCAAGCAGCTCAGGCCGAAGTGCTGACAGCTACAGTACATTATGGGCGCTATCCAGAGAGCTATTTTCAGTATTATTTACAGAAGATTTTGTTTGGGTTCCATGGTGTAATGGTCTGCACCATGGACTTTGAATCTGGTGATCCGAGTTCAAGTCTTACTGGAACCTTTTAATGTGAGCCAAATCTTCTTCTGGGGGCAGCAGTGTAGCACAGTGGTTAAGGAGCAGGACTCTTAACCCAAAGCTGGCAGCTGCTGAAGGCCATGTGATGTAACGCAGTGTAATGTTTGTGCTCAGGAGCCCAGCCTGCAGAGTCTGGTCCAGAATGTGCTGCACCACCCCCTCACCATGCTGTGGCCCACGGACGAGGTGTTCCGCTCACTGCCCGAGGAGAGGCGGGCGTGGCTGTTCAGTCCCGAGCAGGCGGAAACGCTGGCCAGCTATGTGAAGGCCCACATCATCCGGAATGGCAAAGTGAGGCTCAGAGCCTGGCGCCTGCTTTAGCACCAAATGCAGGGGCTTCCGTGGTTACAGAACGTGTGTGTGTATGTGTGTGTGTGTTTACATGTGTCATGGCTGAAGGTAATTTATTTATCAGGGACAGCGTGCAATTAAAAACATCCAGCAATGCAGTCTACCCCAGTCACACACAGGACACTTTTCATTGGTGGAGCCAAGGATGTGTGTGTAAATATATGTGTAACACACATGCACATGAATGTGTGTAAGCATATGTGCATATATCTTATGTGTGTTTGTATGTGTATGCATGTTATTTGTGTGTATGTGCCTATATGTGTGTGTGGGTTTTCCATTTAGCTTGCTGCTGCCAATCTACCCTCTATGGAAAATTTCAGAACAATGTTTGGGTCAACTCTCACTTTCGGCTGTGACAAAAAAATAGTTGTGAGTATTTTATTCATTCATATTTACATTTTTAAAATGAATGTTTAAAATGAATGTTTAAAAATTGAATATGTATAAGGTGATTCAAATGGTATAAAACACGGATGGTTTAATGAAATTACACAGCCCAATCCGTTTCTTTCATGTCCAATGCTGTCATAATATTCCCATGATGTCATTCTTCTCATGTCATGTTCCTATAAAGTCATTTTCATTGTGTCACACTTTTCACTGTTTTGACTTTACTTGTTCTAAAATTCGAGCTTTTTTTTGTCTAAATTGAAAGTTGCATTTCCTTATTTTTTTCAGGGTGATATAGTGGTTGATGGAGGGAATGCTAAAATCATTGAGCGCCACCTGCAGTTTGATGTGGGGATTGCGTATGGGATTAACCAGCTTCTGGAGCCTCCTGGCCTGGGCGCTCACTGCAACATCTTCAGGGAGATGAAGATACCGGTGAGAGCCTCTCTCTGCGCTTCAGAAAACCAGGCGGGAGGCCTGCAGCTTGTTGCTAACAGACGCTTCGATTTCTGCCTCCTCAGGGAAGGTGTGAGAGCTGCCTGTTGACCCCCCACTGTCCGTTTGGGATGACCTTCACGGTACGTTCCCACCCGCGGGAGGGCGCCACGGCTGCAGGTGGCGTGAGGGAAAGCAGGTTTGGCCTGCAGGAGGGTGCTGACGGAGCCGCGCCTGTCTTTCAGGGGGAGATCAGCTCCTGCATGTTCAGTAGGCCATGGAGGCCCTGGAGGAACTATGGCTACTTCTCACCATCGCGTCCGTGGCAACTGTTAGACACCGAGGAGATCCCAGGCTGCAGACGGGAGTGCGGGAAGGTGCAGCTGATCCAAAAGTGCTGTAAAAATCACTACGGGAAAGACTGTCAAGGTGAGAATGCCGTCAGCCCTCACCTACAGCCTCATCAGGCAGGACACACACCTCAGTCATAGGTCCTCCTCCGGTAACGTAATGTAAAGCCGACCTTCAGAGCAGAATGCTGTGGTCTTTCAGCGTGCCCTGGAGGGCTCGAGGCCCCCTGCAGTAACCATGGCGACTGTGATGACGGACAGCAGGGCACGGGAGGATGTACCTGCCAACCCGGCTTCACAGGCACAGCGTGTGAGCTGTGCGAGAGCCACCACTACGGACCCAACTGCACAGGTACAAATACTGATGATCCACATCTGACCTCTGACCTCTGACCTCTGTGTATTGCGCAACCCTGATGAAGTGTGTAAATACATGTAAAATGTGTGTAAAGTTTAAAGTAAATGTATCTGTTTTATGGGAAGTTTGTAAATATAGTAAATGTGTTTAAATACCATTAAGAGTAAATGTGGGAAACTTCTTTACTTAGCTGGCTTCCTCACAAAGCACACATTTCTACCCATTACACATTTATACAGCTGGTTATTTGTTGAAGCAATTAGACTGAGTTCCTTATTTAGAGGCACAACAGCAGTGTCCCACTGGGAAAGCAAATCTGCAAACTCTGGCTTACAAGGCCAGTACCCTCAGCACTACCCCACGTTTAGCATGTATGTGTAAAGGTGTGTAAACATGTGTAAAGGTGTGTAAACTTGTATAAACCCCTGCATACCTGTGTAATGCCGTGTGTGTTTCTGCAGCGTGTGTCTGCTCTCAGAATGGGAGGTGTGAGGACGGACTGGATGGGGATGGAAGCTGCTTCTGTCAGGAGGGCTGGACAGGGGCCCGCTGTGAACTCAAACTGGGTATCTCAACACCCCCCCACACACCCAACACCCGACACCCCACTGCACAGCACGCATTGTAAAATTAAACACAGGGTCCTGAAAACAATTACACATACATTCACTAAAAACAAAAGGCCTAACTCCCAGCACACACTTCTGCCAACAGGCCTCACTTCCAGCGTGCTCCGTGCTGACAGCAGAGGGTGCACTTTGGGAGGCTTGGCTAACCTGTGGAAGTGTCTCCCTTCTGCAGGTGAAAAGCCGGTCTGCGCGCCGGCGTGCCACCCTGCTGCTGTGTGCCAGCCGGGCAACCTGTGCCAGTGCCAGCCGCTGTATGTGGGCGACGGCAGGAACTGCACCGGTACGATCCGCGCGCCTGACCGGCCACTTGTCTGGGTGGTGAATTTCAGTATCAGAGTTGCCATTGTGCTGTTCAGCACATCCCCCTCTACCTCCCCATATGTGGTGTACCTGGCATAAATCTAGACTATTTATTGGTGCATAAAATATTACACATGTTAAAATGGATGTACAGTTAACGCGCAGATAAATTTAGGAGTGGTACTGACCTTGACCTGTTTGTTGGGACAGCTCTTGATCTCTGCAGTGACTACAACGGCGGCTGCCATCAGCAGGCAGAGTGTGTGCAGACAGGTGTGAACATCACCTGCACCTGTCTGCCCGGCTACACAGGGGATGGCGTGACCTGCTCGCCCATCGACAGGTGTGTGCAGGAGGCCAACGGCGGCTGCAGCGAATTCGCCAACTGCATCTTCACGGGCCCGGTGAGTCCCCCGCCGCTCAAAGCCTCCCATTTCCCATGATGCATGTGGGCAGGGAGAAGCACACTGAAACTTTCCTCTGCTTTGGGACCGGGGCAGAACGAGAGACGGTGCGAGTGCCTCCCGGGGTACGTGGGAAACGGAGTTCAGTGTCTGGAGAAGGTGGTCCCGCCCGTGGATCGCTGTCTGCTGGACAACGGCGGCTGCGACCCCAAGGCCAACTGCAAGGACCTGCACTTCCACGGTGAGAGAGGACAGGGGGCAGCCACAACTCTGCTGCCCAGACAGCCCCATACTTTTAGCCTCACAGAGAACGGGGGGCAGGGAGAGGGGAGAGGGGAGAGGGGACAGGGGCTGGGGGTGAGGTTTGAGTTAAAATGAGCTGGATAGAAAACATTATCAGTCACCATTCTTTCCATGGATTACTAAGACACTGGGGTCTTTTCCACTTGCCAGAGTTCCTTTGGGAAAGAGGGATGCTTGAGTTCCTGGGTGAAAAAATGAGTGCAGGTGTTTCAGAGAACACTGCTGGAGTATTATTTTCGTTTGGCTGTGTTTCAGAGAACACTGCTGGAGTGTTATTTTCCTTTGGCTGTGTTTCAGAGAACACTGCTGGAGTGTTCCACCTGAGTTCACCTGACGGAAGGTACAAACTAACCTACAAAAAAGCCCAGGAAGCCTGCCAGGCCGAAGGTGCCACCCTGGCTACTTTCTCACAGATGTCTGACGCCCAACAGGTAATCCTGACATTTTACTCCCAGTGGGTAATAGAAATTACTCCCAGTATATAACATCAGCACTTTCATTCTAATAAGTAAACCCAACACTTTAATGCAAAAAGGTAATATTCACATTTTTACCCATCGGTAGATGTGTGAGGTAGGCTTTAACAGCACAGGCCATAACATTTGAATAGACTAAACTTCTCTGTGTATCATGTGGGACAGCAGACCTTGCATTGCTCTGAGGCAGAGCAAATGCAGATGAGAGACACTGTACATGAGAAAAATGCTGAGGTGTGATGTGTGTGTATAAGGTGTGCTGTGTTGCTTACAGCTGGGGATGCACTTGTGCACAGCAGGCTGGCTGGACAAAGAGCAGGTGGGTTATCCTATCCGATATCCTTCACCCAACTGCGGAAACAACCATGTTGGTGTGGTGCTCTACAAGGAACCTGTGGACACCAGCAGCACATACGACGCCTACTGCTACAGAGTGAAAGGTACTGCTCAACATCTCATAGAACCAGGTAATACATCACATCATTTTCCTATGAAGAGGGCTTACTGCAGCGTGTTCAACCTGTTTTAGATGTGTCCTGTGAGTGTGGATCTGGCTATGTCGGTGATGGGGACTTCTGCAATGGACACTTAGCCAGCATTGTGGCCACCAACGCCAATTTCTCTCACTTCTACTCTGTGAGTATCTCTCTCTGGCCCTCACAGGCACAGAGGGCGCAGAGCTTGTTACTGTAAGCTCCCGTTTGTCTCCTCAGTCGCTGCTGAAGTACGCCAGCACTTCCAAGCAGGGAGAGGCCCTGATGAGCTTCCTGTCCACCCCCTCCACGTCGGTCACCCTCTTCGTCCCACAGAATTCCGGGTTTAACGCAAGCAAGGTAACCGCACAGATTTCCATCTGAACACAAACGACCCAGGTGACCCGTCTCAGTTAAACCGTGTGAGGAACGTTTTGAGTGACAGTGCCTAATGTTCTTAGCCCTTAACATGGAGAGATGTGGAGTACCACTTAACCATCAACAACACGGTTCACCTGTACGGGAATCTGGCGCACGGCACCGAGCTGCAGTCTCGGCTGGGCTTCAGCCTCTCAGTCACCGTCTCTGCAGCCAACGCTGGGCCCAGCAATGTGAGTCCCTCTCATTTACCGTCCTGTCTTTCCTAAGCACACAATTTAATACTATAACACTACAGTACTTTAATATACTTTACTTTAATAGTATAATACTTTAATACTATAATAAATACTGTTTTTACATGCATCACATCCAGAAAACATCAGGTTAAATTCAAAATGTCAAATCTCCGTTTATTTCAGGTGTGTTGAGTTAACCTGTCATTTTCCAGTGAAATTTAACAGTAGCTATATTTTACAAACCTGAAATTATGTTATGGTTCAAGACATTCATACCTAAACTCTGATTCATTGTTTAAGAGCTGAACTTAAGCCTCTAACCAAAGCGTCCACTATATAGTGGATTTGAGCACCTAAGACTTTTTATGCATCTTTCTTCATCTGTAAGTCTAGTATTCATTTAAAGGTGCATCTTGTGTAAGACAAAAAAGGCATGCCTTTGTGTAACATTTTTAATCCAAATTAAAAGACACACCATGTTGCCACTCAATTGAAGATGCCCATGTGCTTATGAGATTCTGCTGCCCTGATGTTGGAGAGTATGTGTAATGCATGATAGAAGGTCAGTCAGCCTGCCTGCTGGCATTCAGACTTATCCAGCAGTTCTTCAGTAGCTCTTCACTTAAAATTCAAGCTGCAATTCTGTGAGAGCTGTACCGATGCCATCTGTGCAGGCGTCCCACCCGACCAAACTGGTGAATAAGGTGCAGATTGTGGACTGGGACATCCCTGCCACCAACGGGATAATCCATGTCATCGAGGGGCCTCTGCAGGCTCCGCCCCCCAATGTGAGTATTGAGGGCTCAGCGCCCCCCCTTTCTCACATGCCATTGGTGCATTCAGATAGTGCCGGCCCAGGCGTTCAGACCTGACCGCCAGGAGGTGTGAGGTGTAATGTTAGCAGTGAGCAGCAGGGGGCGGTTCTCCTATTCCAGTGCTTATGAAGAGCACAGAGAGGCCCAGGCAGAGGGGTTCAGGGTTTGAGGACTATCTCACAGCCTGCTGTCTTGTCATCCAGACGCAACCCAAGGTCAGCCAATCCACACTCCACTCACAGTCCAGCGGCACCACTGCTGTGCTCACAGTGTGTCTGCTCATCGCAGCAGGCATTGGGCTGGTCTACTACTTCCTAAGGAATAGGAAAGACCCCTTCCGGTTTCACTACTTCAAAGTAAGAGTCCCATCTCCACTCTTGCACTCAACAACTCTGCTCTGCTGTCTGAACACTTCATCACTGGTTGGGCTCTGGACTAAACTCTCCCAAAAGAATTTCAATCAAAATTCCCATATTCTATAACAACTACTGTATAAGGGCATGATACATGCCCAAAGTGTAACTTCAGGTGCTGACTCCAAAGATACAATGTAAGAGAGAACTGAGCAATCATTCAATCTGATGTGTTAAATGAAAAAAAACATTGCTTTTACTCTTTCTTCAAACTCTCTACAGCTTCTTTTTGGGTCGCTGCACAGTGTGCAGGTTCTCACCTTTCCCTCCTCTGAAAGCCATAGCTCCATCAGTATAATTACACTCCCATTAATAACCACAGATGGTTTCAAACCCTTTACAGCAGACACAGCAAACACACTGAAGGCTTGTGTGCTGTAAGATGGATAAACACCCACTGGCTCTCTGTGTTTTAACAAACCCTGTCTGCCCCGCACCTGCCAGTCTGAGGAAGAGGAAGAGGAGGCGTGCCGCTCTCAGGAGGAAGGCTGTCCCCCCCTGGTGTCCATCCCTAACCCTGTGTACAACAGCAGCCCCAGTGCTGCCGACACCTTCCAGGTGAGTGCACACCTGTTCTGCTCACAACCGTTTCAAAACCATTTTCCTTTACCCACTAGCTGTGAAAGCCTTCTCAGATATTATGTACTGGATGCTCAATTTAAACATATTTAGTTTTTTTTTTCAGAATATGGTGTGTAGATGAGGGGAATCATACGGGGTGGGATGATGGGATTGCTCACAGAGCATGCACGTAATTTGGTTTTTCTGTTGCAGGATGCCCCTGCGGTTGAGATGTCCGACAGCCGTCCTGTTGACGACTAGTTTACAGCTGAACCATAAAGAATACTGTAAAGACACTGTAACTTTGCATTATAATCAAAGCTCTACTGCAATGGACCTGGACCTGTGTGATTGGTCAAATCCCTGTTCTTTTCCCTCTGTGTGATTGGTCATATCCCTGCTCTTTTCCCTCTGTGTGATTGGTCATATCCCTGCTCTTTGAAGCCAACCAATGGGCTCTCCACTCAGCAGTGATCTCCACAGTGATGCATTTCCTCTCTGAAAAAATTGAGTTTCACATCTTGTTTTACCACTATCTTTGACTTATCTGAAAGCCTACATACATCCTCAAGCCACATGGTCATTAAAAATGTTGAATAATAAAGTTGTTGTCAAGATGTTTATAATTAACATTCAAGATACGGACAGTAATGTCATAAACTGAAATTAAGGCCAACAAAGGACAGTTCTGCCTCAATTCACACAAATTGCTTTCATACAGCAATTACACACATGAAAACATTTACCTTGTCCTCAAATATTGATCAGAATCAGATTCCCACAATTCACAGGAATACCGAACAGTTCCAAAAGTTTGGAAACATGTTTAGAGCACAAGCCAGCAAGCAATGTCAATGTAGTGAAGAGTTTGGAGTAAACAGTGCCCACATTTCTGTGGGACATGCTCAAGTCAGACTGATGTTTTGCATGACCTTTCAAGGACAATGAGATATGCCATTATGTCCCATGATCTTCCAGAGTTAAAGTATGAACTGTTAAAAGGAAATTAAGAAACTCAGCTTCCAGTGCCCATCTGTGGATTCAGCCATGGGACTTAAAGTTAACTTTTGCTCAGAAACCAGTGCTCTGTGCAATGTCATTCTCAGGAATAGAAAACAGACCTCCAGTCACAGTGTTCACCTGCCTCCATTTACACAAATTTTTGTGTAAAATAATTTTGTAAAATTACAGTATTTTGCCATGCAACGTACAAACAACATTCAGAGGACATATGTTTTTTCTTCGGCCAAGCTCACTGTAATTCTTCAACTGACATGAGATTTTCTAATTTACCTCATACTTGTTTTGTTTTTTGTCTATTTTATAGTCCAAAATGACACATTGAATGCGTTTAGAAACACCCAAAGCACTTAGTTGTTTTCATGTGTGACGTGATTAAAAAAGATTTAAAAATGTCTTTTTAATCATTCAGACACCATCATTCCCGGTCACGTCAGACTGTGAGAAGAGTTCTTTATTCCACCGGAGCCCACGACACTTTCACTTTGCAGCCGATTCCGTGAGAGCGATCAGTCCGTCATCGACTTTCTCCTGGTATTCCCTTTCAGATCGTTTTCTGCGGTACACATCATCTAAGGAATAAGAGAGTCAATTAATGATCTCGTGAAAATTACTACAATGCACTACGGTGGTTAACTAGCCGTCAGACAAACGCGATGCAGCTAGCTTTGTGTAACAGCTAAATTCAAGACAACAGCATTGGTTAGACTACAACATAGCTGTAGTATGCAAACGTTATATCAAGATAGAAAGCATTAGCTAACTAGTTAGACTATCTCGTTGAATGAATTCAACAAGTCGCCTGACATGATGTGCGACCCAGGCCATGAACGTTACGCAAACGTTGGTTTTATTGATCGTGATCACAGGACTGATAACTGTCCGCTTCACCCCACTTCGTCACACATGACTCCTATGATCCCGAGATGGATCTGAGATACAAGCAGCCGGGCTCTCAGATGCGATTGTGGTGAATCAGGTGAAACAAACCCAAGTGCTACCTAAACATTGGCGATACTTATTTAACATTATTCTAATCGCATCTTAAATTGCATCAAGTAAACTAACTACCTACCTGAGCCATTTAGAGTAGCTTGTTAAATCGACCAACTAGGACAGCTAGCTAACAAGTATATAGCAAATAGCTAGCCAGCTAGCCTGCTAATCACATAGCTACGTTGCTAGCTAAAGCTGAGGGCATATACTCACAGAATGTCTCCTTTCCTATTCTCACGTTGATCATAATCCACTCCATCACTCCTCCCAGACAGAAGAAGAACGGCAGAAATCTGTATGTTCCAAAGCGACGTTTGCCGGGTACCAGACTTAGTATATACTTTATGTTTCGATTCTTTTTCAACATGTTTGTTTTCCGCAAGTCGCGTTCAAGATACCTGGATAAAGTAACGTCAACCTAGTTAGGCTGGAGCTAATGTATCAAGTCTTTCCTTAGAAACAGCTGGTATGAGATGCTGAATAATCTCATTTCCACACAGATCCTGCTAGCTCGCTAGGTGTTCTACTTCTCCATCGTGTCCTCTAACTGGTCACCCCGGTACACGGCAGCGCTGACATAAGCCTGAAGCGTAGGGTTTGACCCGCAATGCTCCGTCCGTCTGACATTTATGACGTCTTGCGTTTTCATTGGTCTTCCGTCTGGCATTGATTACGTAACCATGCAAAGGCAGAGTTTGGAACAGCAGATGGGGTCACGAATGACACACTAGATGGCGGTAAAAACACATTTACGATGTTTTTTAATCAGTTTAATCAGTTGTCACATAGAAATTTATATACTGCTGTGTCATATCACTTTCCAATAGATTTGTAATAATCATAATTATCTTATTTTATAGTGCTGTTGATGTGTGAACATCTTAAAAAGTTAGAACAAAGACACAAGAAAAAAATTAGTTCTATATGTGTTTGACACCACAGTGTCGGCATTTTATAGGTCCTGACCAGATGATTTCGCTTCCTTACTATTAGTCTGTAGGCTCATGGTCAGTGATAAATTTGACATTCTGTCCTCTCTAGAAACCACCCTCACTTACAGGTGGAAGTGTGGACCGAATCTTATTTAGCAAAAGAAGCGCCATTTACACTCCACGAACAGTCTCTCAACCGAACTAACCTCAAACTCTAGCATGTGACTGCGTGTTGTATCAGATATGAAGGGCGTAGCTTTCGTGGAAGAGAGATCTTTGGAAACTGGTAAACTGAGTTTAAGGATAAGGCCAAATATTCAGTCATTTGATTATTCAGCTATGAATGCTTGCTTGTCAACCAAACAAGAGTTTTATTATATTATCAATATAGATGGAGAGAGGCCTAAGAACCCTGAATAAAGTAACATAATTAACTGATATGATATGATTAATTTTCCAGTCTTAAAGTGTCAGTGAATGCAGACCTCTTTGCACTGAGCAGGGTGTAATTATTTAGACATTCAGCCTTGGAAGCCATAGAAATGGTATCAGACTGCTGGTGGTGAGAAGGATGAACTGAGTGAAGAAGGTAAACTCCCCGCTCAGAATCATGAAGGCTGGACTCTTTTCACTTTCATCCTTCCATTGTGAAAACAAATAACCGTGAGCAGCTACAGGGGAGGTGAGGGAGCGGGTGTGTCTGACGCTCCCACGGGTGAGGCTGGTGGTCCAGATGAGCTTTTCCACCTGTCCCACAGGTAGCAAACACACAGCAGGAGGGTGGGGCTCGCAGTTCAGGTAAAATCTGATCTCTTAATGCCAGAAAAACACCATGCATATTGGTACACTTTATACATAATGAGTATATATTTGCTGATATTCAATGCTTGGTTTAATGTCAGCCTTCTATGACTGGCCTGACTATCCTGGCTTTATTTAACAGCATTCAGGTGAGGGACTCATTAGAATAACTGGATGGCTAGACTCACTTATGAATTATTAAACTATACCATACACTACATGCGTTTTCTACATTTCATTACATTATTGTCATTTGGCAGACCCTCTTATACACAGTGGAGCTAAGAAAATGGTATGAAAAGTTGCGCAAATAGGACACCAGTGACCACACATGAACCGGCCTCAGTACTAAAGATAGTGCTAAGATCACAAATGTTTGCCTAGATATGAAAGTGCAAAGCAATATGTCACACTATATAATATATATGTATGTCATTCTATATAATGAAGTTAAAATATTTCATAATAAAAAATATATGTTTATACTGTATGTGTAAAAAGAATACAAAACCTCCAGGGGCAGTTCAAACCAGTGATATTTAAAGGTGAACAACTGTTTTTTGTTCACATTATCAAAAGCAAATTAGTGAGGAGGTTTGCAAATCTTCCTTTCAAATAAATGGTCCCTTTCTCCCCACCATGAAAACTAACTAACTGAAAATTAACTATGGCATCCAAAGTCAATGGCAGGTGCTCATCCAAGGGAAAATATTAAACATAACTGAGTTTCCTTGGATTTAAAAATGAATCAGGACAAATGAGAAGTTATGTGTCCCATTCATTCAAGTTAGCAGAACTGACACTGACGGTTTTAACTGGCACTTTAATGCACTTTATTTGATAAATGTACACATTTCGAAGTGGCTGTGAAGATGGGCCTCTCCTGGGGTGAGGCATAACATGTCACCAAGGACAGGAAAATGTGGCCTTATGTCCCAACACGGATGAAGAGGATTAAGTAAGTATATATTTGTTAAATAAATGTGCATTTCATGTTTGACACATTTGATGTTATTATTGTAGTAATTAGAGATGTTCTGCTAATCACCCCCAGATTGCATTAACTACGTCTCTGGACAGAACATTTCTGATAATGAAGAGATTGCGTGGATGAAGAATCCTCTTCATTAAGCAAGCTAAAGCTGCATACAAGAGACAGATTAACAGTAAAGCTAACATCCAGGAGACACTTCCACACTAAGGGCAATATAGACTAAGACTAACTAAGAGCGTTCAAGAAGTCGTGACACTGCATTTCCATGATAGGCCAGGTTATTAACTCACAAAAAGAGACAGAGCTGATGTCGATGTGCAAACACCATTGTTCAGAGTGTTCAGATCTTGTCAGGGACAATCACTTCCTGCTGTCTGGTTGCTCTCAGGTGTAGGTGGAGCTGACTGAGTCAGCACGGAGCCATTCAGTATGGGGGTTTGCATTTTCATTAAATTTCCACTGGTATATCTGACCCTACACCCATACCAGCAGGGTCAGAGGTCAGCTCCCCCTCACGCCACTCTACACGCAGACCATTTATAGCACTCAGTCTGAAAGGCGTTTTAAAAACAGAAAATGAAACATGAACATTAAAATGAAACATGGAAACTGTAGGAAGGAAACAATAACCTTGACTGGCTGTATTTTTGGTTTTGTTTTTGGTCTTTCCCTGTTTTGGATTCCCACAGTAACGCAGTAAAACAAATGCAGACGCCTTTGCTGGATGCTGTCTGTCTGTGGAAGGAATATCTGAAGCAACATGTGTGAAAGATGCTGGAGAGAGACCTGAAAGTGCAGCTGAATCCAGGCTGGTAAAAACACTCCTAACTCTGCTGTACACCCAAGAAACCCTCAGTAAAACCCCAGCTCTGTGAAAAATGACAGGCCCACTCAAAGTGTCTTGAGGAGGACTATCTGCCTAGCTTGCCATGGTCATCAGTATAACAAGGGCCAAATATACACAGTTTCACATGAGAAATGAGAGATAATATCCTAAGTATAGTGGAATATTGAACATGATCAGCACAGCCACGGATGCCCCCTCCCCCACAGCCCAGGGGACCATGTGCAGCAGACACAAGAAATACTCACACCTGGGGTCCTGGCTGTGTGTGTCTCCATGGGGCTTGTGCAAACAGCCTAACACAAGACTCTGCTCCACAGAGCTAAATTACAGTTTATATTATTACTGTTGTTTATCTGGTTGAGGCACATATCTACCATACAAAGGTAACATTTCTATCATATTAACCATTTTGCACAGGATAATTCCTTTACCTGTATGCCAGCAAATAAATTCTGACATATATTTCTGGCCCTGTTTAGTAATGACAAAGAGAGTCTTCACAAAGCCCATAATGGGTGGAGCTAACACACACTGTCAATCACTGATGCATATAATCCAATCAAAAGACTGTACATCACAAAACACAAGGATTGTGTTGCCAATAGCCCCACCATGTTTGGGGTTAAGGAAGCCTCTCTGTATGCTTCTTTAATGACTGTACAGCAGATTATTGGAGGTGGCAGATGGAAGGCCTCCCTCAAGACAGAGGCCCTCAGGCCTGGATGGAGAGACAGGTGGTGGCCTGCCCCCCACCCGGGATTTTCCTGTGAGGGTGGGGGTGGGGGGCTGAATTAGGGGCTGTTTCCCCTCCAGGCTCTGAGCTCGTGGCCCTGAGCGTCAGGCCTGTTGCCTGCAGACACGTCGTTCCTGTGAGACAGGTGTGAGGAACTCCTGTGTTTTTCCGTTCGCTGCCTCAGAGATGCACGGTTTCTGCTGTAGAACCACACCACAGAATACCATTCCTTCCTCAGTCATCCAACGGAGAAACTGAAGGCAGATTGAAAACAAAAACAAGAACCAAAAAACAGACTTCCAAAATAAGGGAAACAGCTGAAGTCATGGTTTGATGTTTTACCCTTCACATCTGGATGAGGGCCAAGCCACACGAGGCGCTTACAAACACAGATTTACAACTTCTTGTCCCTTTGTGGGTCACTTTGGTAGAACACATTTTTATGAAGCTGGAGGCAAAGCAAGTGGTGGAGTCAAGGCGTCCTGGTATCAAGCTCTGTGTTTCACATTTGCCTACAGTGCATGTTGAACTGCCCTCATTCTTGTTTCAGTGCCTGAGAAGGAACACAGGACCTTCAGAAAAGTGATTCCATTTACTGCTGCTCGGCACCCCCCCCACCCCACCCCATACACCCCTCCCCACCCCATACACCCCTCCCCATACACCCCTCCCCCATCATCACACCCCTCCCTCACACTCTACACTCCTCTCTCTCTGTTTACAGACAGCTGAGAGAACACCATGAGAACGTTTCTGTTGAACCTGTAGCATAACTCACAAGACATGAGTTATCTGCTCTGGTCAGCGCACTCCCAATTCAAAGCGGATCAGGGTTACAGCATGGGGAGAATGGTGCTAAAAACCTGCTAGTGAGAAAAAGCTGAAAATGAGGCACTGAGGCATTGGTGCAAAAATAAGAGGAGACTATTGCCTAACTTCCAGATATTAACGGTGAGATTACACGTATCTCCGGAGCTCAGAGGTCAGAACAATGCTGGTAAATTTTATTGCCACGGGACTGGAATGTCAGTGTGCTGATAGACTGAAGTGATGAAGTGGGGGTTGGAAATGACTGTGCTGACGGGGCCCTCTAACCATGCAGCTAGTCGGTGTTACCACAGACAGTTACTACGGCAACCTTCTCTTGACTTCCTGTTTCGCAAGAACAATGGACTTTGGGTTGATGCAGCTGTGATGCAGTGTTCCACAGTGTGAGTCAGTGATGTGTATGAGCCAGGCGCTAACAAGAGCGACAAACAGCATTACACAAATGCCACGGAAATGTCACTTCCTTTGGTGACTGTGACCCCAACACACTTAAAGGGAACACAGGCTTTTTTACTCCATGAGCAAAAATAAGGAAAACAAACCAACTTGATCTTATAGTCTTATAGTGCATGTGCTCTTCTGTCCTGTTTATCTGCAAAAAGGGGTGACTACAAAGAGAATCACTTCTGCTGCATAAGGGTCACAGGTCAAGGGGTGTGGCACCACAGATGGCAACTCCCACGGAGTGGAAAATTACTGCGGGGAAAGGGGGACCCCTACCGAGCATCTGCTCAAGCAAGCAACATTTTATAGCAATTACTTTTTATAACTTTCAGATTCAAGAAAAAAAAGAACATTGTCACTTCCCAAAAGTCTGTTTTAAGGTAGCTCCCTGTGTCAGCCCTCACTTGACGTTTCCACCATTTACAGTCTGTATACAGTGTTAAAAACTGTGTTGTGATCTTATTATTTAATTTATTTAAATTAAGTTCTGTATTGAATATACCCAGTATTGCAACTTGAACACTTTGCAATCATACCGGTTAGCAAAAGGCATACATGTGGCAATGTGCCAGTGTACATTAATGTTTCTTGGTTTCAACGGAAGGTCAGTTACTGGTATATTTATATTGGCATTACAGGGACCCACCCACATTTTTAATGGAATATTGGATGTCTGGTGATTTGTTGCCAGTTTTAGGACTGTATCCCAATGTTTACTGAAGTCCATGTGGATATGGTACAATGCAGTCTTCCGCAAAGACGAGGGTGTCATTCTGTTGTAGCTGTCCTATTGGTCATGCTGATCTGATAATCTCTAGTATTCACAGATTGTAAATGCAAGACTAATCTCACCAAATCAAGTCTAATTAATTTGCTTCAGCCACTGATGCCATCCAGCCCTGTATTCTTCACTGTAGTTGCTGATGGAGCCATGCTGTTACTGTAGCTCTTTCTGAACTGCGCAGCTCCTGCTGAGATCGCCTCTTCCATCTGACTGACTCGGTGACCCACAAACCCACATTTCACAGATGAACCGAACGCTTGAAATTACAGAGACTAGTATTTGATCTAGCGACTGCATATTTACTCTCTGTTCCAAGGGTAAGAGCAACACACAGCAGGCTAACATCTTTACTCGGTATCTCCATGGAAACAGAGTATGCATTCTTCCCTTCCAGTGAACACCCACAGAAAGGTTTGAAGGTTTGTTGCAGTATGTTTAAAATTTTCCGTGAAGATTTTTTTTTTTGCATGTAAATGTGTTTATTATTTGGATTATTTTTGTTGTTTGGGTAATTCCATCTTGCAGTCATCCAGTTCATGAAGTCCTGCTCATTTTGGTTTGTCGTCATGCTAAACTACCCAGCAAGCTTGGAAGATGCCACAGAAGGAAATAAACAATGAAACAATTAATTAATAATGAATCATCATGTCAAAATGGATGTACTCAAATGAATCAATTCAGTACATTGAATCAGACCTCACAGCCTCTCCTTATCCATCTTGCCTTCTGACCCGGAAGTGCTACCATCCTGTTCATTATGCACTAGGTTATTAACAAACTGATCTCATGGAAAAAGTCGTCAGATCCTGACGTTTGTCCACATAAGAAAAAGTTTTTCTCACCTGTACGTGTGCTTAACTCACCAGTAGATGCACTAATTTGCTCAATTTACTTCTGTTTTTGACAATATTATTGTTATGTTTATTAGAAAAAAATTATTAATTTGGCCAATTGAGGTGCAGTGTAAATAATGGCTAGCTTGCCAGGTGGTTTAAGCTATGATTAAGATTGGGTACTTGTCCTTTACTGGGCTATAATCAAAGCTAACGTGCATAAACGTTATAATTAGCTAACGTAGATATAGCTAGCTACCAACTTGCCCAGGAATGCAAAGTTGGCTGGCTTACTTCAGCAGCAGAAAAGTATAAATAGTAGAATAGTATTAGTGAGTTGTTATAGATATTAAGTGGGAAATTGTTGTACCCAAGCATTTACGTGGCTGCATTGTTGCTTATAGAAAGGTTGTGTAATTATCTATCTAGCTAGTGTCTGTCGTTGCCCACAAACTTACAGTATGTTTCACAAAAAAAAAAAAAAAACAGGAGCGAATTAGCTCCTCAACAGGTGAGTTATGTGCACCTGCAGGTGAGGAAAAACATCCTCCATGAACGATTTTCTTACATGGACAAACCTCAGAATCTGACAACTTTTTCATGAGAACAGGTTGGTTATTAACGTGGGGGAAAGACAAACAATGACCTGTGTCGTTACTGGTGCCTAACAGGAACTAACCTAAGTCGATCCTATTATCTTCCTTGGTGACCATTGTCTCCTGATAGATAGCTTGTTTGCAAAGTACTCACAGGAAGAGGTAGGTAAATCGTTATTGTTGCTATAGTCATTGCTTTCCTCCTATACATAGTAAATAGCAAATTGTCTCTCTTCCTTTTTGTCAGCAGCTTCTAAAAAGATGATATGCTATGATCTAAACCATTGCAAGTTTGCTTTGCATGTGGTAGTACGATTGCCAGTTTCCACTAGTGCACAGTAATGCTCAGAGCTAAGGAACCATTTTTGAGCAGAAGCTGAAAATTATACAATTTTATATTTGGGTTCTTCAAACTCTTAGGTAGGTGTATGTCTGATGTGTACACAACACTGTCAACATACGCCATCTGACAGAGACGATCCATGGCAATGATAATGCATTGGGTTTGGCACCAAAAATGGATCTGGGCCAATCCCACCTTAATGACCCTGGCAGTGAGATTTCAAACAATGGCAAGATGAGTTATGAATGTGGCAAGAGACAGACATGCATTATTGCATACAAGTAGTTTCAAAAACACAAGACATTGTCACTAAGGGGACAATATGTAAGAGTGAGAATCTACAGGGAAGCTGTATATGAGGCAGCAGTGATATGTGTATTTTCACAGAGGGTAGCTTTCATTAGAGCAGAAGGCCCTCAGCATCCTATATGGGACAACAGTAACAGGGGAAGACGCAAGAAGGGCACCACGATACAATGCAATATTATGAGGGAATTACATTAACTTTTTTCTTGTATTCCAATATTTTGGAAAAAATGTATAATTTATCTTTAAAAAAGTAATGTTTTTGCACAAGTTAGTGCCTATCAGTGCCTTGGCTATGTTAATTTAACCTTACTTTGCCTTTGGGCTTGTGCCTCACCACACACTAGTGCATGGAGTTATTCCATATCATCACCATGTTGGGCCTTATTGCCCACAAAAGCAGTGACCATCCGCCTTCTCTATACAATGGCAGCATTTCTGCATTATATAGTCCTATGTATTGTCCTCTGCCTAGTGTCTAATGTCTAGTCTTGAATGCTCAGTGTTTTTCTTCCATGCCAAAGCTGCTATCTTCTATAAGATGAGGCCTGCTCACGCCCCATATCCCTCCCTCAGTTGTATTCGTTGGTGCCTGAAGCTGGCTCGTGTGTTTATGCCAGCATGCCCACTTCCTGTCACTATGTGTGCGCACAAACAGACTGTGAATGTTGTCCTGTATATCTCAGCTAAAACAGTTGAGAGTGCCGGTATGCCAACAAAGGACAAAGGCAGAATGGCCACTATCAGTCTGACAAACAAGTTGGACAATGGAAATACACTTTGCATGCAGTTATTAGAAATATGTTTTTGAGTCTCTGAAATGAACGGACCATTAGCATCTCATATAAATCCCCTTCAGGACAGAAACCAGTGGACTCTTCTCCTGTAGAAATTCTGTTGTGTAAATAGATTTCAGCAAAATATGTGAAGGTATTGGACTTGGATAAATGTATCTGCTAAAATAATGTAATTTTTTTCTAGCAATGGCAACAGAACAGTAAAATTGCAGTTTCACACTGAAGTCAGCAAAGCAGTTTCTCCTCTCTCTCTCTCTCTCTCTCTCTCTCTCTCATACACACACACACACACACACACACACACCATTCACATTCCTCCTGTGGGTTAGAAAGCACAACAAAAAATATTTTTTTAAAGATGCAGGCTCAGCTGCAGTGTATTTCTTCCCTCAGACAAATTGGTACTCTTAATATATCTTTTATTACAAAAATTCAGATCAAAACAGTAATGGAAAATTAGTACAAATAAATAGAATGTAAATAGAAAATAAATAGATTTAATTATTTTTAAAAAATATTTAATCTTTATAACTAAAGAATTTAACTAAGGAATATCCGGTTTGTAAAATAAAAATTAAATTAAATCTGTGTTTTTAAAATGTTTTACAGGAGCTAAAATATTTCAATTGTATTTCCAGTCTGTGTTTGTAAAATTTGTAAAGTAGATACTTACAAAATCAATGACCATTTGCCTGTAGAATACCCTGGTCTTAACCATCATGGTGCATACTGCTTATGAATTGTTTCCGTGTGTTACCTCCTTTTATACCCCAGGGAAACAGGAAACCTTTGGAGACCCGTATGTAGTTCCAGAGGCTTCCATTGAGCTTATAAAAACAGAATGTTGGGGTAGATTAGATTTTGTTGGGTTTAACAGATTAAAGGTATAAAAACATGTTGCCCTCACATTTTCTGGAATAAAGCTCTTTATTTGTGAACATTTTGACTTACTTTCTTCAGTTTAGTGATATTTTTAAGAAAATGTACACATAATGTTACATTGTGATTTTGAAGGTCAGACTACGTATTTTTTGGACCCATTTTTACAAAAAAAAAAATGTGCATGTGTGTGAACTTGAATGTACAGGTGTTTATCTTCCTAACATGCACTACTGTCTGTGTTTCTGCCATGCAGGAACACGCGTTTAAAGTGACAGTGAGAGCGGCCATGTTATGGCAGGGTCTATAACACATCACTTTATTAAAGGCTAAACGGCTCTGTACCAAACACAGCGTCTCACTGGCAGCTCTCTGTGGTGGGCCGCAGAGCGTTCCAATGTTTACTCAAACAAACCAGAAGATTTTCCTCACAGCCACGTACAGCAGAGCTCTATCCATGCACAGCTCTATCCTTTCACAGTAACTTCACACAGCTCCCTGAAACAAGAGAGCTTGAAGTCTTATTTGACATATAAGTGTCAAAAGTCAATAGGTGTATAAACGTCAAATATGGCAGTTTGACTTTCTGAAAGGGGATGACGTTGTTTGGCGATTTTTATATGCTCTAACAGACATTTTTGAGAAAAACTGGTCTTTGGAAGGAAGCAGGCCACTGCAGAAGAGGCCTACCTTGTACACATCACAAAATACAGCAGACACACATTACCCTTTTGTATTTTAGGACTGTCATCCCTTAAAAGGCCAAAAAAAAACATCTCACTTTTTCTGTCACTGACCTTGTTCTGGCGATCTTCATCAAACTGAGTAAAACGTTGACCAGCCGTACCTTGGCTCAGCTGACTTAACCATTTTCTGAGGCGCTTAGTCGCTCAGCAGCTAGCTAGCTCATGTGTTTACTCTGGTATCTAGGTATTCTACAGATAGACAGTTCACTATGTATGTGTTATGATCATACTCAAAATGTTGATTCATATACTTTGTGAGAAACAGTATACAAAATCAAGTAGTTAACTATAGCTAAATTACTGGTAGCTAGCTGGGTAGCTAGTAAGACAGTTATGCTACTGTAGTTGGACAGCACTGGAAAAAAATGTCTAATGTAACTAATGTGGCTAAAAAGCTTTAAATCAATGCTTTTAGCTAATATAGCTGCTGTAAGTGCTAGATAAGCTAAACATCTGCCACACAACTGAAGACAGCATTTTGGCACAATACATATCCTATTAAGATAGGGCACAATTAAGACTGGGGTGTTCTGGTGGTTTTACACAGACCTGTATTAAATTTATATAACCACCAGCAGTGTGGTGGATTTAGTAAGGATGTCAAATCAAACTTTTGTTGACAGCAACAAACATAACAGGCTACCAGCTACCATGTCACTCGCTGACCCAGACAGGGAAAGACCTAGGAATGATGGGATTGGCCCCAAACCTGTGGTACCTGGTGAAGATCTCCCTGGGCCTTCTTCTGCCCTGATCCGAGGTGTTGAAGATATGACTCCAGCCAGTCCATGGCTGGTGGAGGCTAAAAGGGGAACTCAACAGGGCTGAAATTAAGAAACTGAACTGGTATTGCTTCAGTGTCCCTCATACTGCACATTGCTGGTATTCTTTGCCACTTAATGATTCAGTCTCTCTCTCTCTCCCTGGACACCACACTGATGGGCCTCTTCAGTGTGCTGAAATAAGCAAAAGCCAATTTGTTAGCTAGCTCATTCACCGGCTGGCTAGCTAATCACGCAGCACAATTTAGATGATGTTTGGAATGTCACCACAGCAACTATAGCTACTATCGTTACTATACCCACAGAAACTTACGTTTTCATATAATCAATACAACTAGTTAATTCCGGTCTTACTTGATGTAGCCAAGTAGCTAACCGTAAGTTCAGCCAGTTATGAATGTTTCATAAAATTGACACAGCAATCAAAACCACGGTGTATCTTGAATGTTGACACCTCTCTATATAAAGGAGAAAAACCTTGTACAATCATGTTATTTATGTTCATTTTGTGATCAGCATTATTTTTTGGTGGCATATCTTTTTGTGATAATTTCATACTGTGAAATTTGTTTCATGAAACGCATCATGAGATGAATATTTCATCTCGTGCCTAATGCATAGTAATCTATATGCTGCGTACTTACTGCACTGCAGCTTTAAGTGATCAATAAAAATTGTGCAAATCACACTACAGCAAAAGTTAGCTAAAGACCATTAGGAAGAAGACTTAAGAAAAGCATGGTCTTCTCTGGGACCTCCATGAGGAACTAGAGTTGGTGTCACTGGCCTCCCAGTGCGCCATATTTGAATTAACCGTCTTTGTTTCAACTTTAACCACTGCTCCTGTCATCCCTGAGTGCGTCTTAGCTACTTCAAAAGAAGGTTGATGGCTAGCTAGCTGGGCATGCTACAGCAGCTTCAATTTCAACCTCTAATGCCATCCTGATTCTTCCCTTCTCGCCCCAATCCCAATGCCGGTTTCCCTTTAGCATTACTCTCCTCTCACCATTCATGTGGAAAAAGGATGAGAGGATGGGCAGGGTAGAGTTGAGGAACCATGAATTCAATTCCACCTCCGTCTGGGCCAAAGAAGCACCCCCATGAGATGTAATCTTCAGCTGGAAGGATGTATCAGTTATAGGAATGCAGATTTACATCAAAAGAAGTAAAATGCCTGAGCTATGAGGCAGGATCTTACAGAGGACTGATCGGGGGAAAATGGTTCAGGCATAAAGTAACAGACAAGAAATCCAGCAGAGACGCCTAAAGGCAAAGAAAACGGTCTCTTGGCATTTATTTCGGAGAAGTCTCAATAAACCAAATTATTTTGATAGTTAAGTGCAGAAAACCAGGATGCCAGGATCATATCTGTCTGGAAAATTTTACATGGCAGAAGATTAATGATGGGATCTGAACGCTAATCTTCCGTTATCAAGCGTAGGGACTGATGTTGCTCAAATCTGTATGGGTTGGGTCCTTCAAAGCCCCAAAGCCAGTGACACTGAACTCTTGTCCAGGACCTTTGCTTCTGAAGTGCTCTGCCAGACTCCACCACTGAAACATGAGCAATTGACGGCTGGATTGTGGCACGAACACCGCAATGACATCATTGAGCCGAGGCTGGTGGACACAGCTTTCAGGTCTTCTCTTTCACAGAGCCACAGGCCACACTGGCTGCATAGCCCACAGGGCTGGTGGCAGCAGCCAGAGAGGAGCTGCAGCAGCTGCAGAGGTCAGGAGAGGAGCTGAAGGCCTGACCAGCCTCTGGCTTAATCATTACAGAGCAGACGGAAGGCCTGGCGATTTGGGCTTCTGCTGCAGCAGACGTGAGCCTAACATGGAGCTCCTCAAGCGTTGCTGGCGAACACGGAGAATCCATTGGCTGAATCATAAAATGTAGCACTAAACAGGACTAGTAAATCAAAATTACTAATTAAATAAATCAAAATGTTTAAAATCCAGGCTGACTGAGGGTCAGGTTACACCTTTGAGGAAGGGGAAGCAGCATGAAATGCATGTTGTGTGGATTTATGTGGAGGACATTTTCACTTTGCTCTTCACTTTCCTCCCCCTCCAAGAACACGCTGCAAATGAGGTGAACAGCTGAAAGGTTTCTTTAGATGGGAATGATTTATAACTGCAACAAGGAGAAACACGACACATATCACACCTGTATACACATTAGCATGCATGCACGATTTTGAAAATTTAAGATCTAGGCCTATTATTTAAAAATGTTTATTTCACAATTTCTGGACAGTTATACCAAATATACAAGACTGACAATACAGATTTATCAATGCATTTAAATCAACATTGTTCACAGAATCACTCGCACTGAAAAATGCTGGACGGCATTTGTACAAAAAACAAATAAAAATGCTTTCAGTCAGGACGTAACAATGACAAAAAAAGATCAACTATATTAGTCCATATTTTGTACGAAAAAGAAAAAAACAAGCCATCATCTGCCATGTGAGACCCACAGTAAAGCCACAGACTTCACCTACCTGCTGCACTGCAAATCCAGGTCTGACAGTAAGTTACGACAAGGCAGAACAGGCCAGTGAGAAGCACGAACGTATCAAAGTCTCTTTTGGCAAAGTAGTAAATTCAAATCAAGCCAAGACCAAAGGATCACGCAGGCTTTCTTTGTGCAAGAACCCACAAATTTTGAAATTAAATTAAAGGCAGTCAGAGCAATTGAAAGCAATTTTTATCAGTTCTGTACTGTCAGATACCGTAATGTCTCTTAAGGAATGAAAAAGAAATCATCACTCACCATTTGGCCTTAGAGTACTGCAGAGGCATGTTACTCCACTGAAGCGTTTGGTTTCTAATCTTAAAGTTCACACTCAAGACAGGATACTCAATGCTGAACTAAATAGTTTTAATTTCTGTTTTCCAGAGATGTAAAAAAGATGCATTAAGAATGAAGTGCATTAAGAATGAAGTACATACAGTAAGTTTTCAAACAGAACTGTAACATTTCAGAAACTGAGCAGATTTTGTAACAAAGAAAAACACAAACACACACACTCCCAAAGACAAAATTAGCAAATCCGCTGCTCATGGGATGTCCCAAAAACGGGGAAAACATGCTTAACCCTGCAAGTGCACATACACATGTTTAAACACATGTTTAACCCCACAAGATCAAGACTAGTTAAGTGGTCCCTTTAAAAGCTCAAAAAAGTTCTGCCCATATTGGCTAGCAACACAAGCATCTGCCTCTGGTCCACAGTAAATGGAAACAACTTTCAGTTCTTTGCAAAACAGTAAGGCCATTTAATCTTGTCCCCCAAATAAAATAAACTGGTTTGTTTATAATACAAAAGTGTGCACTTTCGGTAAAAATGTTTCAAGATTCACATCAATGTTTATTCCAAACTGAAAATGGCATCAATGTATACCCATATACCCATACCTTCATTTCAGAGGCATTTGACTCTACAATGCTCCAATGCGATAATATACAGTTTAACATGCTCAAGAAATAATTAAACACAAATGAAAGCTTAATATAGCAAAAGAAATCCAATTCAAAAGAAATCTTAACAGTATCACTCCACTGTTTGTGGGATATGGCCCTAAGTATCTTCTGATATGCATGAGCAATTAAAATGGTTAGAAACTATGCTTGGTTTTATTATAGCAAAGTGTGTCTACAGATACTGCATAGTAATATGGCATGGCTTCTATCAAAGGTTTTTTTCAACCTCAGCAAAATGGATGAAAATGGCATTTCACAGTGCAATATCTTTCAAAACTGTCAAGTTCAAATTTGCACCATATTGACCGAAACTGTATGAAGTGGAAAAAAGGGCAGAGCTTCACAAGCCCGTTTACCCTGCCCTTCGATTAGCATGTCACCAGTGTGCCTCCGACAACAGCCATCACAGATCAACCTTTATGCAGGACGCCAAGGCATCCTTTATTATCAGTAATGATCATAAGACCTTCCATCCACCCATCCAAAAAAATAAAAATAAAAATAAAATAAAAAAAATACTTCCACAATGGAATTCAGGCTCAGCAATGTCTCCATAGAAAATGTAAATGGCATTTTTGCAGGGATCATGCAAAGTTTCCTTTCAAAGCAGATAATGGTTTATACAGGATAAGCACTGAGTGGCCGGATCTCTATAACAGGCGACAAATTCACCCGTAAAATTTTCTGAGCTTTCCTTCTCACTTCCTCATCCGTGAAGGAGTCGTCCACTTTGATCACCTTGAACCTCAGGTTGTTCTCGTTCAGCCGGGAGTCCTCCTGTCCCTTCACCACCCACACCCCCTTCCTGGCCCTCTTCCTCAGCATCTTGTCTTCAGGCTCATCTAATCGTTTCCTTTTCCTCGTCCTGACTGCAGTCTTCTTCCTCCACCCCATCTTAGCCCTGCTGGCTTTGCCCATTCTCACGGGAGCCATTTTGTAGTTGTTGCTTTCCTTCAGAACCCTCCCGTTCTCCTGCACAACTAGGGGAGGGTCTCTGACAATGGCCACACCCACCTTACCCGGACAGGAAACAGCTTGAGTTTTCTTCAAAGCAGATACTTTCCGCATTTTACTGAACTTCTCTGAAGGCTGCACTGGTATCCCTGACAACACCGGTGGCCGGAGGGAACTGGACACCGCAATCCCTTTATGCCCCAAGCCTGGGGGAATGTGCAGTCCCGCTATGGGGCCGCGTGCGGGTCCCGTTAGGTTAGTGTGAATCTGCAGTCTCGCCGTAGGGCCATGAGAGGGGCCTGTTATGTTTGTCAGTTTCAAACATGGCGGCATCTGGGCTGGTCTGACGGTCAAAGCAGGGGGTTTGGAGAGGACAGTTCGCTGGAGTGACTCCCGGGAGAGGTTTGTTAGAAGAATCCTGGGTTGCCTCTTAAGGATGATCTTAGCGGCGGCTCTTGACAGCGTGCAGTTCATCTCCTTCTTCCTGGCAGTTAGTTTACTGCCTCTCCTCCTCGCAGGCTTCTGGACCTTTGAGGCTCTGCTGGAAGCTTCTGGAGGTTTGGAGACCTTGTCTGCACAGAGTGGCTCCGAGTTGCAGGAGTTGTATCCGTACACATCTTTGCTCTTTAACACAGTGGGCCTGTGACCCTCATCTCTCAGACCCTGCAGGAAGGACACCAGCTGCGCCTCGCTCTCCACCAGATCTGTGGACATGGGGCTGAAGACCCGCAGGGCTTCAACAAGAGCCGACTGTCCAGCGGAGGCAATTCTGGACCAAGAGTGGACTGCCTTCTCTGCAACCTCTCCGTCACAACTCATGGCATAAGGCAACAGCTGAACACATAGAAGCCTCCTATCAGCAATGTGCCCTGGGAATATAATAGAAGGGACATTAGTTTAAATTTTAAATCCATATTAGAGCCAGCAATCTAAATATTCCATGTGAGAGACAGTGCAGGGTAGTTAGCTACCTCCCAGACTAAAACTAGAAGATTAATTGTTGAATCAAATTGAATCTTCCCGTGGTAGAAGAACAATTCTGCTATTTGTAGCTAGCTTGTGATCGCACAACAAGAGAGTGTGCAGACATGACCAACATGAGGTTTCACCACTGGAAAATGGCAGAAGGGCCCTGCCATTGACTTTAGGTTAAGTAAAAAAAAGGAACTGAATCAAAAGAGGCTTGTATTTCAGCATCTTGTGTTTTACAAGAGTTCTTTGATTAATATTTATGCAAAACAGCATTTGCCAGAGTGATTAGTGATCTTCCAAGGTTAACCCACAAACAAGAAAATCCACCTGCATTCCACCTGTGTTGATTTTAGACCATGTGATTCATTCCGCATCCACTTCATTAAAAGAGGTACTGCTGTTAGCTGTAACACACCCTGAGCTGTGCAAGATGGCATAATCATTTAGCTCAAGAATGTTCTGACAAAGACCATTAAAAAGCAAGAAGAATCCTGTGCCACAGTAACTTGCCTGTACTTGCAAAGATGCAACAGAATGTTTTGTAATATCCATCATCATTCATGAGCTACGTTAGTTTGAAGCAGCTAGATCTGGACCATTCTGTCATTACCGAGAACAAACTCTTGGCTACGGAGGGACAGGGTAGTGTCAGAAAACATCAACCCAGATAACTTAAGTCAGTCAATCACATTAAGGAAACAGTCACTTGAACAGGCAAAAGAAAACTGTATGCCCAGGATGCAACTAGATGTTCAGTGTCTCTGCAGTTTCCAGGATGGTCTGTTTTATTTGGTTGTCTTGAAAATGCAATGTCAGCTAGACAAAGACAGGAGCTGAAAGAGTTGGTGCATCATGATCAGGAAGTCCTTTCCAGCAAACCAGATCAGACCACACACAAAATATCTGTATGGTTTGGGGACAAACAGAGAAAAAGTGCACGTTCTGGGCCTCAGAGAGAAAATGCAAAGCTACCCATGACAACTTACACCATGTTGCATAAGAAATTCAGATAACCCTCAGCGTGAACAGGCAAGCTCCACTGTAACTCATACTGAAACTCAAGGGCTCAGTATGGGTTTGCAATGACTTCCAGCAGCTTAATGGTCTACTGAAATTCAATGTGCTTCCCCTTGCCAGGGTTCATAAGATAACTGACTACCTATGATAGCCCATTTGTCAGTGCCACTTTACCAAGGGGTCTAGGAGAAGATGGCCTTTGCCAAGCCAGGCAGGTTATACCCTGCAAGGTCCTTACTTTATCCACAGTAGTAAAGTACCTCTCAGGTGTCTCCCAGTTAGCTACTTAACATTGTTGGTCATAACTGATGTTAGATTTCACTGCAATGATAGCTAGCTGGCCACCTTCTTTAGTGGAAGGTTACAATGGGTGTCTACGGGCCTCATCTTTCACTTTAAGAACACTTTAGAAATAGGCCTACAAAACTCACCATTAACAGGTGTTAGGATTTATAACAGTGTTTCAAACTTCCCCACAAACATCCTGAAGTAGGTCTTGAACTGTTCCTAGTACAATTTCAGGTTTTGGACAGTCACTAAATTCCCCCGACTCATTTCTTTCAGAATGGGGTGACCCAGTATTGCCTTCTTTTTTCTTGCTTGACAGCAAGATTATGCTCAAATCACCTGCTTCACTACTCTTAGACTGTGTTTGTATCTTTTGTGACAGCAGTTTTTTTTCCCAAAACGAGGAAAAAATGCATCTGAGTGAAGGGTTTCATGAGTAAAATTTTGGATACAAGTATTTTCAGACAATAAATTTGCACTGGACTTGGTGTGTAAAGGCCTATAAGATGCAAATGTGGTCTACAGCAAAACTTAATCAAAAGTATACATTTATTTAAGTTTGGATTTTTGAAATGTTATATAAAATGCTTTTTTAATTGTTTCAAGCTAAATTTTACATAATTAATTTTTTAGTTTATATGCTAGTACAACCACCAGCTAAAAACTACATGTCCCAAGAAACCACAGAGCTTTCTCATTCCTGCTCTCCAGCCTTGCTAGCTAGAGTGTGGCTAATCATCGCTATCAGCTATCGCTATAGCAGCTAACTTGCAAGCTCGTCTTTAGCAGTCATCGCTGTCAGCAATAGCAGGCTCATCGTTAGCCACAATGGTGTTGCTTAACCATATTCTCCTCTTCTTTAAGGATGAGACCCAAAGTTTTCAGCGGGGCAAAAACCAATATAAATGAGGGCATGTGGAGGAATTCAGTTGTTCTGAGGGCCATATCACTGGTTTGGTCAGGACGAGCATGAGGGATACAGGGTGTCGGGGAATATAGGCCAGTGTAACGTTAGGTAGCATAGCTAACCAGCTAGCTAGCTAGCAAAGTCAAGTTACCACATCATCACCCATCGAGCTTGCTAAGTGGACTGATTGTTAGCCCACGACTTTGAATGATGAAAAACGCCCGAAGCCTTTGAGACGTATCTACAGAGTCAGAAACACCTTGATGTTTAAGCAAAAGGATAACTCTGGTAACACGTGTAGATTTGGGCACTCGACTTGAGTGAAAATGCACATTCAGTTAGCTACATTTGATAGACGTGTCTCTGATGGTGTGCTTACAGAGATAACCTTCACAGTTTCCATGATGTAAAACTAGTTTCGTTTATATTATACATACAAATTTTGTTTCAGATACATGTGGATATAAAATGATGCAACTCCTAAAGATTTAAAATAATAACGATTACGGTTGTTTGTTAGCTAGCCAACTACCGACTGTCGTCATGTTTGCTACTGTATCTTCCACTAGCAAACCTTGCTGGGTTTTCTCAGGGCCAATGGTTTTCTAAACCGAAGATCCCAGAATGCCCGGATGAGATGGTGGTATCTGATTTGTCAGGACGTTCCCCCACATTGCTCTATTGGATATGTCGTTCAAAAGTGGACTACAAAACGAACTACAAGTCTTAAATCTTAACATTTTCGGAAAACATCGAAACATTTGATGAGTCCAAATATATCCTCACACCGAACAGGTTAATTCAGGAAATTCCCAGCTCCTGAAATGAATCCGAACTTGAGTAAAGATGGATAGTGTGCGAAGCCCATTGTAATTTTCCATAGGGAATTTACTTCTGACACCAGCAAAGAGCCAGTGATGACGTATCCACCTCGGTACTGTATTAGTTCCGGTTAGACAAGAGGCATTCCAAGAGGGTGGTAATCCAGTATAACAGCACTCGGGCGTTTTACATATGTAGCTATAATTCCACTTTACAGTTCTATCCACTAACTACAATCGCAACTAGCGTTCTCATTAGTTAATGAATTATTTAATGAAGCAACGTACTGCCGCACCAAAATTCACCAGAACCAGAAGTGCCAGCAAGGCAACAATTAACAACCGTATCTTTCAGTGGTCGCAAAATCAACGCAAATGTTTAAGTTAATGTGTATGATAAACTAGCAACGGGGCTAGGATCTTCGGCACTATACTGATATTCTGTAAAACAGCACTCCCTCTCGTGTGATATTGCTTAATTATTGTAATTAAGGCACAGTCATTAGTTGCTTGAATGAATTGCTTCTTATGGGAGGGTTACATTCCGTGTTTTTTCTGTATCTATGGTCTCGACTGGTCTCGAGGGGAGAATCCAAGTCTGCAATGACCGAGACTGAGTAAAAATGCAGTAGAGATCGAGACAAGACCAAGACCATCTTAATTTGGTCTCGAGACCGGTCTCGAGTACTACAACACTAGTTACAGGGCTCGACAGTGCAAGCATTTCACTCGCATTTGCAACTAAAAATAGATGTGTGTGAACTGTAAAATATATTTAGGAGCACGTGTGGTGGGAAATTCTGTTTCCCACATTGAGCACTGTCAGGGGGGTATTTTAGTTCATAAGCTCTGCTTGAGGCTATTGCAGGACAAGTAGTATCAGCAATATGCGACCTTGAAGCTCTGGGACAGTGCCAAGCCAGGTGTCTGCATTCTGGCTACATTTAAAAAAAAAAAAAAAAGAATCAGCTCAGCCCGGCCTGGGAAATAATGGTGGAAATTCCCAAAAACTGGGAAACCTGGGAAATAATGGTGGAAATTCCCAAAAACTGGGAAACCTGGGAAATAATGGTGGAAATTCACGTTAACTGGGGAATGGGGGATGGCCCAATGGGAGGAGTTGGTGGGGAAACCCCACAACAGGAGGAGCTGAGGGAATGGTATAAAAGAAGGGGAATCCGGAAAGCGCTTCAGACTGGGTACTTGAGGGAGTGTGAAAAACCAGCCCGGTTAAGTGTTTGTGATTAATTCATATGCAATAAACCAAAACCAATTACATCAGACTCTGTGAAGACTTATTGTTTTGCGAGAAGGCACTGAAGTGTGGAGGGAAGCCCTCAGTCCATCAGTCCATCCACCACACACGTGTGCGAATAAAAAGTATTACAAAATTCAGCCCAAGCAGCCTCTAATTTTTTTTTTTCCAACAAAAAGGTTGATAACACAACAACAATGACGATGACACCGTCACTTCGCTGAACCAATGTTGTCCGTTGGAAAAAAATCACGTGATCCACTCGTCAGCACAAAGGGCCCTCTAGACACCACCTTTTTTCAAACAAAAAAAGAACCATCAAGAGTGAACACGCAGTGAGCTAGACAGATAGCTAAAGTTAGCTAGCAACATACGGAAAGTATGAAGCCTATTAGTCGTTAGTCATCTGATTGGTTACACATCACGAGTAATAGCCTATCAACACTGAAGGCTACTGTGCCACAGATGAGCACAGAGGAACGCATTTGCAGGCTGGAGCAGCTCCGGTGAGCGAGCGGAGCTGTGTTTCAAAGGTAAGGCAGCAGATATTGCCGAAGTTGCAATAAACATCACAATCCTCTACGCTGAAGTTGCAAAAACACCACAATCTTATGATCTATTTCTATGATGACAAGCATGCCCAGTTTGTTGCAGTGATATACAGTTAATTATAATGAGATAATAGCCTTTATTTATGTAGTGATAGCTATTTCTTTGAGTAACACTGGTGCCAGTGCAACTGGAACTTATTTTAGCTACCATATTGTGAACGTAACATCACTCACCCGTATTAGTTGGTGTTTTTATATCCTTAAAGGCATTTCAACAAAGTTTTGTGTTGGAGTTTGTGTTATTCTAAATTTTGACACCAAGATTTTCATTTTTACTGCAAATGTATATCGGCTCCAAATATCTGTTATCAGTCTCCTTGATTACTAATAATCTTTATCGGTATCGGCCCTGAAAAACCATATTGGTCGACCCCTACTGCTGTGGACCACCGGCGGAGCTCAAAGCGGGCCAGACGACCTTCTTACAAAAGCTGCTGGACCAGTGATATCCTTTGTGTCTAAACGTACTGAGCAGACTTTTCTGGCGTTTAGAACTAAGAGCTACTCTATTATAGAGGTGTTCATACCATTTATACTGTTTATACAGCCTAAAGCCGTTTAAAGTATAAATAATTACATAATTATTAAATAAATACAGTTTGAAGCAGAAATAATTAAAAACCTAGTGTACTTTTTGTATTCAAATAAATTAAATCATTTTGCTTGTAAATGTCTCCACGTATCCCTTTATTAAGGAAAAACACATTATTTGATAAATTTTCACTGCGCCCCTAAAGTTCTTTATGCGCTCCTAAATTTTTCAACTTAGGAACACATGTGCTCCTTGGGAAAAAAGTAAACGTCAAGCCCTGAGTTAACGTACTTGATAGCTACGAGTGTTATGCCTGTAAATACTTGTATTATTTGTCTGAACATGGTGGGTAGAAACCTTCGCCAAAATAAGATTATAAACTGGTATATTGTGACCCATTGCTCCTATTGGTCAAATTGCCTTCCCGTCATGACAATATTTCCTATACCATAGATAAATGCAATTTTTGTGCATCATTTTAATATCATTGCACATTGTGTGCCTATTGCCTTTATTAGAAATCATTAGTGAATGAGCTTTTGATAGGTGAACATTAGATAGCTACTTACCTAGCTACATAAAGAGGAGGGACCAGATTTAACAACTGTTATCGATTACATGAAACATTTCCGTAGTGCCTGAAACACCCATAACTGTGCCAATATTCATGATATTCATAGACAAACTACTAGCTAGCTAATACAAGCAAAGTTGTAAGCCAGGATTAACCAAACACAATACAAAGCATTCTCTAGAAAGTTACAAGAAACAATCACTTCAGAGTAGGAAACAGTAGAGTAACATCTTGTCTGTCTAAAACTAAATGTGCGAGCCCTCTGTTGAAGAAAAAAAAAAAAAACGGACAACTTTTTGGACACGTATCTCAGTAACATTAACTGTACTGTGAATGGACATGTAGATACTAATGGTTACAACCAAAAGAATAAAGGAGTTCTTGTAGTGAGCCTGCATTTGACCTGACTCAGTGTAAAATAAACAATATTTCAAAGTCCACTTGTTAACTATACCTAGCTACCTGGTTCAGTAGCTATTCATTTAGTAATGTTAGCTATCTTGAAAAGCTAGCAAATTCAGCAGCATCATTAGACTAGATTTGTGTACTTTTAATGAAGAAAATGCAATGTGTGGTTGCATGTTTGCATTAAGTATGTGTGTGCATTACTATTGGAGTTGCTGTCTGCCTAATAATAATAAGCCACACAAGAAATCAAGAACTTTTGAAATGCTGCCAAGCAACCAATGTTCCAAATCAACTGTCACTTGACAGCAGATGCCTCTGGCTCCACTGCAGCAATTTAAATGTCAACTTTCAAATCTGGTAGGAGTAAGGGGACACCAAAGGCCGAACAAAGGCTCATATCTCAAAAACTGTACACCACAGCTCTTAAATGAAGACATAGTGAGAATCTGCATTTCTGCATTCTGTTTCATTCAATTGCATTCAAACTGCATTCAATTCTGCATCAATTTTCATACATTTTGATGTAGAATTTATGCCTCTAGAGTAGGGCTGGGCGATATAGCCATCGTGATACATCGAATAGCTATTTTTAGCACAATAACAGCTATCCCCCGGCATGTGGTGTTAGGTTTCACCCCGTATTTTTTCCCTTTAGTCATACCTGATGTGGGAGCACACCTCCAAATTTCAGTGAAATGCTTCCGGGGCAGAGAAATATGTGCCTGTGTGCATTATTTTGATGTATGATTTATGTGTGTAGAGCCAGAATTCGCAGAGATACGGCAGTTCGAAAAGTTTGTAACTTTGACCCTGTGGGAGAAACTGATCCCGGCCTGGGTCAGATGAGCCAAGAGCTCCTTCCACACTGTTCTTCAACTCACCAACTGACTTTAATATAAATTACGTAATTTGTTTATACCTTTTGTAAAAATTACAGAAAATGAGTTTCAATGCCCTAACAAATATCAAGAGTAATCCACACAGTCTGATGTAATTAGGTTTATTGCATATGGTTCAAATCACATACAGTAAACCGGGCTGGTCTGCGCGGAGCAACTCCTCACTCACTCTCGCTCATACACTCTGAAGCACTTTCTGACTGTCCCCTCTTTTATGCTGTTCCCCTGGCTCCTCCTGTTGTGGAGCTTAAGCTCAACTCCTCCTCCAGTTTCACACCCCATCTCCCAATACACCATTATTTCCCACTCTGGCATTGTGCCCACTTCATAACTTGCCTCCTCTGTACACCATTATCTCCAAACCTGCACATATCTAAAATATAAAAGAATAAATAGAGAATACTAGGGCTGGGTATCGAGGCTCGGTACTTCTAAAGCACCGGCCCGAATAACGTCGGTACTACCGAGTATCGAAATCTGTTTACGCATTCGGTGATACATTTCGGTACTTTGTGATAAGGACTCCCTATTAGCTTTCTCAGTTAAGGCTTTGCTCACAAAGGAATTCTCGGTTGATCGTTCAGCAAATATCAGACGTTTTCAGCAAACTAGCCAGCGTTAAATACTTGATACCTAATGTTGCTAACGGGGAGTGTGTGGGAGAATGAGCAAGCTAACGTTAGCTATAAAAGAGATCGTATATAGGAACTGGAGAGGTAGAGCGAATCAGAAGTTGCAGACACCAGAATGGAGGCTAACGCACCGCAACATGTCCACTTCCCATTGATTACAATGGGGAAACTCCTGTCTTTTCCCACCAAACTAAGGGGATTACAGTCATATTTTCAACCAAGTTACACCCATAATGCATATAAGAATAAGAATCAAGGTGTGAGTTTACTTGACACGATTCAGCACCGAAGTGAATGGAACGTGTAGAACTGATGAATAGCCTACAAGAATTTACAGTTGTAAAGTAGCTTGAACTTTAACGGTTACTGAACTGCGTATGAACATCAAGATATAGATGGCTCAAGCCAGCACTTGCCAGTCAGTGATGATGAGCGCAGACGGTCTTGTAGCGAAGGCTATCATAAACAGTTCCCTCGACAAGGGAGTTCCTGGCCAGAATGTTTTAACTTTCTGAATGAATGAGTGGACAACTACACCAAGGACATTCCGATACGTAGATATGTAGCTAGTTTCCTCATTGTAATGGGTTCTCAGCTAAAAATCTCAGACAAAAATAGAGCTAACTAGCTGCGTTTGTCGGTGCCTAAAAGCGGAACATTGCAGAAACATTAGTGCGACTGTTGTCACTTACAATTGTGCTTGCTAGCTTGCTGGGCAGCTATATTGATTTCAGTAGGATTTGTTATAAAGCTATATATATATATATATATATATATATATATATATATATATATATATATATATATATATATATAATTGTTATTTTAATGTGAGCTGCATATAAAGCTATTACAATAAAAATTACATGTTATTCGCTCGCTACAAATGAAGTCATTTTGTCATAACCTGACGTTAGCTAGTTCAGGCCACACGGATTCACAAATCATTGATAGCTCGCATTAGCTACCTACCTTAGGCATTATTGTTATAAATGGATTGAAAATATGACTAAACCCCTTTGTTTGGTAGAAAAAGACAGGAATATCCCTTTTAGGGTCAACAGAAAATTGACGCGGTGCGGTGCACTGGACGCCATGGTTTCTGCAACTTTGGCAATAAAGGGAAGCAGTTATGTTCTTTCCATATCTTAGAGTTCAGTGCTGTGAACTCGTTTATTTAGTTAAAATTAGTTTATGCAACAACGAGCATAATGAGGTACTGAGAAAAGTATCGCTTTGGTACCGGCACCAAATTCCAGGTCGATACCGAAAAATTTTAAAGGATACCCAGCCCTAGAGACTACCAGTACCTGCACACCAGTATTTGCCAAGGCCACACATACCCAATATAAAAAATAACTGTCCTTCCTTGAACTGTTCTGCCTTGGCTGTACTCCATAAAGAACCCCTGTTTGCAACCCCCTCCTCACAGAGTCCAGTCATTTTTATCTTACATTCAAGGTCCATCTTCTTGGCATTGTCTGACAATGTCTGATTCCCATTATCAGCCCCAACTACAGGCCTTACTTTGTAACTTACGGTATGCAGATATCTCACAGCTGCATACCCTCCCTCGGTCTCCTGTACACTTCCGACCCTTCTTTTTAATTTCTGCTCACATGCATACAAAGTACAATAGGTTATGTATATTGTTTATTTAAGGCTAACATATTAGATTGTCTGGTTTCCTTATACGCTTCCAGACCTCCACATGCATAGTAGAGATGGAATACATGGCTGATTAATATGTCAATTGTATGTCAACTGTAGTTAAAATCAAAACTGGCACTGCCTATCATCTTCATGCAACAATTATCCCCACCAAGTAACAAGCTTGATCGTACCACGTCAAGCTCCGCTTTTCTGTGGTGGGGTGAAAAGTGGCAATGCTTATTAACTATTTTTCCACCACAACCCGCACTCTGAAATCCTCTTTTTTAACAGGGGTAAAATTTGACTTTTTTAAAAATGTTGCGAAAACTATAAAACTATAAATTTACAGTACAAGCACAGCAATGGTGAGCGAACCGTTTGATTTGTCACTGGTTCGGTGTCTGTAGAGCCCCTTTGGGCAACCACACAAGTAATGTTAGGAACATTGCTACAGCAACAGAATGGTAAAAAGCGTGATAAATACTTCCATTGGTGGAATGATGGTTCATGTAATCGATAAAACTTGTTAAATTTGATCACTCTTCCTAATTTATGTTAAAAAAAAAAAAAACAGCTAACCTTAACTTAACCCAACTATTCATCCATTTTATAAAAGGTTTTTTGTCCTCAGACCCCTAGTCTACCACAGGGTCTCCTCCCCAAACGCTGATTGGACAGGCGCTATTCGGGGGCGGTGCTGTTCATGAGGCGGGGCTTAGGGAAGGCTCCATCCTCTACTGATGGATGATTTACTTCATGTTTCTTCGCAGTATTTATAGCTAACATAACGACCGCAGCTGTTTGTAACAAGTCCCTAGTCCTTTAAATGAGATGTAAAGAATATAAAAGAAGAAAAACAATAAAAAACAATGCAAAACTCTGGGAAATAAAGAACTACAACTGAGCATATGAAATTGAAAAGTACCTTGATGGAATTGTCAGCTACGTCCCTAGTAACGCTTAACTGAACCGCTGACAATTGACAAATTGGCAATGTCAAAGAATTGCAGAAATTAGAGGAGGAGGTGAATTGCATTCGTTTTGTGTTGCATGAAATTTGTGTGTTTTTCGTCATGTCTATCACCGCCTCCCTTAAGGAACAGACGTTTAAGGTGATCACTCTTTGAAGGGAATCCACGGTGTTTTCCGGGCAGTGTGGTCGGACACATCCCGGTTCCTGCACTACAGGGTAAGGGACGCACAAACTGATGACGTTGGCTGAGAAACCTAATGATTTCACGGCACATAGACTGGATATGTAATTACACAGAATGCAAACACTGATTTAAATGTGCTATGGCGTGCAATACAGCCTTACAATATTTGAGACCACAAGGAATCCACTGGTTAGCTAGAAAAATGGACTTGAGCAGCTTAATTGGACCTGGCCGGGCGAACTGGTTCAGTTAAAAAAATGCGTGGAAAGCCGAAAGCAGCGAATGCGTGTAGCAGCCAACTAGCCAGCCAAAAAAAATTCAAACAACGTTATTTTCATCACAGTCACTTCGCGTGAATACTCGGAAAAAGAAAAGAAAATAATTTTATTGTCCACCCTGCGGAGAGCAAGACTAACAAAGATAGCTGGCTATTTAACATTAGCTATCTTTACAGCACAAATGTCAAACCAAGTAACTAGCTTGACAGCACACTAACAGGCTGTACATACAGCTAGTCATGCCCCGTCGGTCGTGTAGAAACTTTACTGGTCTTTGTATTGTCGCGGTGCACATACATGAGTGAAAACCCGCACACGCAAAAACCCCCTTCGACTTGCCAGCCGTTTGACAAGTAAGTGGCCAAAACGCAGGGAGACATCCTTCGTCATTAACACACATCTAAATGATACGATTTCTGATTAATAGCAACAAAGTGTGGAACAACGCCCTTTAGAAGAAAATACATTTCCAGTTGGCTAACCAATTGTCTTTAGTCTGACTTAACTAGTTAATTAAGCAAGCTAGATAAACACAGGGTATTCTTTCAACAGGGAATGGTATTGAATTACCTTCTCGATGAGCGAAGCGAAGCTTTCAGACCGTGTAGTACACATCCATTAATGCACACTGTAGAAAAGATATTGAGTTACTAGAGCATTTAATAAAATCGTCAGCAGATTTCAAGAAACGACTGCTCTCCTTTCTCCCTAGCGGTGTTTCATTAACAGTAGCTAGGGCTAGGAGACATAGACCAAGTTAAAATGGCTACCACTTCACAGAGTGGGTGGAGTCGCAGATGACAGATAGGGAAGTGGGAGGAGGTTTCGGGATTTAAAGGACGGATAACAGCAAAAGCACCGCCCAGAAAAAGCCTGCACTCTATACATAAGGGAGAGGGGGTGGTTTGTGGGCGGTAACATTAGCATTTATTGGACGGTATAATTTGGAGGCGGAAAGGGGCGTGGTTAGGAATAAAGTGGGATGGGTATTTGTGAAACATGAGTTGTTCAGATTTAGTTTTTATTGGGTAAGGCGAACAAACAGGCAGAGTCACCACAGATATTCTATTGCAACAAGATACTCAGCTGCTGCGCTCCTCATGTGTTCCAGGAGGTTCCGATTGGTTAACAGGCTCCGGTTCTCTCTGCGCCGTGATGCTGATTATGGACGCTGCTTTAGACCACGCCCCTTCGTGGATGTTCGTAAGGAGACAGCCAATCAGAACATCTGTCTACATCAACAACCACAGAGACAGAATTGTCGATGTGGAATACACTGGGCTGGCTATCTGGTGAACATTTGGAGATCTGTGGCCTAACAGATGGAAATGACAGCAGATTGACAGGGTGGGGGTATGGCCATGGGGGGTGGCCTAACAGGGTGCGACCTGACGTAATTTTCTTTGGGGGAGGGTGAGATTCAACCAAGATTTTTTCAGTAAGTTCTGTAGGAAAAAAAAGTTTTTCATTTAATTTCATTATGGGTTTGTCCCCATTATCTGACTCTGAGAATTAAGCCAATTAACGTCCATCTGAGATCTGGCACACTAGAACATAAACAAATACTTTACTCAAAACTCTTACCATTGTATGTGCAAATATTACACTCTTCCTGCTTCATGTTTCCTAGCCATACCTTATGTGGCTGAGACAGTGGTCTGGGCCTGTGTGTGCTTCTTCCGGTTAAGAGAAATAACAGTGGATTTCACCTTCTAGTGAAATCAGAAATGTGAAAATCAATATAACATCTGAAGTGGTTCTTTTTATACATTTGAGATTCAAAAATTTTAAAAAGCACACAAACACATAACATTTACAGTTAAACAACCAGCATATAAGAAACAAACACAGTGAAACCAGCATGTTCTGACATTTAATGTGGAATTTATGTTTCAATACAATATGGAGGAGTAAGGACACAACCCACTCAATGAACATGGTGACACATTTCTAAATCTACAGTCGTGCACATTGGTCAGCATCAACAGCTTGCAGAAAACAATCTATAATCTGTTCATTCTTTTCTTGGTGTACTGAATATTCCAATGACACAATGAAAAGTATCTGCATGTCAAATCCATGATACACATGCAATGATTTATTGTGATACAAATAAATAGTAAATTCTATTTTAGATGTATGACATCCCTTTCATACTGTAACAGACACCCACTGTACAACACTGACAACTGTACTGACATTGTCTTCTGTTGTCTGAATAATGGTAACAATTAGCCACTTATATAACATTTCAACGAATCACAAAGAAATAAACCCAGATGACACCATGGACCCCAGATATTACAGATGCTAATTTGAGTGCAATGGGCTTGTACTTTTTAAATCAATGCTTCCACGAAATGCCAAAATGTCACCATTCAGAAGGAGACATTCAGGAGGGACACATGCAATATTCTCTATATGCAGCATGCAGTTCACAAAACTGAACATCTATCATATCTCACTATTAACACCAACAGAAACATCCACCTCTGGGTACCACTGTGCACTGTGCATATTTTAACACTTTCTCATGTATTGATAGGTAGAATATCCATATGGTTTTGCAGGTGATAAAAATGCTTGGGTATGGGTTCATGATTTTAAAGGCTTTTTGTCATTCCTTTTGATCAAAATACTTAAACGCTCAGCCTGTTTTTTTTTTGTTTCCATATCCACAACAAAATGTTAGAATTCTTGATTTTGCTTACAGCAAAGTTCAGAATCATAAATTGGGGTTTTGCCTGAAGCCGACATGACAAAGCCTTCTCAAACAGAGATTATGTGACAATGAATGGCAGAGATTGCAAATTCTCGGAAACACAGAGGAAACGCAGTGCGTTCTGTTTAGGATAGTGTTGAACGAAAAACATGGTCTGCAGCAGCACTCCTCCCATCATGCTTTGCGGCAGCAGGCAAAGCGGGGGCTGATCTGAGGATGAGGCGTGAGCCTGCAGGCTGCCCGTGGCGCTACGCCTGCAGGTGGCGCTATCACGGCACGGGGCGGGTCAGTCCTCCAGCTTGCGGGCCAGCCTGCAGAATGTCCAGTGGTGCTCCACGGTGTTCTCATTGGCGCGCTCGCTCATGTGGTGCACGCGCGTGTTGGTGATGCTGAAGCCCTGCTTGGTGATGTAGTCTATCAGGTGCACCCGCAGGGACACCTCCTGGTGGTGGTCGCAGGGCCCGAAGGTGAAAGACACCTGGCAGTCCCGCGTGTCCATCATGTGCTTGTTCCACTTGGTGAAGCTGTTCGCCACGCCCTCCAGCAGGGGGCGCACCTTGGTGGTGACCGTGAGCTGGGTGATGATCACAGCCACGGGGTTGGAGTACTTGGACAGCTTGCGAGTGCTGGACAGCTCCACCACCTGCTCGAAGGTGTCCAGCGGGTACAAGGGCTTGGGGTCTCTCAGGCACTGGATCAGGGGCTCGATCTGGTAGAAGTCGGCCTCCTTGCGCAGCAGCTCCGTCTCCTTGAAGTCTGTGGGGAGCGTGAGCTCGGACGTGCGCAGGAAGTTGAGCACGTGGCGGAAGAGCGGCCCGTCGCGGTCGATGAAGTAGTTGCCCTGGGCGTCGCGGGCGGAGGGGAAGTCTCCGCGGAACATGGCGCCCAGCATGGAGTCGGGGTAGCGTTGCAGAGTGGACAGGGAGGTGGTGTACAGGTGGCCTCCCACATTCAGAGTGACTGGATCAGTCATCTACAAAGAGAGAGAGAGAGAGACAGCACTGAGCAGACTGCAGAGAGAGAGAGACACAGCACTGAGCAGACTGCAGAGAGAGAGAGAGACAGCACTGAGCAGACTGCACAGAGGGAGAGACACTACACTGACCAGACTGCACAGAGGGAGAGAGAGACACAGCACTGAGCAGACTGCACAGAGAGAGACACAGCACTGAGCAGACTGCACAGAGAGAGAGAGAGACAGCACTGAGCAGACTGCACAGAGAGAGAGACAGCACTGAGCAAACTGCACAGAGGGAGAGACACTACACTGACCAGACTGCACAGAGGGAGAGAGAGACACAGCACTGAGCAGACTGCACAGAGAGAGAGACAGCACTGAGCAGACTGCACAGAGAGAGACACAGCACTGAGCAGACTGCACAGAGAGCTGCTGGGGAATCCACCCACTACAGAATGAGCAGAAAGCCCCGCCCACTTTCACAGCTCAGCACATCATCATCAGCCTGAATAACGATTGGTAACGAATGTGGAAAAAGGTCTGCACCTCCTCAAGTGAGACCCGAACCCCTGTTCCTGTCACACAACTAAACCTTAATGGCCAACGTCATTACCAGACAATTTGCCCCAAGCTCCATCAGCAACAACACTAGCTAACAAGTCTCAGGGAGTGATGTCACAAACTGCTCAGCTATCTGCTACCGTACTGGCTCTATGCAGGACTCTCACAAGCTACTGCTTTCAGTTCCACTAAGCAACTACAGAGTAACTTCATGTACACTACCAGTCTGGAGGAGATATATGTGGATTGTTGACCTTGAAAACAGAAGATTTTAAAACATTTACACAAGTGATTTTCTCTTGTTACCATGAAAAAAAAACTGATAGTTGGTTAAATATTAATTTTGATATGAATAACACATCAGTGTCAATGTGTGATTTTTGCATAATATGACCTCTAGAGGGCAGGAAAGTCAGGCTATTGCCTCATATAGCATTGTATTGAGTGTGAAACAGGCCTCTGGCTTTGCTCATGGGGAAAAAAAAAAGTTTGATTTAAATATGGTGGTGGCCTGAGGTAAATAGCTAATGTTGCTATGGTCTTTCCTTTGCTTCATGCACACGCTGTAGCATGCCCACCTTCTTCAGATACTTTTGGAATGGTGAGATTCTGTATAACTGTGATGGAGTGATCAAAATCAGGCAATGGCTCTTTTGAGAACACCTGACGACACCTGGTAAACCACAGTTCCCACAAGACCCTTATGTGCATGTATGTTTAAATGGCATTGGTTGTATGCAAAAGGTATGAGAGGGAGAAAGTTTGCTCTTTATATACAGACCACAGCAGCACATTTTTAATTGACTAGGTTGCTATTTAATATTTAATAACGTCAAATGTGATCCATTTTATATATCCATTCTATCTTTTCACCAAAATAAATTCATGCTTAAGCTAAACAAGTCATATGATAAACAATATATATGTATATATATGTATATGTATACAATATTATATGTATGATTCTCTGTACTGTAATTTGCAGTGATGGGAGAGTAAGACTTCATTAACCATAAAGTGGGTGGAGCCACTACATGTCACTAGTGACTCGCTGTTTTTGAACCAACCACATTGTTTTCCTTTGTGTTTTGATTGGTTCCATCAGTAACTGACAGCACATGGAAGCCCTACTCTCCCTCACTGCTGTAAGGTATGGTAACAGCTGAGTCTGCATGCAGGCTGGTTTTCCGTTCTCACAGACCATGTATCCCCAGTCTCCATTGTCCATGAGTGCCACTGGCAGGACCTCTGACACAGGAAGCAAACAGCTGCTGGCTTCAACGCTCAGGATCTGTCCTGATCAACAACTGCTGATGTCACCTGTGCAAAGAAAAAGACCAAAGGGACTGTTCAAAGACTGTAACATTTAAGGAGAATAGGTATCAGGAAAAATGTGCTTCTCACTCCTAGAGCTCCCAACTGATAAATGAGCCGTTCCGTCTCGTTGAGTATGCATGCTGTACCCGTGCGGCCGTGTCAAAGAATGATCCAGCCTGCAGCCATCAACTCTCTGCGTCACAGCAAGCGAGTTTCTGCTGCGAGTGGCTACAGTTAAGGCTATACACGATTTGTACACACAATGTTATGTTTACACTACTTTCTTACAATACCATAGATTTCCGTTTTTATTATTCACTGTTGAATCAGTAACAAGCTACTTTTAATGTTGCAAAGAGTTGCCACTTGTAGTAATGCGAAATTTATCGTCGATAGTTACCTTATGTCGATAGTGATTTTGCTGCTAAGTTCAGTAAGTTGACGACTTTCAAGACATCTGCAAATGACCGCTAAGGACCGTAAAAAATCGATTTTTTTAGTCTAAAATGACTAAACTAATAACAGTCATATTCCTTGAGCAAATGTTCCTAAGTCAAATTATTAAGCACCCTTGCAATGCCCTGTACCAAAGGCACACAGTATGGGAAGAATGCAAGTGCTTTCTAAGCGAGGAAAGGTCTTTTACGACCTGGCTATCTAGTTTGTCTACACATTGACCAGTATTACACTACCGCATCTTAGGTTAGGCTTTTGGGATCTGCTTTCGGAAAGTTATGTTTAATTGAAAATGGTATTGCTATTATTATGGGATCTCGGAATACCCAGTGTGCTCGCTCTATAATGATACAGCGGAAGAGCCACAGACGGCGCTTCCCCGTCAGCGCGACCTGCGCGTCCGTAAGCGCGTCCTGCGGGTCCGTGAGCGGGACCTGCGCGTCCGTCAGCGCGAGCTGCCGGGATGCTGCCCGAACCCTGCGCAGCGTGCGCGTCTTTCCGACGCACTTTCGCGAACGCACGCAAATGCAATTCCCCAGGATGCTGCGCCTGCGTCACATTCGCTTTATTCGCTTGATTGATTGTGCCTCGCAAATTCGGAGCAAAACGCTTTAGTTGAGCTATTTAGCTAACGTTAGCTAACTGTAGCTAGCAATCTGACTACTTACTTGGAGATCCAAGAAGATAAACAATAGTACTGTTCGGTAAATGACAGAGGCAATTTCTATGAAACAGCAATAGAAAGACAGCAATATTGGAGCTCAATAATACCAGCTATCAGTCTGTCATTTATAACGATATTTATTACAGCTAACGCTGATTAGCTTGCTAGCCAAGTGCCCAGGTCATCGCAGCAGAGATGCGAACTACCGACGGATTCGATTTTAATCAGCGCTCCTCTTCCGTAAAAATAACTGCAGAGTAAAATAAGCTTTCGAAATCGTTATCTTCCCCGTTTCTTACCTATTAACAGTTCCGTTGGTTAGCTACATTTGTTCCTCCGTGGACTCATATGGTCGGTTTTCTCTGTGTAGTTCTGTCGGACCATCAGACTGAATGAAAGCGCTGCTTACTCTCCAGCCGCGGCAGCAAACGGAGGGACGACCAGCTGCTATCCCTGGGATCCGACTTGGCTGCAGGAATTTCTTAGCCCTCAAATTACGCCAGCACACAAAGATGCGTAAATCCTGTCTGTAAGGCTGTGGAGGTGTCTGATGACCCCGCAAACAGTATTTTAGTGTGCATATACAGTACTAAAGCTGGCGATGATGAAACACCACACTCCTCATTCTCACTCTTCAAGGGCACATCCAGAGCCCACTGACAGCCGTCTCTCTGGCCAGCTAAACCTCTGGACATGCGTAGGAGGTGAATAAAAGGAAATTTTAACTCTATTACCCTGTTCTTAGTGGCCTTACCCATCATCCTCCTGCTTTTCCCTAGGGGGCACTGGGTTTTCACGAGTTTCTTTCTCTGGAAAGCATGATTTCTGCTGCGATTACAGTCTGCAAATGTGCTGTAACGAGTGCACTTTTACTGAATGATTGACACATGAAGTGTCGATAGTGAGCAATCTAAAATACAAAAATGTTCTGTTGTAATATTTTTCCCCAAATTTCCCAAAATGTTATTTTAATATACATTTCCTATATTTGTGCTTTGGGGTTCATCACAGATCCTTTACATCTTTTCTTTAATCAGCAGGAAAGTAGCTGTACTTCACCTGATGTCTGTGTTCCTCAGTGGAGAGCCTCATTTTAGTCTCCATACACACGTGGTCAGTGACCCCAAAATATGCAGGCATCCCTCCTGCTTCAGCCAGAAGGGGGCAGGCTCCATATGGATTATTTTTGCATAACTTCCTTTAATACAGTGTGTTCATAGAGGCAGTGGAGGCCCCTACACAGTTGCAGAAGCCTCTGGTTTATTTTAGACAATGGAAACATGATGCAAGGTTGCATTTAAAGGGTTTTATTTTTACATTATTACAAGGTGTGAATTATTTAGATTTTTGAAAAAAACAACATGCAATTACTTGTAAAACATGTCAACACTGTGCAGGGTTTAGAAGTACTGAATCTCTATATATTGCAGAGACATTGCTTGCACTTGTGTAAAATGATGTTTTTGCTGGTTTGTCATGGGTATGAAGAGGATTTGAACCCCGACAGATTATTTACATCCTCTGCTACCAATTCGGATGAACTCCCAGCAGTGACTTATTTCCTCCTTTGTTAATATTGCTCTATACCCACAGACACCATTCTCACTTCTCCCATATGCAAATACTTTACCACACATTCTGTAACAGTGTTTCCTTACTGCAATGTCAAAGACCAGGAACAGCAAGTTCCAAAACTAAGAATGAGAATACCAGGCTCAGATGTTTTCTTAAACAGAACTTGTACACCAAATCTTTTAGAATAAATTACAGTCATGTGCAACAGTTTGCTAATACCATCTATACAAATTCTTTGTAGTTACAATACACTGTATGTAATTAAGTAAAAAGCATGTTGTCTACAGATCTGTGTTTCACCATATTGCCATGTATTCCAGTTCAAGGTGGACGTCCATAACTGCAAAGATGACTCCCGACCCAGTGTCACATAAATATGTCTGTTGCAAATAAACACTGATTAATTTTACTAATTGTCAGCAGTTAGGCACTGTTTTTCATATATAATTATATTTTTCAACATTCAAAACCTACACTTGGACTAGACTTTCCTCATAAAGTCTTCTCTAACCCAGACATTTTTAACCATATTTCATTACTGTATCCCTTTCAGTAGTTTGAATGTATACATACCCCTCCCTTTAAAAGAGCCAAAATTCCAGATATCAGTAGGCGTGTTTTAATCTTATTTTGCTTCCGTTTTCATTGACGTTCTGCAAGCTTGTGCACTTACATCACGCAACGCACATTCTGCAAAGTCATCCGAGTATCACTGCTGTCCACCCATGATAACGCCAATGTGTGCGTGCCAGCACAATAAGGACCTCATCAAAACCACTGACAGCTAATGTATGTCTGTACGTCATCTACAGAATAAAATATGACAAAATCTAGCAAATACGGTGCACTATAAGTTAAAACTGACAACCGCAGGTCCAGTATCTTACAGTAAATAGGAGAGACTAAAGTGCAGGTTGATTGTACACAAAATAAACCAAACTTTGGCACCAGAAGGCTGGCAGAACACACCCAGAGGCTCTGTAACATACAGCTGCTTTCAGGTAACAAATGTAGGGTTTGAGGTAAGTTGGGGTCAGAAGGGACAGATCCAGAGTAGCCAATCAGACGCCAAGGGTCTTTTTCACAGAGAAAATGATGTCTTTGATCTGGGGGATGCTGTGGTCCTCTAGAATCTTGGCGTAGGGCATGGGGATGTCCACGCCGGTGACTCGCACAGCAGGGGCATCCAGGTAGTTAAAAGCTGCACCTGAACAAAGAGGAGGCGTTACTACCCTACAGAAATGTCAAAAGTGGCAGCTGATGGTCCATCACTGGTCATTAAAGGGTTACTTCAGTGAAAATGTACTCCTCACTATGTGGTTGCTTACTTCGCAAGGTAATCAGAGGTTCAGAGCCAGGCTGTAAAGGGATTACACTGCATGTCAAATAATAATAATACTGTAAGAAATATTTGTTTCAACATAAGACTGGTATAAACCCCAGCCACCTGTACATGGTTCAGATTTGCTCAAAGTGGCACTGTCATATGCCGAAGTCAGAGCATGACATTCTTGCAGAAAGAAACAGAGATCTCTCTGCTGTGAAACCGGTTCTCTGCTTTTCCAAATCCATGCCTACTGATCGGAGAGCTGAGGAACAGCATGCTAAATTCTGGCCACCAGACAAGAGGAGCTTTACCCTCCATTATCCGGGCGCATATCTCAGCTCCGACGCCGAACTGCGGCCAGCCGCCCTCCACTGTCACCAGGTGGTTGGTCTTCATGACGCTGGCCTCGATGGTGTCCACATCCATGGGCCTGATGGTGCGCAGGTTAATCACCTGTGGAGCAGGTGAGCAGAGTGGGACACGGTCAGCGTGACTCCCCTTCCAGAGGGCCGGGTGAGCGTTACCCAACAGGCCAATGAGCCGGAGATATGAGGCACCGCCTACCTCACATTCGATGCCTTCCTTCGCCAGAAAGGCCGCAGCATCCAGGCAGTGACCCACGTATCGGGAGTGTGACACCAGGGTGATGTGATCCCCTGCAAAACCAAAAAAACAGACAGAGCCCCTGTAATTCTGAAGAAAAGACACCACGACTCCCCAGGACAAAACCCACCAGACCCTGTTGGGCAGACATCATGCAGCTGGCCACAGGCCACTGCACATGAGAATGTCAGCAGCAGGCAGCAGGAGGGACGTCTTCAGCGTGCGCTGTGTGAGTGTGTTGTGTCAGGGTGGGGGGGATATGGGAGATATATGTAGGTACTTTTGCTTACTTTTTTATTTAAGAAAGCCTGGCGATTCTGCCGTCACTCACCCGGCCTTTCGATTTTCGCCTTCCCGATGGGGATGGTGAAGTCCTTGGACTGCGCCTCCTCAGACAGCTCGAACGGGACACCGTACATCAGCTCATTCTCCAAAAATACCACTGGAAAAACAGCATGATGAGCGTGATGTCAACGGGGAAGCCAATCAGAAAACACCTGCATGCAATTTCTCTTAGTTTTGAAACAGGAATAGTTTTAATGCAAACATTTTCATGTGCAGAAACATCCTGAAAAACACACTAGTTTAATGTAAATATGATCAGCATATCTTCCAGAATGTAATCAAGAGAGACTGGGCAGCCAGCTATAAGCTAAATATGTTTCTAGGAAGCAGTTTTACAAACAACATGTAGCTACACCTCTGTTGCACTACACTCGGTGCATATTTGAGGTAATGTAACAAGCTATTTACCTGCACTTAACTGGCTCTGTCTAAGGCTTCACTTGTCTTTGTGCATTTCTGTAGGAAGCAACCACAAGAGATCCACCTATAGTAACATGCTGCTGCAGTTCCAAGACTAATGAGATCCAAATCAGAAATCAGAAAGCAGTCCTGAAAACCGTACATACAAAATCCCTAACCTGACTCGTTTAACAGGCCCCTTTGCTCTGAATTAGAGTGCAAAGTCAGAATCAAACATAACAGCCTCCTTGCACTACTGCACACATGCTGACTTTCATATGCCAGCGTCTGCTCTATTCCCATGATCACAGCTTCTAACCAAGACAGAGTTTCATTGCACTGAAAACCTCAGGCTACCTATCATAAAGCCTCCAATCTCACCTTATCTGGGGCTCCCCATATTGCTATTCTGAAAAATTTCTTTTGGGTCAGGGGAGCCACTGCTCCCACCACGTAATGCTGACATTTTTCCCCTGCCTTACCAAGACTTCCTTACCACCTTACAGAAATTTCCCTACCGCCTTACCCAGACTTCCCTACCATCTTGCCCAGGCCTCCCTACCGCCTTACCCAGACTTCCCTGCATCCTTACTGAGATTTCCTTACTCCCTATTGAGGCTTCCCCACCACCTTTCCGAGATTCCCCTCCCGCCTCACTGAGCTTTTCCCTCCGGCCATACCGGGATTATCGTCTCTGATGGCGGATTTGAGGAGGCCCTTGGCGTCCTCGGCGCTCCAGGGGCTCAGCACCTTGAGGCCGGGGCAGTGGCCGTACCAGGCAGCGAAACACTGCGAGTGCTGGGCGGCCACGCCCGCGGACGCCCCGTTCGGCCCGCGGAACACGATGGGCACCGGCTGCAGCCCCGCAGACATGTAGTATGTCTTGGCAGCGGAGTTGATCACCTGGTCGATGGCTTGCATGGAGAAGTTGAAGGTCATGAACTCACAGATGGGCCTCAGGCCTGCCTGCAAAGATCATACTCATAATGATCAGGGAGCCAGGTACGTTCATACAACAGACTCATCTTCACCAGGAAGGGAGTCACTCGCATGCATTAAAGGGGTGATCCCGTTAAAAATCTAAAAAATACATGTTACAAAATTGGTATCTCACTGTTCTGTGATTGAGAGAACTCTAAAACAGACTTATCTTTCTAATAATAACACCACTGGTATAGTTCAAAGTATTTCCATTCAGGTTAGGGTAAACATTATTAATTCTCCTGGACACAGGTGTAAGTATGACAGGGTGCGTGGGATATATTTCCACTCCTGAGAGCCTGGAACACATACAGGCTTTACACAGCAGAAAAATGACGTGCATGTGGAAGGCAGAGTGTCTAAAAGAGCCAGCTTAACTTACCATAGCAGCACCAACAGCAATACCCGCAAACCCCATCTGCAAAAAAATAAATACAAATAACACAGACTCTTCAATCAGCACAAGGATGAAAAGACTGCAGGTTTTTAACCAAACATTTACATACACAGATGGATCACATGCCTGATATCACACACACATTTACCTCGGTGATAGGAGTGTCAATGATGCGTTTATCTCCATATTTCTTCCACAGACCTCTGCTGACCTGCAGAACAACAACACAGCTTAAAAGAGCCTTCCACATCCTGGCTTTACTTCAGTCCATCTGAGCAGAGGATCAGCCTCTGATGAGCCTCAGTCTGTGTTCAGTATGGCTCTGGTTTCTACAGCACTGTGTTCAGTACGGCTCTGGTTTCTACAGCACTGTGTAACAGACTGACGCATGTGCAGGTGTGTTCTATCATTTTCTGTATGTACTGTTTTTCATCTAGCTTTATTATATGCATGTCTATAGCTTACTTATTAAGTCACCCTGAATAAATGTCAGGCAACTACAGGTAACAGCAAACGTGATGGACAGGTGTACAGTGGATGTATTTCCACATCAAATACATTCATGGAATAAACTGGATCGGCTGATTTATTGAATATGATGTCACTGTAATCAGGACTGACGGGAAAGCTGAACTGGGATCAGCTGTGACTCACTTTGTAAGCTCCATCATACTGTGCCACTTCCTCCCCCAGCAGGAAGACTCGCTCGTCCCGTTCCAGCTCCTCGTCCATCGCCTGGTTCAAGGCATCTCTGACCGTCACCTCGGGTCCGCAGGAAGACAGGGGTCACGTCAGTGCATTTTAAGAACACACAAACCCCCCCAAATCAGAGCTGCGCAGCCTGGGTCCCGGGGGCAAGGTGTCTATGCCGTTTTTGTTTTTTTGTTTCAACCAAATACTCTCTTAAATTACTTACTATCTCTATATACGAACACATTACTACATCAGACCATAGTGAAGCATTTTAACTAAGGATACAAGTAGAGCCTCCAACTGTCATTCATGATTTCATCCAAGACCAATTAAAAAAGGGTATAATTAAACTAGAGCAGAGTGTCACATGAGATATACACCAACACATTTCTCCATTAGATCATACTGAAGTATTTTAATTAAGGGTACAATGACTGCCTTCACCTGTCATTCATGATTTCATCACAGTCTGACAGTGTCACACAGGACCCATGAGGAGCTCAGCCATCTGTGTGCACCACAGGTCTAATTCACCAACCAGGAGATCACATACATACACATCACACAAAAATAATTCAACAAGCTTCTGACTGCTAATCTTAAAGGGTAATGATCTGAGATTTCCCAATGCAAATCAGTACATTTATAAAAATGAAATGCAATTTGAGACCTCGGCATCCCAGTACAAGGACAGATAGGAGCTGCTCAAAATGCAATCACAGTGAGCAACGTGTCTGGTATTTTTCAATTGCACAAATTTCTATCTGTGCATCAGTCACGCCCACCAGGAAGCAGCTAAAGTTACCAATCCAGTTTGCAAGCGAATGCACACAGATCGTGTTATCTTTCAAAATGAATCGCCATGAAAAATAGTTAGCACCTTCAGTTTCACTTTGCTAAGCTGTTATCGTTTCTCACGTCGTAACTACAGCAGCCTCCAACACCCTACAGACAAGGCCAAAGACACGCTGTGATTTCGTGTTCGGCCAGGAGTAGCCTTAGCTGGCCAGCTAGAGGTCAAGAGCGCCGGTACCTGACCACACCCCCCAGCGCAGCACATCGAAAATGCCGATCAAGACGCCACACACACCTACAGAGTGTGCACATTAGAACTACTGTTTTACCCAGCTCAGCAAGGAGACAGCTGGCTAAAGGAGAAAAACAACTAACGTGAATTTGAACGTTGAATTTGAATTGAGTTTACCTGCAAACAGGCGGACGGCGTCTTGTGGAACTGTCTCCGCAGAACCACGGCGGCAGAATTCTGGTCGCAAGAGCACAAGAATTACTGACATTTCTTGACAAGCGACATATAAAATGTTAATTGATAATTTATATTCTACATACCCGTCCCGAGCGCAGAAAGCACCTTAACGAGGCCATGTTTGAGTGACGTAATGAGGTGACCGTGGGGAACCATACGGACCAATCAGGATCTGAACCGTGAGGAACCATGGACCAATCACAATCCATGCCGTCAGGAATGTACCCGGAAGCGCTGTTAGATCTGAAGCGGCGCGCTCGCGATAGGATGGGAGGGGGGTATAAATAGCTCCAAGGGCAAGGTGACAGGCCCGAAGTGCGAACAGCTGTGAGGCGAAATGAACTGGAAAAAATTTGCGAATGCAAGGTGACTGTACTGTTCGGCTTGTGCTCACGACCAGTTGTGGGCGCTTTGCGACATTTCATGCAAAAGAGCTGCATTTCAAATGTAACAAAACATCCCAAGCCAAACCAACAAGAGCAAAAAATGGATTTTTTAGACTTAACCAAGAACATGCAGCTTCAAGCAAAAGTCAATTTTACACTGCAACCACCTCTCAGCACCACTTCTCCTAACGTCACACAGTTGTGTGAGAAATGAGAACACAGCAGGTGCCCTATGCAAATGACAGTGAACACCTTTATGCAGGGCACCTTGCATATCAGATTTTACAGTTTACAGATAACTGGGTGCAATTTCCTGAAACAGTACAGCTCAAGTGCAACCATGTGCTGATGTGCGAATCCTTCTGCTTCCTGCAGGGCCATGCAGCGCTGCTGCTGTATCCTTGGAACCCAGAACTGAGTCAGCAAATACCAACCTGTGTAAATGGACAACATCTAAAAACTGTAAGCTGTATGAGTTGCTGTGGATAAGAGCAGATGAGACGCTGAGTGATTGTAATGTATATTATAATCCCAGCTCTTCTGTGGTTGAGAGTGAGAGTGAGACAGCAGACTGTAGCACCTGGCTGCAGTAGCACTGCAACAGGAATAACATGGTAGTTACCTATTAGACAAATACGCACTTAAGTGCATTTAAAAGAAAAACGCAAACAAAAAATTAAATGCAGTAGGAAACAATGATTATGGTTTATTGCAAACGCAAGGAAACTGTTTACAAATAATGAAGGCATTTCATAGATGGACGTGCATCTATGTATGTGGGCTGTACTGTGACTTTTTTTTTTAGAATCCAAGCAAATAAATGAAAATGTTCTGCTAGATGGCAGTGCTGCCGAGGTCATAGCTCCTCATGGTTCCTTTCACTGTGTCTTTCGGGCCTCTGGCACCATCACCATGACCTCTCCTTCCATCACCACTTTGTCCTTCACTGAGCAGGACACAGAAATCAGGGCGAAGGACATTTTGATCTTTTTCACCTCAGCCTCGGCCAGCACCTCCTCCCCCACGTAAAGCGGCGCGGGGAAGCGGATCTCCTGGTAGAGGAAGATGCAGCCGCTGCCCGGCATCTTGGTGCCGAGGACGGCCGAGATCAGCCCGTTTATCAGCACCCCGTGGACGATGGGGCTCTCGAAGGAGGTGGTCCGGGCGTAGGCGGGGTCCAGGTGGATGGGGTTGACGTCTCCCGTCAGCTCGGCGAACACGGCCACGTCTCTGGAACTAAAGGCTTTGGACAGCGTGGCCCGCTCCCCGACGTGCAGCCGCCGCAGCTGCACACCCCTCTGCGCCACCGCGACTGCCCTGCATGCGTCCCTGATCTGCCGGCACAAGGCGTGTCCTCTCCAGATGAAGGCCATCTGGTTTGTGCTCGTTTAGCGTGATGTAGGTCCTTCCACGCCCCTCCGCAGTCCCAGAGGCAGATTAATCCAGCTCCAGCACGCAGCTGTGTCCAGGAAAAACCAGCCAAACACAAAAGGTCAGGATCAACGGTGCATATATTATTAAATGAACTCAAATTTTATCCCTAACTTTTATCCCTAAATACTATCCCTAACTTTTATCCCTAACAATATCACCTGCCAACAAAGAAAGCTGAAGTCAGGAGCTGATTGGCTGTGTGCCACACACCTGTGTTCATTAACTCATTAAAATTCCTCTGTAAACTTCTCCATACCTGTAAAACAAGGCTAAAACATTTACAGTGATTCTGACACACAGAACACAACAAACAGCAAGCATCTAAGGGCATGGTTATAACTACTCTGTGGTCTAAACCACTGAAACACTGAATGGGCATTTTGCCACTATAGTGGATAACGACAGCCAGGTGCACCATTGCCAAATCCAGGGGAATATTCGGGAGACCATCAAAGCCTCTTTACCACCAAAGGCACTTTATTTCATACCGTTTCCTTCTAAAGGAAAGTACTTGGTGTGGTTTTCACAGGGTGTTTTTATCAGATCTCGTATATAAATGATTTACACACAAATGAGAGAAGATGAGAGGATCACCACAAACCCCTTATTTTATTCCCCTCCACAGTGACGATGAGAAAATGCAAAAGGAACAGAAACTAGAAAAGGGGAGGTTAACTGATTAAAATAAAAAATGTCATTTCTCCATTTTGACAGTTCTTAGGTCGTTCTGACAAGTACTTTCCCCATATAACATTCATTTTTAATGCTTTAATGATTTACTCTCCACACTGCTGCTGGCTTCATATGTTCGCTTCTGATTACTCAGTTTGTTTGCGTTTTTAATGCTGACTCATGACAGATTTCGGTAAGTCTGGTTACTGCCATCTACTGTTCACAGAATTCGCTTTTATCTTTTGCAATCCGCACTCGAAAGACGCATTTAGAATTAATCCAGAGCGTGCAAACACGCCCGAAACGCACGCAGATATTACCCTTTCAGACTGCCTGCTAGGGGCAAAGATAAAAGCTGTTAATAGCACGCAACCCAACTAAAAGTATATCCCTGTATTTATGGTTTAACACCGCTGTACAGGTGTATTGTCAGCATCGCACCTGTCGCTCGCAGGTCTCCGCACTGTGCCCACCTCTAAAGTTACAGCATCAACAGCAAAAACCTGCTCCAACCGAATAAACAGATATGCATCGTTTCAATTTATCAGGATCACAGAACAACCATTCACAACTACTCCGAAATTGCAAAATAAAACGACTAACAACATGCATTTGCTAAATATTTCCATTAATTTAGAGAGCCAAAGATGAATTTATTTGCAGTCCATGCGTGTACCGTTCCTGTTCTGTATTTCTGACTTGCAGATCGTTGGTCTGACTGTGGGCTGCGTTGATCACTCGTGTGGAGTGGGTTATGTGGAGTCCGTCGTCTTCATTCTGTCATTCTCTGGAAACGACAAAACAGCTTTTTGTGCACAGACACCTGCTGCAGAGGTCAAAGGCCGCTAGATTAACACTGTCTTCGCCACAGCCGGCAATAACAGCTCCAGAAGTTTCAGTACCAGAAAATCTGGAAACACATCATAGATGAGAAGAACCGAACGTACACTTACAGGAGATTCTTCACAGTGGAGCACTGATGCGTTTCTGTACACAACTCTGTCATACTGTACCTCCTCCGTGTGCCTGTGCACCAAGCGCCTTAAAACAGTTTCGGAAAAACAGTGTGTTAGAGCTCTAGCTGACATGTACCTGACTAGCTAGTATGCAACACATAGCTAGCTAGCGGGTGTCAGTATATCCGAAAACACGACGTGGATATGATGTAGGTCAGCTGGCATGAAGATCACTATCCAACCAAACAGCCAACTCCAACCTGACCTTTTACCGTGCATGAGACTATCGCAGAGTATCATGAATCAAGGCCCTTGGTTGACCATATATCTAGCTATCGGGTAAAAGGACAGGGGTTCATGTTTGTAAAGACTTTGTTTCTTAAACAACAACATACAAATGAAAGACAGAAAGCGAAGTACTTTAAATTAACTTGCAGTAATTCGCATAAGCCACCTCTAGCTAACCTGCCATGCTAGCTGAAAGCAACGCTTGATGTCAGAGCTAGAGCTTCGGCTATAGCCAAAATAACATGAGACGAGGTCAAAATCATTCGGAGTAATTGCGGTTAATTGGTGAAACTTACATAATAAAATACTCAACAAAAGCATGGCGTGATTACCCTCCACGGCAGACCAGTGTCAAACCAACCAGCGTCAAGCCACCAATAAGAAGTTCTTCTTCCCGGTGAGAAGAACCAATCGCGGAAAACGTCAAAATAAAAGTCAGCAGTCGACGCGGACAACACACGCTTGGAGGGGCCGAACTAAGCTACTGCTGCTCCTTTGAAGGAGCTCAAATTAGCAACAATGAGGTCTACTTCCGGGTGAGGAATAGCGATATGTCAAAATAAAAGTACTTAGTGACAAACCTTGGTCAGATTGTGAACGCTTCAGATATGGCATCTCCTATAATATGATGATATCAACAATAATAAATAATAACCATGTAACCATCAGTGCGAGCCTCTGCTAGTCCCAGTAATAACTTGCTCCTCCTTCTATTAACCCACAGAAAATTTGCAAAGTAAAAGCTTAAATGCTTTAGTATGGATGTTACAATGGCCCCGTAGCACCCAGTGTGATTAATGGTAGTTTTACATTGTTAGAATTGAGGGCACCCCTTATGAATAGGGTCTGGTAGCCTGTTTGTACTTAAATGTCAGATTAAATTCGTATGATGCAAAATTATGATTAGTGACACTGGATTGTGCCAACCTCTGAGTTATAGCATGCTTTGCTTCTAATATCTACAAATACATAGGTTTGAGATACACCATTTAGGTGTTATAATGTTGCTGTAACTGTATCACTACTGTATTTGATGAAGAGTACTTGTAAAAAGTTTTAAATTACAAAGTAAAAAGTAAATTATTGTGAAGGACAACTATAAATGAGAGTTTCATAGCCATGACAATTCATAGCATTTGGAAACAGTCACCCCCACATTTGGCCTGTTTTTGGTTCTACAATGAAAGAGAGGATAGGAGTTATTTAAGCCCGTGGTGGCTGGGTAAGACATAGAGATGGTGCCCCACCCCCATATGAGAAGCTGATTTTGTTCATTATTTCCAGAGTGAAACAACAGTGGTGTCTAAATATTCAACATTTTAACATCCCATATGGGATGCCTCTTAAATTATACTATTTACACACACACACACATACACGTTCAGACACACATCATTTATTGCAAAACAGTATTGCTCAAAAGGTGCACAGCACAAAGGATGACTTTGCTTTGTACTACATTCCATCTGAATATCTAACAGATGAGGCACCTCCTCTGGTGTAACTGTCAATAAAAGCACAAAACGGCTGGTTGACGTATTTCTGTTGACACTCCCACACAGTGACAGAAAAGTGGCAACCATTCACACGTGTTGAAAATTCTCCATTCTTCCACTGTACTAGTATTTCAATATACACAGTAATACATCACGTTGTACCCAAACTCTTATCAAAGCCATTACAAATACGAAAAATAAAAAAAACTGTCAATTACTCCAGTAAAAAGAGGGAATATCAGAAATACCCGTAAAAACTAGATTAAAGCTACAGGAAAAGATGTGGTATCCACCTGTACAGGTTTAACACCCTTGAGCACCTGTAAGATGTATCAGCCAGATGCAGGGCCTGAAACATCCTACAGCACAGCACTGTCTGTGCTTTTATTCTACACTAACGCATGGGAACTCCCTGCGAGGATCAGAAACACATTCTGCATCACTCAGGCTGTGAAGAGGAAGCGGGCTCTAACAGGGACACGCTGGATCAGGAGTGCTTCTTGCTGCTGGTGCTCTGCTGGGCGATGATGAAGTCCATGATGAGTTTGGCAGTTTTGCGCGGCCTCTCCATCACCACAGAGTGACCACAGTTCTCCAGCACTTCCACCTGGCAACCCGGCAGGGCTTCCGCCAGTACCGAGGCACCTGACACGTCCACCACCTGGGGGCGACAGAGAGCATCCTGTTAGCAGTCACCTGAGATCACTGGAGATGTGTCTTCGTATGGAACAAGGAACATATTCCTTTACCTGATCCTGTTTTCCCCAAATGACCTGCAATGGGGCCGTTATGAGATGCATGTGGTCATGCAGAGAATGTCTGGAGTCCTCCCCTATAATCTGCATGAAGACTGAGAGAGAGAGGGAGAGGAGGAGAGAATACAGAGACAGAAAGAGAGAGGGAGGGACAGACGGAGAGAGAGTGAGCAGGAACGAGACAGAGTGAGATACGGAAGGACAGACGGTAAGATGGAGAAAAAAATGGGAGAGAGAGAGAGGAGGCGACAGAGGGAGGTGGGGGGGAGGTGGGGAGGGAGAAGACAACAAGAAAGACCAAGTGAAAAATTTTGTCCAAGGAGGTTGGCAATTTGGCACATATCTGAAGCACTTAATGTAGTTTATCTCAGTAAATGTCTGCCAGAAGGACCCTGTGGTTGGTGCACTTTGAAGCTGTCTATGAGAGAAATGTATGTATTAAATTCAGGCTTTATAAGGCTCACAGAGGAAATAAAGATATGCATCATTTAAAATAATGTTTCAGGGAAATCTGAAAGAAATGAAAACCAAACAAAGGAACTGTGAGGATGCTGAGGAGACCAACCTTCTCGGTAAAAGTCATTGTGTGGAATTCGCACGTCCACCAATCCCTGAAGGATCTGACAAGAGATAACAGAAATCACCAATAAAATCAAAAGAAAAGTTACTTGCACAAAATGTACACATACTGCACGCTTATTCGCTGCTACAGCCATGAACTGTGCCTTCACTGGCTGGTACAGTCTCAACCTGCACCCTCATTGGCTGCTACAGCCACAACCTGCACCCTGATTGGCTGGTTCAGCTGAGTTCAGGCGCACCTGCTGCGGGATCTTGAAGCGGACGTAGGAGCAGAGCCGCAGCATGTCCTCCATCTCCTGCGGCGTGCCGGGGATGAGCGGGATTGCCACTGTGCTCCCCGCCCGCTCCAGCGCCTGCAGCTGCAACACAAAAGGGCTGGCATTCGGGCTCCTCAGTCCTGCGGGGCAAAGAGCTCTCACTCAGCAAGAAAAAAATAACTACACAGGACACACACACAGATACAGATACATACAGACACACACACACACAGATACAGATACATACAGACAGACAGACACACACACAGATACAGATACATACAGACAGACACACACACACAGATACAGATACACAGACACACATACAGATACATACAGACACACACACACACAGATACAGATACATACAGACACACACACAGATACAGATACATACAGACAGACACACACACACAGATACAGATACATACAGACACACACATATACAGATACAGATACATACAGACACACACACACATACAGATACAGATACATATGCACACACACAGATACACACACACACACACAGATACAGATACATACAGACACACACACACACATATACAGATACAGATACATACAGACACACACACACACAGATACAGATACATACAGACACACACACACACAGATACAGATACATACAGACACACACACACACACACACACACACACACACACATACAGATACAGATACACACACACACACACACATACAGATACATACAGACACACACACAGATACACACACACACACAGATACAGATACAGACACACACACACATACAGACAGATACACACACACACACACACAGATACAGATACACACACACACACACACAGATACACAGACACACACACACACACACATACAGATACATACAGACACACACACACACACACACACACACACACACACACACACACACAGATAGATACAGACACACACACACATACAGATACATACACACACACCTGCTGGGCAGATGAGGGTGAGTCCGCAGATGTCGCCAGGGTAACAGGCAGCGTACACGCCCGCTACGTTGCCCCCCATGGAGGTGCCCACCAGGTGAAAGGGCCTCTTGTTCAGACGGATGTTCTCCACAAACTAGCGGAGAAAGGCAGACAGATCATACTACAGCAAACTCCTTCCCCCAGAATATCCCAGAATGCACCTCACAGCAGCAGGATGAAGCACAGGACAGAGGGCAGTTCCTCTGGTTTGACCCAGCTGTGCCATCAGTGGACAATAACTGGAAGCCCATGGGACAGGGGTGGGTGCCTCTTAACCCCAGCCCGGGTTAGCCCCTTGGGGCCAGACCTGCACACCACGCCCTGCAACGCCCCGGACAGGACACACCCACACCCACCTGGTGGATCCTGCGGACCTGGCCCTGGATGGAGTAGTCCTCGGCGCAGGTGCGAGTCGTACCCTCATGCCCTGGCATGTCCACACACAGCAGGTGCAGGTGTTTCGGCAGGAACTGCGCAGGCAGACATGACCAATCAACAGTTTGCACTGTGGATTCTGCCACCTTAAATTTCTGTTTGAAAATATTTACATACAACTATGTTTAATATATTAGTGAAATCTGTTGACGGGAGCCTGACAACCTGCCGCCACTCACAGCTAATGTAAACCCTTCCGTCCCTCAGACGGCGCGAGCACCCAGCCAAACACAAGCAAAACATGAGGCTCTAACAGGAATGCATGATATTAACATACCTTTTTTTGAGGCTTTAGTTAAAGTTTACGAAAGTGACCCACAATGGAGAAAACTAAAGTCAGATCATAACAGGTGAGCAAAGAGCAAGCCCATGTGTATATATAGTGCCACTTGCTGGATTTCCATGTGTATTTATACCGGCACAGGCAGGTGAAAAAGTGAGGTAAACAGTAAATGCTCTCAGCATTCCAGGAACCTGCCGGTAGTAACATGGTATATATATCAGTGGCGGCTGGTGAGCTGGAAACAGGGGAGGCTGAAAAATTACCTTTAAATCTATCATTACTTTCATCCTGTTCCCCTTTATTGGTTATGATCTATTGAATGTTTTCAAACTGCGTTGTGCATAATAATTTGGAGCAATGTATTTTGAGTTCTTTTCAAAATATTAGAAAAAGCTGTTGTCATCATTGGTAGGTTTGCTTGTAATAACATCCACATTACAATATAATTGTTGTGGATAAAAAAATCCTTAATCATATAAACAAAAACGGCATGTGCATAATAATTTGGAACACAATGTATTTACGCATTGGTGTCAATTATTCTGTGAATTATTTGTTTTATTGTTAATCAAGGAGGATACAGGGGAAACAGGTTGAAAGTAATGACAGGATTTAAAGGTAATGTTTCAGACTCCCCTGTTTCCAGCTCACCAGCCACCACTGATATATATACATATAATTTCTTTCAAACTCAGTATATGCTGCACAATAATGTACATACCCAAACATGCAGGCAGAAATCCTTCAGTTTCAGTTTCAACTTTTTACCTTAGGGCAGGGTCAGGGTGGTGTCATGGCGGGGTCAGGGCGGGGCTTTACCTTGACCACAGACAGCCACATGTCTTTGTGGGCGGAGAATCCGTGCAGCATGAGGATGGAGGGTCGAGTCCCTGGCTTCCCTCTGGAAGAGTAGCAGAAGCGGTACCCCCCGCAGTCTGCATAACGCACCTGCATACCCAGCGTCCTCCGCCAGTACCTGAGGATACACACACACACACACACACACACACACGCACACACAGTGACAGTTACAGGTACTCAGCTATGACACACACTATGCACAGATTCATCAGAACAGACATTCAGGTTGACAGACACACACACACACCAGCCTTACCAGTAGTAGACCTTGATCAGCACTGAGGGCCAGAGGAGGAAGGAGGCCATGAAAGCCAGGATGGGCAGGGCCAGCGTCCCTCCCGCGATCAGGAACATGTTGAGCACGTCTATGTCCATCACCCCCACTCACCTGCAGGAGACAGCACTGACACACTGACACAGCACTGACACACTGAAACAGCACTGACACAGCACTGACACACTGAGACAGCACTGACACAGCACTGACACACTGAGACAGCACTGACACACTGACACACTGACACAGCACTGAAACAGCACTGACACACACTGAGACAGCACTGACACACTGAGACAGCACTGACACACACTGACACACTGAGAGAGCACTGACACACTGAGAGAGCGCTGACACACTGACACAGCACTGACACACTGAGACAGCACTGACACATTGAGAGAGCGCTGACACACTGACACAGCACAGACACACTGACACAGCACCGACGCACTGTTACCCACAGCACAGACACACTGACACATTACAGACGCACTGACACAAGGATCACAGGACATCAGCATGTATTTCTCTACAAAAATCTCTACCTGCGGGACCATTTTTGCATGAGGTGGAAACACCTGAGGGGGCTGTGAAGGAGAGCCTTCACCACCTCTCCTTTAGAATCCAAATGCTAATTGTTAATTGATTGTGTGCATCTGTGTTACTTTGTATGAGGACCAGCATACTGGGTAATGAGCCACACCTCACTGACTGAGGTGTGGCTGCAGAGTAGGGGAGGCTCACTTTGTCCCTGCTGTGGACTTGCATACGCTGGTTTCTTTGTCTGTTTGGATGTTAAAATAAATGACTGGCTTTTAATCTTTTGTTTTTGGCTCATTTATGAGAGAAGTGGCAGCCAGCTTCTCTACAGGGACATCAGGAGGCAGCAGTGCTTTACAGAAGCATCCAAATGATGGCGCTGTTTGCACTGTTTGTCAGTGTAGGAGGATGAAGGTGTATACTGTATCTGCTGCTCTCTCAGGTGATCATACATGGCATGTACATGAAGAATATTAAAACCACTAATTCACTGCAATTGCCAAAAAAGATTACCTTCCTTCCAAAAAGCTGTGACATCAGAGCCAACAGGAGCTCCCCTTTTTAGTACTGAGATTGTCCACAGTCTTACTAAATAACTTTGACACTTCTCAATCATGATGCTGATTGGCTGGGGTTGTGGGTGGGAGTGGCTTTGTGAGAGGACAAGAACACATGAATAGGAACCCTGCCAGCTGTTTGCCTCATGGTTTGAGGCTTTAATTCTTTAATTCACTACATCTCTAACACAAAGAGCTCCACTCACTGCAGTTCAAATCCCAGAACAGAACAGTAGAATAATCATGAAGGTTCTGTCTGAGGCAGGGGGAAATGGACACTGTGTGTTTGGGAATTACAGCAGTTTCAGCAACCATCACTCAGGCACAGTTTACTGGTGAGCAGACAGGCTGAATACAGCATTAAAGCAGCCATGCTGTAACCTGCTCTCCATCTGGGCAGTGTCCTCAGATGCAACGCTCAGCTGTCCGATCGGAATGTTATTGAGCGTTACTGAAAGTGGCTCCATTACACAGTGTCTGCACTCCTTTCAGGGAGTTTCCACTTTAGCTGCTCAATCATCCAGACAAAATGAACAAACAGCCAAATAAAGGCACATGCGACCCCTCTGGAAAGCAGCCCAGTGACACAGACCGGCCTCCTGCTCCTCCAATCAGAGCACAGGAGAGGGCTGCATGGCCTCCTGCTCCTCCAGTCAGAGCATAGGAGAGGAGAGGAGGTGTGAATAACTGGTAGAGCTCTGCAATGCGTAGGACAGGGGACAGTCTGTCTCTCTCTGCCCTTCAATCACCCTGAGGGGGAGGGGCACAAACATATGTGTGTATGTGCATGTGCATGCGTGTGTGTATGTGTGTGTGTGTGTGTGTTTGTGTGTGTTTATACATATGCCTCCGGGGTATGTGTGTTCATGGACCCTGTAGCTGGGGTCTTAATTTCATTTGTCTGAGTTAATATTTCAGAACTCTTCACATGCACATCACGCCTCCCTCATGTACAGGTTCACATTAATGCCCCGACACCAAAAAAAGTCACCTCTTTCTGCGGCCTACACCATGACCCACACACTCGCTATCCCCCGCCCAGATTTCCGATAGCTACTAGAGCGGCTCTGTGGAAACAGATTGAATATTGATCCCTGGACAGGGGGCTGTTTGAGAGCTCTTATCTGCTGTGCAATGTCAGACTCGTGGCCTTTGTGCTCATGGCTTCAGCTTCCACAACTACAACAGAGGATTAAATATCAGAGTTTCAAGATTTACTCAGCCCAACGAGCAAAAAAGACCCAAACCGAGCAGTTAAATCTAACACAGCAGACCTTACTGAGGTGTTCTCTCCTCGATTCTGTGTAAGGCTATATCTATGCTATACATGTAGGTCAAATGCATATGTTTGCATACTAACACATTTGTTTACATATTGTAAATAATATGTGTGTTTCACATTCCTGGTATTATTTTACTTCAATTAGAAGTTACACGTCTACCTTGATTTTCCCAGTAATTTCCAGGTGTAGCGTATGGCGTGTCTCCCATGCAGACCAGATTCTGGGTAGATGGTGAAAGTCACTCTGTCCGTGTTTGAACCCAATTGTGTTTAAAAGCGCGTGAAAGTCGTTTTGCCCCGATTTGAACCGTGGCTTAAATCAAGTTCTATCTTTGCGGTCTTACTACTGCACGCCAGGGACACATTTAAAATTTATTCAGCAGACGGAAAAAATATATCTCCATTTAAATTCATGAATACATTTGGGATATTTGCGTCGCGACATGTTGCACGTGAGCGCTCCATTCCACCCACTGCACCGGGTTGCGTAACTGCAGGACTTCAAAACTCTCAGCAGTGAACACATAAAAAAGTGATGAAAAAGAGGAACAAAGTTCACAGCTACAGGCGAGTGCAGAGACGCAAACCGACTGAGGCCTTTCGTTTTCCACTGTCACTGTGATTCACTTCGAGAATCCCTCCGCAAAATATGTAATCTGTCGGAAACTGCGACTGAACCAGTTTCGCGAAACAAGACGTATAATAACCATAAGTGAGGTGTTTAAGAAGCGTGTTACCAAAAAGATAAAACACACACTTCCGCCTCGAATCACTGCCCAGATAGCGCTTAGATTGAAACAGTAACTTTCCCACTGTGGCTCGTACAGTAATCCTAACCACACTCCTGTCAGCCCAGGACACATCAACCTTTAAAGCCAAATGCTTCACTCATAAAAATACATACTTTCCCTCCATAACCCTCCGAATTCAAGATGAAAGTAAAATGACAATATTACACATAGAGTCACGAGTTACCTGAATTATGACTGCGCAAGTTTGATCTCTAGCCTTAACAGAATAATTCCCCCATTCCGACATCATACTGTGAACACTGTGAAACACGGAGTCTGTTTGTGTTTTAGCATCGCACAGGGGCTTGCCTACAGGTACCGTGTGCGCTCCTACCTCTACGCTTTCCTCCAGTATCTGGGATTGTGCACTCCACGATGCAGTCCGTCAGCAGCAGGTGAGTCCCCGGCGCGTCCCGATTCCTAGTGAACACATTTTGACTGATCCATTGTTCCCCGTTTGAACCCCCGGGTAGCAGCGGCGTAGCGACCGCTTTAAGTGTGTCACCTCCTTTAAAGGGGAAGGATGCGGCGATTTTGCCGACTGTTATGTGCGTAGAATAAGCGTTGTCCGGTTCTGTAGCATACATTCATAACCTGTGGTGATACTCCAGAGCAGCGCACATCGAAGAGCATAATAATTATGCGTGAAAATGTGTGAAATGGGGAAAATGCGTGAATGATGTTATTCAGAATATCTTTTTCATAAGATTATAATGTATGATATCATGGGTTATTTAATCTCTGATTTTGCATAAAGCAAAGAAAAAAGTTACGAAAGTAAAAAAAAAAATCCTCGGATATGTCGCTTGATTCAAGGTTTGGTATTCAGTCTGAGAGCTGATCGCTCACCTTGGACACCTTTTCTCGGGGGTTTTATTTAAATCCGTACATTTTTCCAAGTGTGTATTTCTTGCAATGTCTGCCTTTTTATTACCTCTCAGTTTATTTACCCGTTTACTGCAAGCTGTGTAGCTAATATTTACATTTAGCTGTTCAGTAGACGCTCTTGTCCAGAGCTATTTACATTATTGAGTATGGAGCTGCAGCGGGAACACTGCGGCCTGCGTGCGGTGACAGCGATCGCAGAATGCAGCCGTAACGAGCATCCTGCGCCGGTGTTAGGTGAGGGTGTCAGTGCAGGATCGAGGAGAGTCCGGGCTCAGGGAGGCGATATGCGGTCTGATAGAGGGTCGTCGAAGGCGTCAGCTGGCAGGTTGTCCCATCCGTTTCTTTCAGAAGCATCAGCTGTTTTAAAATTATTTATATAGAGCATTTCAGAAGATTGTGGCTCATCAGACTGAAATGCAGTGAAAATTTGGTTTCCATCAGGACGTAATCCTACAGATCACTGATTACGAATATTCACTGCTGAAGCTGTGCAGCTTCTAAAACTCTTTTCTGATTGGTACCAAACTCAATTACAGGAGAGCTTAACTTGATATTCTACTTTCTGCGAAAGCCAGTCTAACGCCATTCCTGCAACACAGCCTAGAAAAGAAAATGTTTAAACAATTCTGTCAGTTTCACAGTAATTGTTACTGAAAACTATATATGATATATGAACATATTTCATCTGTAAAACATTAGAAAAGGCATTTAAAAATGTTTAACACACAAGAATCTTCAAAACCTCTGAGGTTTGACTGGAGTTCTGAAGCAGTTTGCTCCTGGCCCTGTACATCCATGCTAACAGCATATGACCTTGTTTGAATAAGTAGCCTACTGAAGAGAAGCATTTTGGTGTTGCAATCTTTGGTCCCAGAGACCCACACTGCGGCAGGGAGAGGAAAGCAGGTTTATTAAAATCAAACACATAACAAGTGTGAGTGCCAACTCCTGAAGCTACAAAAGTTAAACATCAATTTACTTATAAAAACAACATCTTGCAGTTTACTATATGAGAACATTTGTTTTTTAAGAAAACTATGTACAGGTATTGCGTGGACCACTGGCTGGTTTCATAAGTACTGAATAACATGAAAGCAAACTGAAAACCATGGAATTAGACACAGCTGACTCCTACAGCTCAGGAGCAGAACAGTTTGAATGTAGAGCAGTTTCTGTTGACACCTGACAGCTCTGAGATGCACTGAGACAGCCCTCAAATGCTGCATTCTTACACCACTTTTAACACAAAACAATTTTTGCAAACCCCTGCTTGGAAAGGTTTTGAAATTTGTTCTCTAACGCTTGTGAACACTGAAATCTGCCTGCCTGTTTCTTCTGCCTGTGCCATTACTTCACTGTTACAGGAATAAAAAAATGATTAGACACTCAGAGACACTTAGAGGAAGTAATAAAATGAACAATTCCACAGAGTTGGGGTAAAGTCAATGCAAATAACCACTCTCCCAAAAAATATTAATGCCGCTAAATTAAGGAAAACTTTAAAAGCATTTAAGCACAAACTACCTGTCATTTCACACTTAAAGGGGGATTGTGTCAGTGTGTAGTTCTGTGTTTCAATGTGTCTGTGTGAGGGAGAGCCTACAGTCTGGAACACAGAACACCACCAGTATCACAGCCAATAACAGACATTAAAGAAAGAAAAAACACACCTCAATATATTCCCAAATATATCAACTCACAAATCTTTTTTTCCTTTGCCTGAGAGAGACTAGGAAACTAAGCATACAGAAACCAGGGGACAAGGCCTGAACGCTAATTTACCATAAAAAATGCAAAAAAACACCGACAAATATTGTGTTCCCAACCTGTGAATCAGGTGTTGATTTCAACACTTTGGACAGTGTTACAGATCAAATTCTTTTTTTGTTGTGTTCCCATGGCAACCTCTGAGGTCACTTCCTTTGGAAGGCGGAGGTAAGGAGGAGGAATGGCACATGCTGTCCATCGCCTCCCTGCAGCAGGCACTTACAGCGCCGTGAGGGGCATCTACACGCAACGGCACCTCACCCAGCTGTGCAGTCTCAAAACAAGCAAAACATCGGTGACAGAGAAATGAGAAAGAAAATGTGATACCCATTTAAAAAAAGCCTTTTCCAGGTCCCTGCAACATGGAGACGTTCACCATATCTGAAACACTGACAAAAAGCGCTGCAGAAAAAGTCCTCTCTATAGTATAATTTTCTATGTTTATTCCCTGTCTATAGGCCTGTGTTTACGCAGTAAAAGCAGAGACGCTATTCCATTGGCTGGCAGGCCGCAGAGGCGTGTCCGGTGGGCGGGGCTTTGCCAGGTGGAGGCGGTCTCAGGCGGAGCTGTGGGATAGGGCGCTGTACAGCACACCTGCAGCCACCATCACGACGACGGCAGATACCCAGGACAGCCAGCCTCTCTGAAACACACAGACGCTCCGATCAGAGCGTGCCCTCTACAACCCCAAAGATCAGACAGATTTAAGAAATCCAGGCCAGACAGACAAATATTAGAAACCTAGAGACAGACAGACAGTACATATCAGATTATTCAATAAAGCTTTCCCAGAAATCCTGAGTTCCTACATAAATACATAAATCAATAAAAAGAGTTTGATCAAAACATACAAATTCAGCCCAGGACAGTTGACAGTATATGGGGGTAAGGAGGAGACAGGTTTGGAACAGGACAGCACAGTGGAGACAGGCAGTGTGGCTGATGCCATATGTCCTAGTCATTCGCTTTAGCGCTTAAAGTAGCATTTTTATATAAGGAATGATCACCTATGCCTGTGAGGGTGTCAACACTAATTCTGCCAGCAGAGGGCACTCTCCACTACCTAAACAATATTAATCAGCTCATTTAATCCGTATACACATACAACACATTCTGTCATCCAAAAAAGAGGAGGAATGTGTCTGATTTAACTATAAAGCACAAAAACAGCTCTGCTCTCTCTGGGACATCAGAAATTCATTTAAAATAAAAAGAATGAAGATTCTTTGGCATTTTTTTTTTCTAGAATAAACTAGAAGTTTGCAGCACAACATAGGCCTCCAGGCAAAACACTTGCTTTTCAGCTCTAGTTTTTGCACCACTTTAATCCCTACAGTATGTGTAGGATCTGAAGGCGCTGTGAGAGTCAGTGCAAACTCACGCGTTACACAACTGACAGTTTAAAGACATTAGTGTACATACACTGAGCCACATGAAGGCACATCCTCTCGGAGATCCTCTTTGCTTCCATGGCAAACACGCATTCACCACATGCAACGCGACCACTGAAGCATGTGACCCACTCGCTTTTAACTGGGCTGTGCTGTGCAGGGCTGAACCAACAGCACACCTCGGTGATCAGCCGTGACGGCTTTCCCTCACCTCTACACGCTGTATACAGTGTTAGACACACAATACGGCTGCTATAGGGCAGAACCAAGTGAACCCTGTGATTAGGGGTGGGGTGCAGTGGGGGTTCGGGGGGCTTTTGGTGGTTTACTCACGTGGCTGGTCCTCTCCTGAAGGGTGTGTGATTGGGGTGCAGTGGGGGTGTGTGATTCGGGGTGTGTGATTCGGGGTGCGGCGGGGGTGTGTGATTCGGGGTGTGTGATTGGGGGTGCGGCGGGGGTGTGTGATTCGGGGTGCGGCGGGGGTGTGTGATTCGGGGTGTGTGATTGGGGGTGCGGCGGGGGTGTGTGATTCGGGGTGTGTGACTGGGGGTGCGGCAGGTTTGACTCACGCGGCCGCTCCGCTCCTGCAGCTGGCTCAGGCTGGCCCTGCACTGCTGCAGCTCCACACTCACTGCCTGCTTCTCCTGCTCCAGCTCACTGCACCTCTGCCTCAGGTCACACATCTGCAGCTGCGTCTGCTCGTACTGCAGGGAGAGAGCGCAGGTACGTAAATACACCCGCACGCACTCACTCACTCACTCACTCACTCACACGCACTCACTCACTCACACGCACTCACTCACTCACTCACACTCACGCACTCACTCACACGCACTCACTCACTCACGCACTCACTCACTCACTCACTCACTCACTCACTCACTCACTCACTCACGCACTCACCACTCACTCACTCACTCACTCACGCACTCACTCCACGCACAAACACGCACAAACACACACACACTCACACACACACACACACACACACACACACACACACTCACGCACTCACACACAGTACCTCTTTCTGCAGGCTCTTGGTTCGGCTCTCTGCCTGTTCCAGTTGGGCCCTGAGGCGGGCGGAGTCTTGCTTCTGCTGCTCCTGCTGCTGCTCCAGGCGACTCTCTAGCTCCCCCTGTGTGCGCTCCAGGGTACTGACGCTACGGGTCAGCATTGCAGTCTGATCCCGAGAGCTGGAGGGTTAAAGGTCAGTGGTCAGCATAAAAATCACAGTCAGCCAGAATCACACAGATGCTAATCACGCTAAAAATGACACATCCACAAATAATCACACACAGCAATAATCACACATCCATTGTGTGTGGATGTGTGCATGTGAGAAGTGTGTGTGTGTGTGTGTGTGTGTGTGTGTGTGTGTGCGTGTGTGTGTGTGTGTGTGTGTGTGTGTGTGTGTGTGTGTGTGTGTGTGTGAGAGAGTGTGTATGCGCGTGTGTGTGGATGTGTACTGGAAAATGAGTGCGTATCAGGATATGCATGTAGGAGTATGAGTGTTTGTGGTTGGGGAGGTATGAAGTCCTACCTGTGCAGCTCTTTCTCCAAGTGTTGCAGGTTATCCCGGAGCACAGTTTTCTCAGAGCGCAGGGCTGCGCATTCCTTCTGCAGGGCTGTGCATTCTTTCTGCAGCTCACCTGCGCAGATGCAACAGAGCACACTCCTGTCAGACAGCAGCTGGAGCCACATTATCCAGAACACAGACCCGTCTGCTGCACTAACCACTCACAGTGCAGCCACAGACAGGAGCTTTGCACGCTGCCACTAGGACAGGGCCTTCAGGGTATTCGAGTAGCGAAAGGAATGCTTCTTCCTCCAGTACGGCTGAGGAAGGGATGAGATTCCCACACCGCTGGGACACAGAAACACACACCAGGCCTGATACATGCAGATTTCCTGCTTTTCCTGCATAAACCCGCCGTGAACCTACTCTGTATGAACACATGGCACTGAAAGGGTGCACTGTGCTGCAGTCCTTCTGCGACTGCTCAGCCAATCACACGCATGCTCACTGTACTCTGTTACCCTCCGAAAAGGCAGTCCCAGGATGACTACTTACAGGCTCAGAGACAGGTTCAGTGAAGTGCCACAGAGAACATATAACCAATCACAGCCTGTTCCCTGTGCTGCTGTTCCCTGTGCTGCTGTTCCCTGCAGCTGTGCTGCTGTTCCCTGTGCTGCTGTTCCCTGTGCTACTGTTCCCTGCAGCTGTGCTGCTGTTCCCTGTGCTGCTGTTCCCTGTGCTGCTGTTCCCTGTGCTGCTGTTCCCTGTGCTGCTGTTCCCTGTGCTACTGTTCCCTGTGCTGCTGTTCCCCGCAGCTGTGCTGCTGTTCCCTGTGCTGCTGTTCCCCGCAGCTGTGCTGCTGTTCTCTGTGCTGCTGTTCCCTGTGCTGCTGTTCCCTGTGCTGCTGTTCCCTGCAGCTGTGCTGCTGTTCCCTGTGCTGCTGTTCCCAGCTGTGCTGCTGTTCCCTGTGCTGCTGTTCCCCGCAGCTGTGCTGCTGTTCCCCGTGCTGCTGTTCCCTGCAGCTGTGCTGCTGTTCCCGGTGCTGCTGTTCCCTGTGCTGCTGTTCCCTGTGCTGCTGTGCTGCTGTTCCCCGTGCTGCTGTTCCCTGTAGCTGTGCTGCTGTTCCCTGTGCTGCTGTTCCCGTGCTGCTTACCTTGCAGCTGTGCAGCATGTGCGGCGTGCTGGTGCAGCTCCTGCAGGTTGGCCTTCAGGCTGCGGGTCTCCTGCTCATGCTCGGCCGCAGCCTGGCGCCATTTCTCCAGCTCCGCAGTGACAGCGCCCAGGTTGTCCTGCAGGGCGGCGATCTCGCGCTCAGTGACAGCCTCCGCCGCATGCAGCAGGGACAGCGCCTCCTCCTGGGCAGCTGGACTCCTCCTGGGCACTACGCAGCTCCTCATGCGCACTGGACACTGCGCTCTCCCTCTCCTCACGCAGCACCTCCACCTCCGCCTGCAGCTTCTGCAGCTGGACTGCACACACACACACACACACACGCGCACACACACACACACGCGCACGCACACACACACACACAGACACACACGCACGCACACACACACGGCACACACACACACACACAGGCACACACACATGCACACAAAGACACACCAGAGAGAGGGGCATTACAGAGAGGCAGGGTCATTACATACACACCCCCCACAAACACTCACACACAGACAGACAGACAGAAACACACTCACCCTGCAGAGCCTGGATCTGCCTGGCTGCCTCCTCAGAGTGAATCTGGCTCTCCCTCCTCTCCTGCTCCAGTGCACCTGAGACAGGTGAGACAGACTCCTCACTACCGTCCTCATGGGAGCATTCATACACGTTCACATACACACAGTCAGCTAATCCTGTCATTCACAGGAACAGTCAGCTGATCCTGTCATTCACAGGAACACAGTTAGCTGATCTTATGCACATAAACAATCAGCTGATCCTATCATTCACAGGAACACAGTCTGCTGATCCACACCCTGCAGCTCCACACATTTCTGCTGCCCCCTAGTGGCCAGTTCCTGGGCCTCCCTCAGCTGGGCGGTCAGGTGCTGAATGACCTGCTCGGAGTCGCTGGTCTCGAGAACGCCACGCTGCAGCTCATCTGCGGAAAGAGCAAAGACCCACTCAGACACCCGCATCTCTGCATGTCTACCACTCAGACACCTGAATCCCCCGTCACTCAGACACACACGGCCGCCCCATCCCCAGGCTCTCCCGGGCTCAGCATCTTCACCCTGCCCAAACAGCTCATGGGGAGACAGGTGCCACTGAGTGTGACAGTCTCTCTTATAAATCACATGGACCGCAGCTGGAGAGAATCCCAGTCCTGTGAGCTGCTTTAGCTTCCTCGTCCCAGATACTGTAATTACTGACACTCTAACCAACAGTCACCTCTCATGAGTCTCCTCCATGGATTCATACGACCCCAAAATAGAAACATCCTAAAAACAATTACACTGGGGGTGGGAGGGGGTTTAGGACCGGTGCTTTCAAGGGTCACAAAATGGCCCCTTCCAGAAACAGGTCTATACATCCACGCGCTTACAGAGTGGGAGGCTGTGGATATTGAACTCCTAGCAAAATCCGAAGAATACGTTACTGTAAAGCACAAAACACGTCTGAAAGGCCCATTGTACAACTCAGTGAATATGCATCTATTTCAGTGTAGAAAGATCTGTGCGCGGATTAAGGCATCTGTGTTCGCGTGCTTTGTGTTGGTTGTAGGCGTCCACACAGCAAGTGTTGAACAGAGGCCTCATGTTCGCTCTGAGAGGCTGTTTGGAGTGAGGCAGCAGAGCTTTCTGTGTGACTGCAGGGCATTAAGCCTCAAACTTCACGTGAGAACAGATACTCCTGTGCATGCCTGTTCACCAAAACGCGATCAGTAATCTCATACATTCATCATTTGAATGCTTTAAATGTATTAGATTTCTCAAGTGAGAGTGCCGACTGTGTGGGACACCCCAGTGTGGAACTGACAGCATGTGGAACACCCCCCACACCTTTTTTTGCATGTCCTTTGTCTGACAGATCTCTAAAGCCAGTTAGTTAATGGGGTTACGTTAAAGCCTTTCAGATAATGCCATTTGTACAGAGCGGAGGTACATGCAAACTGAAGCCATGCGAGGCAATCAAAACGCCCAGAAGCAGCCGCACGGGCAGCGTGTGTCAGGAGGACACTGCAGCACACAGGTGTGTTTCACCTGTGCCCTTATTCACCTGACAATTCATCTCTACATTAACCTCGTGAAAAATCATAAATGCATTTGATATTCCTTTTCAGTCAAAATGTTTCACTATTCAGTATTCAATTAAACTTGGGTAGCATATTGAGTGTACATATGACAGACAGGGAAGCTTGGATCTATCAGAGTGCTGGCGATACTTAAATCCTGCAAAATGACCCCATTCTTGATGAAGTGAGCTTCAGGGACAGCCGTAACGTGTGGCCCTGTTAGGGAGAGCTGGTCTTTCTGCCCTGACATTCACAGCCTGCCTCCGGGGCTGCAGGGCCTCCACAGCAGAGGAGGAGCTGGCACTCAGAGGGAGTCATGCATAATTCACTGAGCCCAGACTGCAGACCCACCCCTTAGGGAAGCACTCATAGCTCCTCTTTATCGGACCTCTAATGGAAACTAAGACCTCCTCCAACAGCCAGCACAGTGAGGTTTAAACTACAGAGTCTGGAGTCAGTGTAGAGAGATAATGAGTCAGTGCAGCACAGGGAATCAGTGCAGCACAGGGAATCAGTGCAGCACAGAGTGTCAGCGCAGCACAGAGTGTCAGCGCAGCAGAGAGAGTCAGCACAGCAGAGAGTCAGCGCAGCACAGAGTCAGTGCAGCACAGAGAGTCAGTGCAGCATAGAGAGTCAGTGCAGCATAGAGAGTCAGCGCAGTCCTGCTCTCCTGTCAGGCCTCCTTCTTGTGCGTGTCCCAGCAGACACCTCCTTACTAATGATCCCTAATTGGTTCACGCTCAGAAAATGAGGTCACACAGACTCCCACTCCGGCACGACCCAGTTTCCACACGGCTGGAGGCTGCCGCTTGCTTTGGAGACAAAGAAGCAGGAGCACAGCATGAGGACAGCCTCTGTGCATGCAGCCAATCACAGGAGCACGGACGCTCACAGGAGCACGGATGCTCACAGGGGCACAGACGCTCACAGGGGCACGGACGCTCACAGGGGCACGGACGCTCACAGGGGCACAGCCTCTCACAGGAGCACAGACGCTCACAGGGGCGCGGACGCTCACAGGGCGCGGACGCTCACAGGGGCACAGCTGGCCTGTGTGTCTGTTTAAAACTGCGTCTGAGGGGCTTTTATCAGCCTCGCAGCCGGAGGGCCTTCTGCCCCTGCAGAGCTCCCTGGGCCGTGACCACACCCCGCCATCCCGACGCTCCCAGCGTTTCCCCGCCCCCTAGGGCAGCGCTCCAAAGCGGTCAGAGCAGCTGACTGTGCTGTGCCCTGGAACAGCCCGATCTGTCTCCAATCTGCTGTCTGATCTGCTCTAACCCGTCCCCTCACCCACCGAGCCGCGGGACAGCGAGGAACCCAGCAGCATTACCATTCAGCAGCGCCACCTTATTCAGGGGCTCCTTCAGATCCTGCTCGTCCATCTGAGAGTCTGCAGGAGGAGAAACAGCGTTACACAGACCGAAGGACGAAACCCACCCCATACAACCCAACCCAAACCCGCAGGGAGAAGCCTGAAAATATTACAGCTACGATCAAAATCACGAGTAGTGAGCAGCAGTACACAGTAGCAGTACCATCTTAATTTTCAAATGCCCTTATCTGCATTTCCTGCGGTAAGGACATAAGTGCAGAGAACTAACAGCAAATAAGCACAGCAAATCTGTAGCACACAGCCAGTGACAAATGAACAGCCATCCTACACAAATAACAAAAACCCCTGGTAAAAAACTCTTATTTACTATTACATACCTACATATTACATTTCATATGCATTTCAAATCTGAGAGTTAAAGTTACAAAAACCCAGGTTAGTTTACAGTTGTTAATGCATTTAAGTTCTGTTCAAAGGGAGTTTTCAAAGGAAGAAAACTTACTACTGGATATCTAATCGTGTTTATCTCAGACTGAAATCTATACAAGTTCATTAAATGTTAGTCAGTGCAGGATTACAAAGTCAACAATAAACATTAAATACCTGAAAAAGCAAAGAAGAGGAGTAAAACTCTTTGCTTTACCTGTAGAGTCTTTAGTGCCGATATCCTTGCAGGGTTTGAGTGTGTCTGACATGTCGCACTCTCTAACGTCCATCTGAATTTCTGAGGGAAGACGGGAGAGACCATTCTAAGCAGGAGGGGGAGCCACATGCACCGCACCATAAACACCGGCAGTTGAAAAAGGAAAGGATGTGAAACAAACAGAGCTGCCTCAGAAGGCACTTGGGCGCTCTGTGAAAGGTGGGCGCTCTGTGGAAGGTGGGCACTCTGTGGAAGGTGGGCGCTCTGTGGAAGGTGGGCGCTCTGTGTGCACAGTGGGAAGGGTGCACTTTTTCATTGATGTCACAAATGGCACCTTCCCATTCGTTCTGGGCTCCTTTATAGTGCTGGTGGTCGCATATCTGACTGGCACACGCTGGCTCTCCAGCTGCATGCTAACACAGTTAACGCTTTTGTTCAGATCGTTTCTCTCTGTTTGCCAGTTGGACCCTAAATCTACCAACTGTGGGTTCTTTGGGGGGGAAGTAATGCTTAAAAAAGAAGGATAGTCCTTAATCACAGCACAAACCAGTGCTCTGTTTTGCACTCCCACTGAAACATGCCCTCGGCTGGATTCTATTAACAGAGACAAAAATCACAAAAATGTTGTTTCACAAAAATGTTTTCTCCACATTTAAAAGCAAAATATGCACTAAGACAAACGGATTAATTCTGTGCATGACAGAAGAGTGGTGGATTCACATGACTGGCCTGCTGCCTGCAGCAGTAAGCACAGCAGACTGTAAGGAATGTGTGTAACGCAGTGGTCCGTGTGCAGCCAGGGGACGGCACCGTGACACGCTGTTACGCGCCGTTAGGCGCTGTTACACCCCGCGAGGAGCGGCCATCCCTGCTGATCGGCCGGGCGCCGGGAGTGTGCGACCCCGCCGCCCGCTGACCGCCGCCCACCGGCCGTAATCTGAGCTCTAATCCCAGAGGGATAAAGGGATCAGGAGACGATGCTCACGCCTACAGCAGCGGCCTGGCACACAGCCTTCCGGGGAGAGAGACTGGGGAGCGCCCATTTCTCAGGGGTCAAACACCAATATCTCTATACCTGAAACACCCGCAATACGCAGTGAAACACCTGCAACACCAGTGACAATACCCAGCAAGGCCCACAGTACACAGTGACTCCTATAAAACACCAAGAGTTTCCTCGTATAGTGTAGTTTCTACACCTCCCCTGCTGTTCCAGGTGGAAATCAGATGTTGAGTTACTTTCCAACCATCAGTGCTTTCCTCAGGTTTTATAAGGATCTGATTCGTTACGCAGAGGTACAGTAAAAACGAGTACATCTTTAAATGTAAATACACTGTGTTTCTGCACATTTTAAAACAATGTAGATCAGCTCATTTAAAAATCACTCTATTCATGTTTATTTAACACACAGTATTTCTGCTCATTTTACACCACACTACCTGCACTGGGTGCGGTGTCTGTGCTGGCGCTCAACCCCGTGTCCCAGCATGGAGAGGCTCCACAGGGAGCCGACAGGAATAGAGGCCTTAAAATAGGAAATATGTGCCGATAAAAAGACTGGAAGAGGGCCGATGCAATTAACTCAACACACTTCCTGCAAAACCAACAGGGATGTAATGCAGTTGATTTCTTCCGAAATGAGATACCAATGAAGATACGGGTGCTCTCTGGCTAAAAATATTCCTGGGACCACAGATGCACCTCCAGGGTCTTGAAAAACTACAAAAGATGTTGAGAGTGTGATGACTCATGGCTGCATTTCTTACATTCCAGCATCAACACCTCAACTTAGGCTATCCAATCAGTCAAAGCCTTCTCACTGCCATCCGGTTGCTATGGAGATGATTATTTTATAAAAACACCCATTTCCCAACCAATAAGATCAATGATTTAGGTTCTTACATGGCAGCTATGCATTATTAATCTTGTAACTGACAAAACTGGCAAAGTGCCTAAACAGGAGACAGAGGTTTAAAAACTCTGCCGTTCTAATACATGCATCAAGACTAAACGAAGATACTGCTTCTGCTTTTATCAGGAGAAGAATCAACCTCCCCCATACCATAATATCAGAACTGCTATGACGGCAGAGGAAGCCCAGTTCTGAGCAGCTGTAAGGTATGTGTTAAGAGCAGGAAGCAAACAGGCTCACAGGACAGATTCAGTGCCACACGCTAACAGTCAGTCATCTGTGTTCCGGCAGCCACAGTGTAGATTTAGATTTAGGCACCAAACCCATATGAATCCGCGTGACTGTAGATAAGAGGGTAATGGCATTAGCCAGGCAGGGAGAAGTGTGAACAAACACCAGCACACCATTTCTTTCATCCATGCAGGCACTTGGCTGGGCAGCCCTGGGCCTGGGCCCCAGGCTGCAGGGATAGCTTTCTGGACAGACACAGTTTCCGCACTGACTCTGGCTCTACAGTCACTGAAGCAGATCAGGGTTCAGATAAAACCATGCTTCGCACTGTCAGCAACATGGGTCACTCTGAGTAACGGCATCAGCTGAGAAAAAGCATAATCTAACGTCAAGCAGTTTCTGACAGATTGGAAACCATCTGCAATAGAATGACAATCTAACATCATCCTGTGAAAAAGCAGGAATCTACCTCTACAGAATCACTGGTCACTTGGGACATTTCAGAAATGAACATTTAATACGAGCAGAACACAAAGTACACTGTGCTGAAAGCCTGTGGTCAGCCAGGCCCCCAGAGATGCTGCATACTCTGCTCATACTCTATCCACACTCACGCTGATGCTCTATCCACGCTGACGCTCTATCCACAGTCACGCTCACACTCTATCCACACTCACGCTCTATCCACACTCATGCTCACGCTCTATCCACACTCATGCTCACTCTCTATCCACACTCACGCTCACTCTCTATCCACACTCACGCTCACACTCTATCCACACTCACGCTCACGCTCTATCCACACTCACGCTCTATCCACACTCACACTCACGCTCTATCCACACTCACGCTCTATCCACACTCACGCTTTATCCACACTCACGCTTTATCCACACTCACACTCACGCTTTATCCACACTCACACTCACGCTTTATCCACACTCACACTCTATCCACACTCACACTCTATCCACACTCACGCTCACACTCTATACACACTCACGCTCACACTCTATACACACTCACGCTTTATCCACTCACGCTTTATCCACACTCACGCTTTATCCACACTCATGCTCTATCCACACTCATGCTCTATCCACACTCATGCTCTATCCACACTCACGCTCTATCCACACTCACGCTCACGCTCTATCCACACTCACGCTTTATCCACACTCACGCTTTATCCACACTCACGCTTTATCCACACTCCAACCACACTCTATCCACACTCCAACCACACTCTATCCACACTCTATCCACACTCCAACCACACTCTATACACACTCACGCTCTATCCACACTCACGCTCTATCCACACTCACACTCACGCTCTATCCACACTCACGCTCTATCCACACTCACGCTCACACTCTATCCACACTCACGCTTTATCCACACTCACACTCACGCTCTATCCACACTCACGCTCTATCCACACTCACGCTCACGCTCTATCCACACTCACGCTTTATCCACACTCACACTCACGCTCTATCCACACTCACGCTCTATCCACACTCACACTTACACTCTATCCACACTCACACTCTATCCACTGAGTGAAAGCGCAGTCTCCTCTGTACTTCAGAAGAAAGCTCTCTACCAGAGGAAATACAGTCATTCAATACTAACTCTGACAGTTACCTCAAAACAGGACATCACCTGCATTCATAAGTGTGAAATGATAGGTATATGACCTACAGTGACAAAACAGAGCTATACACAGACACATGCGGAACAAGAGAGGACTGGTGACCTTGTGACCTTTCCTGACCTTTACTGATGGACGTGCTTTACTTCAGAGGCTAAATCTGAGGAAACGCCACCAGATGGGCTAAACTCACGTCATCCTCACACCAGCAAAAGCGCTGAAACACACTACGGCCTGCATCAGATCTACTCACATCAAACACAAGCACACCTGGAACCTGTACGTTCTTTTTCAGATGAGGGGTGTGAGAGTGCGTTTTACACACTGCAGGACAGCGTGTTGTTACTCACATACTCCCAGTGTGTACAAGACTGATGCAAAAATCTACCCAGAGTGAGACCTCACACAGAGTGTTAAAAGGAAACACACACACACACACACACACACACACACACACCCAGACTCACCTAAACTGGTGTTTTCGTTTCTGCTTTTGTCCTGAAGTTGCTCCATGAGAACTAGAATCGACACAGAAAAGGAGATTTGAAAGCACTGAAGGGATGTGACACATGCATTCAAAGCTAACGTTCAGCATGGCTGCATGCCTGCCCCCTGCTGGTGAACCATGACACTGCACCAGTGCCTGTCTGTGAGGAGCTGCTGAGTTAAAATGCCTGCTGATTCTAAGTCACACACTTCTGACCAGCTTCCATGATGGAGAGTAACCCTTCAAAGCAGTGACGTACAGTGCAGTGCTTTACCTGGCACACAGGTGAGGTGGAGTACAGTGCAGTGGTTTACCTGCAGGCAGGTGAGGTGGAGTACAGTGCAGTGGTTTACCTGGCACACAGGTGAGCTAGGACACAGCGGTGTACCTTGCAGGCAGGTGAGGCGAGCGTTGGTGAAGTCGTTGTGGGCCTGCAGCACCTGCTCTCTCTGCGCCATGCTGTTGATACGCTGCTGTAGCTCCTTCCTCTCTTTCAGGTGATTCTCTGTCATCTCCTCCTGCTGCAGCTCTGCCCACTAAACACACACACACACACACACAGACACATACAGACATACACACACGCACACGCACACACACAGACATACACACGCACATGCACGCACAAACACACACACACACACACACACATACACACAGACACACACACAGACACACACACACACACACACACACACACAGACACAGACACACACACACACACCAGCGCCACTTCAGTACAACTGCAGGTTATATTGCTAATTTAATAAGCGCACACTCTAGGGTTATGTGACCGACAGCAGCACTATATGTCACTATAGGTCAAGAATGGCAGTAGTGCATGCAATGTAAATGTAAAGTCCTGTTTCGATTCATGTTCTTCTGTCTGGGGACCTCCATCTGATTCACCCCTGCTGTGTGAACGTTTAGCTCTGGCGGTGTGAACGTTTAGCTCCGGCTGTGTGAACGTTTAGCTCCGGCTGTGTGAACGCGCCTTTAGCTTGTCGGTCAGGTCCTTGAGGAGCTTCACGGCGATGTTGTACTTGTTGGCCAGCTCTCGCAGCTGGTCCTCGGCACACTGCTTCAGGCGGGCCAGGTGTGTGCGCTCCCCCTCTGAGCTGCTGAGGCTCCACTGGGACACGGGGAAGAGAGCAGCCTTACCAATCACCACTAAAACCAGGAAATCACCCACAATGCTAGCGCTAGCTGGCATGAAAATCTCTCCCAATGCTAACGCTAGTGGTGACTAAAATCACTCAATGCTGCTGTTAGCTGTACTGAAAATGACTCTCAGTGGAAGTTTTCAGGCCCTTGGACCGCTGCGTTCGCCCTGCTGGCCAACGGCGTGGCGATCCTGGCTGCTCACCTCCACCTGCGCCAGCCTCTTGCCCACCTCCACCTTCTCCTGCAGGACGCGACGCAGCGCCTCCTTGGCCATGTTCTCGTAGCTGCTCCTGTGCTCCTGCAAGACCAGCAGCTCCTTCCGAACCCCCTCCTCCGTCCGGTTCTGCAACGACAGCACTTCTGTGGATCTGGGGCGCCGGTGTTACTGAGGGCAACGCTGCAGAACGCCTGGGTCACCTCCAGGGCTCATGTGCCAGCACTCACTTTGGTGTAGAGCTCCAGCTGGTCCCCAATGGCCTCCACGCTGCATAGCAACCTGTCCTCCTCTACCAGGGCCTGCAGGACAGGAGAGAGGCCCTCAGAGTGACCTCACAGCTCTGAATAAATAACCACACACAGTCCCATCCTTCCACCCACAGTGAAACACTGCTTTTAACACTGCTGCTGATGAAATCATTACGTTTCATTCAGCAACTCAAAATGATTATTCAAAGGAGTGATTTCACCCAGTAAAAGGACAGAGACGAGGAACTTTGGAACAGTGAGCTGATGTCCTGGATCAGGATGCAAGCATCTTAAAGGGTGAGCATACCGCTGGTTAATACAAGCATAACTGAAAGCTTCAGAAAGCTAAGGCTGTTGATGGATGACACATCTGAAGCTGAGACCAGCGACAGCGTGGTTCCGCGGGGAGTGGGCGGGGCCGGTACCTGCCAGCTGCTCTCAGTGGCCTCCTGAGTGTGTGTCAGTACACACTGCAGCGTCGACATCTTCTGCTCCAGCATCCTCTCCCGGTGCAAGGCCTCCTGGGAAGGCAAGGTCACATCCCATGAGCACATGGGGCAGACAGTGCAGCACAGACACAGTGACTGCTGCTACTGTGATCTCCTCTGATCACAGCTCTGACCTCTGCAACATCTACAATATCTTCATAACATCAGGTTTAGTCAAAGGTACTGCATAACAAAAAATACCCACATAGATTTAGATCAATCTACACTTAAAAGAAGTGATTTTTGGTGATCCTTATTAACCTTCCACTAAATACAAACGAAAAAGAGGCACAGGAACTGTTCAGAAACCATTCTTGAGCAGTACGGTCATCACTTTGCTGTATGTTCCCTCCCTCAGTTTGTAACATTAACGACAGTGAGGAAAGCAGACCAAAGGAACGCCTTGTGAATATGGCCATTACACTGACCGCCAGCAGGGGTCAGTGCAGTACCTTAAGATACTGAGAGAGCTGGAAAAGTTCCTGAGAGTACCCGCTGGGTCTGCTGGCAGCTTCCTGCAGGGAGGGAGAGGGAACAGCAGGAAAGAAAGGTGACTCCAAACAGAGACCACGGCTCTGCATATGACCTGAGCCAGAGGACATTCACAGACACAGACGCTTCATAAGGAAGTCTGCATAATGAAACAGCATCAGGTGTATGAATATAATGTACTCCTACAAGGAGAATGATCTGTGACCGGAGAACAGCTGTTCCCAAAATCAGAGAAAATGTGAGAAAAAAGAAGAATGGCTTGAGGGTGAGACAGAAACAGCCAGTGTCTTACCTTGTCATCAGGAAGCGGTATGGGTGCTTGAATGACACTAGGAGGAAAACGACAATACCAACTGTTATTTCACTACTCAAAGTAGCTTGAACATATTACACATTTCCACTGGTTTGAATGAGGAATGTTAAACATTAATAGAGCTGGATTTGAGGCACTGCAGAGCAGGGGTCTGATCATCAAAAGCACTCTACACCAGAGTCTTTCCCCTCACTCCCATACAGTGTCATTCACATTGCAGTGACTCCTCAACACACACCTTCGACAGAGCCTCTCCTCTTTTATTATTCCACAAATCACACATCAGCTCCTGCACACAACGTCTCAGCTACTTCAGACCTGGCTTGGCACTGACTGGAAAATGTGCGTTCTCAAAATCATCCCAACCCCACAGACATCTGCACACTGGGACCCTGGATTAGAGACAGCCTGTCGTACGGCCTCTCCTTCTCTCTCTCTCACTCTCTGAGTAGTGCATTCAGATCTTACTCTGAGCGTTTTGAGACTTCTGTTCCATCAGGCAGAAACAGCTGGACTGTAGACACAATGCACTCGTAGGTAACTACAAAAACAACAGAAAAATCATGTATAACCAGCGTGCAGACTCAGTGGCTCTCTGAGGTGAGGGAGGCCCAGTGATGCACCTTTGCGGGCATTTTCGATCACCTCCACCCCGAACTGCAACACGTCGCCCGTGAGAATCTCATAGGGGGTGCTCTCCTCCCCGCCCTGGCTCAGACGCTGGCTGTTCACGAAGGTGCCGTTGCTGCTCCTTGTGTCCTGCAGGAAAAACTGCAGACAGGAGACAGCATGAGGGCAGCAAACAAAGAGGACAGCACAGAGAGCACGCACGCACGCACACAGACACACACACACAACAAAAACAGCCTCTACACACAGCACAGAAAAAAGAACAGCTTCTACACACAACAGCACAGGACACCAATGTATAAATAGGCAGTGCAGCCACACTGCTGAAGTGTTGCGGCAGTGAAAACCATGTCATAATCTACCACAAACAAACACAGCAGTGACGAACCACGGAGGGGTACGATTCTCCAGCACTCTGGCAGCCCTGAGACCGTCATACAGCCATGTGCACCGACACTCAGCCATGTAGCTCTGACACACGGCGCTCTCAGTGAAGGAGGGTCATCTGCCAAACGGCCAAACGCCAAACAGCCATTACCCTTCCTGCTGGAGTGACTTCACCAATGATCTGCTTAATTACCCCCGGGCTGCTCTGGGGTTCTGTGCCTGTGCAGCACGACGGAGGACCACACCCTAACCGCGCAGCGCTGCCATTGGCCCTGACAGCACAGTGCTTTTTGCCACTCACTCAGGTCCTCTTAGCTACACCCCTCAGGCCCTGGCGTGTTAACACCCCGCTGCGCAGCACAGTGGAGCAGAACTGGCCTCACAATCATCTCCAGGGCAGTCACTGCCGCAGCCCCACTGAGACACACTCAGCCTGAACTGGCCCTGCAGATAACCTGCTGCAGAAATGGATAATATGCAAGCTGCCACATGCCAGAGTTCATTAAAAATCAATCACCGTGGAGAAAGAGGGAGGAAGATCCAGGGGCTCAGGGCTACAGTCCAAGCACTGGAGGTGTCCTGCCCTCATGCGCTGGATCTCTGCCCCACCCACACTCCCCTCCCACTGACCCTCTTACTGGGATGCATTTCAACAGCCTGCAAACTCACAGCAACCAGACAGCATTGCAAACTCACAGCAACTAGACAGCACTGTAAGATCACAGCAGTCAAACAACACTGTGAGTTCACAGCAGACTGCACTGTGAGTTCACAGCAGACTGCACTGCAAGCTCACAGCAATTAGACAGCACTGCAAGCTCACAGCAATCAGACAGCACTACGAGCTCACAGCAATCAGACAGCACTGTAAGATCACAGCAATTAGACATCACTGTAAGATCACAGCAATCAGATGACACTGTGTTGCACTGGAAGTGGTGGGTGCTGGGAGAGTGTGGGGGTGGTCGTGTGGGGTCAGGGCTGCTGCGTTTGGCTCCAGGACAGGTGTCTGTGTGTGAGCTGACAGTGACATGGCCCATGACAACATTCCAGGCTATTTCCAGCTCTGAGATCTCACAGTCTGCATAACACTATGACATGAGAACTGACTCACTGTGCATAACACTACAACATGAGATCTCACAGTCTGCAGAATACTACACCAGCTCCAGCCAGTGGTGGACTTTCTGGTTCAGCTCCTTTACAACATCTTGTGACAGGGCAAGGACACTGTACATTCTCTAACAAAGCCGGAGCAGGGCACTGAACACACTGTGACAGAGTGAAGGACAGGACTCTTCCTGGTGTAACAAAGCCAATGTGTGGCATGGACCTTTCTGCCAAACCCTGACGGGGGTCTGGCAGTCACACCCTGCTGTCAGCACACGAGGGTTACTCTGGTTGCGTTATACCAGCACATACTTGTAGAAAAACATTTCTAAATCCAAACCTTGTGAACTACTTATGAAATTAAAAAATAACCCATAATAAGCCCATTTGAAACCAGAGGGATCCTTCTCTGTTACTCTGACACAGTCACTTAAGTCATTCTATTCTTGGAATTGCCCTTACTGACATTGTGCTTAACAGTGCTGCACTTCCACCCGACTGTGCTGTGGGTCAGAGAGTCTGGGCCAGGCTGAGGGAAGCACAGACATTCTGCTAACAGACGGGTTCCAGAGAAATGTAGACAGGTATCAGAGGAGGAGAAGGAGCAGGCAGGGATGCTGGTGAGATAATCCACAGTCTGCTCCTGCTCTGCTACAGAACCCCTCAGAGCTGCAGTGATCTTCTGGGATGTGTGTGGTTTATTCTCACATACGCACCACTGAGGCAGAAACATGTCCTGCTCCAGACGAGCATCGCTTGTTGTCAGTAACGCCAGCGCACATAGACATGTAGAAAGAGAGAGAGAGAGAGAGAGAGAGAGGAGAGAGAGAGAGAGAGAGAGAGAGAGAGAGAGAGAGAGAGAGAGATAGAGAGATACAACAGGAACACGCACACAAGACAGCTTCGCAGGTTTATTCTTCATGGCCTTCATGGTAGATACGGTGCAGACCATACTTACCTTGGCCGTCTGGAGGTCGAACCAGACGAGGGCGTGATTTCGTGAGAGCACCTTGCAGTCGAAAGTCGCGTTATTGGCGGCTGGCCACGACCGGGCCACGGAGCGTCCGATCCTGACGGGTCGGTCCAGGTAAACATGACGCTCCTCAAAGGGGTGTGAATTCGGGCGGCAGGTGAAGACCACCAGCGCTGAAGGCATTTATGACCGCTTTGGTGGCGTTACTCCAACCAGGAAGGAAAGACTGGGTTTCTGGAAAAATCTGACTGTCGCATTACTTATGTAAACAGTTAGTAAGGTCTACTATTTCTCATTATAATGATACAGAGCTACCCATGGGTTAACAAGAAAATAAGACTTAAGAAAATAACAATGACCAGCTAACTTCACCCAGCTGCCTGTAGCCAAGAAGCAAGCCCCAGTCCATAACTGGTAAATATAACGTTACCCAGCAGGATAGCTGGTCATTTTTCAGTTTATTCCAGAGACTCAGCTTTCCAGTTACCTAGCGATGTTACACCTGTCCTGCGTTAGCCTGATATAGCGCACACACCAGCCATGTACTTTTCTGCACTTTTTCTAACTGGCTAGCTAGACGAGGCAGTTAGACTAACGAAATGAACATAAATGGTACCTAAACCCGGCAAACTAAAATGATCGGTAGTTTGTGATAGCTAGACTGCTAGCTAAAATCGCTCACTCAATCCAAAAGTAGTTTTCCTCTTCACTTTAATTTCACCTTTTTCAAGCCAAGCGTCTGAGCCCTGGACTTGGCTAACTAACCAGTCTGCTAAATAATATCAGCAAGTCTTCCTTGTAAAAACAGCTCGCTAGATAACTCTCTGCCTAACCACTTCTAGCTTACTGCAGTCACGCCGCAACAAATGATCACCCTTCTAATAATAACAGCAGTTAGGAAGCTAACGCTAGGTAGTTTAGCCGGCTGGCTTGCAGAGGGTGGATCAGTTCATAAATTAAACGAAAACATTTTCCCACTCGGAAGCAGAGACTGAATGCCCGAGGTTAGCCGGTAACCTAAACTCTGCGCCCGGAAATTTTGCGCCGCACAGTTGGTGTTTTTTGCGCTGGACTAACGTTAGGAGCACACCGGTGCCGTCCCAAGTTAAACAGTCTATTACGACTGAGCTGCAGCAGACTTTGCATTCAAAAAGTCATCAAAAGTTCCCGTTAATCTACGGTACATTCACTTGGATACAGTCGAGTCACACCGGCTCACCGCCTCTCCCGACGTACAAATCAATAAATAAATAACAGGTAAATAGCCGGGGCTTAGATGTTATTAAATCCGCACCGCTTCGGGTCCTCTGTGGGTTTAAACGGTCATTTCGCATCGAACCGCACGCAACTCTCTCAAAATTAAAAAGGAGGTGGGCGCATAAGTGTGATTGACAGTTCAGCCGTCCAATCAAAAAGCTGCTTATGTGGAGTTTGAGAGTCTTACCGATTTAAATGAATGGAGTGGGACTTTTAAACAGGCCCGCAAAAAGATGAAACTTTAATTGTCGTTGAAGGTGGGGGCAGATGTGAGATCTAAGGAAATGCTAAAGTCATCATTTTAAGGTTATTTAACAAATAGAACAGTACACAAGAGAACAAATTCAAGAGCACGTGGTTGTCATGTGAGACTATGGTAATTCACGTATGAAGTGAATAAACACATGCAGTACACACTTGCCATATTAAATAGTTCTACTGCCGCTAAAATAATGCATAAGGCCTATCCCAGCAAGAATATTTTTCTTTTACGCTAGTCATAGATCGGGGATGATTGCTTTCAAACAAAATTATATATTTTCGGCACCACCACATTATTATTGTCATTTAGCAGACGCTCTTATCCAGAACGACTTACATATGTTTCAATTTTACATGTTATCCATTTATACAGCTCGATATTTACTGACACAGCTGTCGGTTAAATACCTTGCCCAAGGGTACAGCACCAGTGCCCCAGCGGGAAAATGAACCCTTTGGTTACAAGCCCTGCTCCTTAATATGCTACGCTATTCTGATGTGCTACATTCCAATGTATATATCGAAGTTCTGCGACATTTCTGACTCTCCTTTTGAAAAATCTGAAGGTCATATTATTAATGAAGTTTCCTCAACCTACGGTGTGCTGCCATGGCATATGAAACGGCTAGTTGCCAATTCAAATTCAATAATCTGACAAGGAAAATGGGTCTAAGTACTCTACATCATTGTACATTTACATGTAGCTCCAGAGCAATGTCACAACTTGGCGATAAAGGATTTTTTACGTGCATCACGTAAAAGGACTTTTACCAAGGCGTGCCAAAGCTGAGCAGCATCCAGCAACATCCAATCTGCATTTTATGCCAGATGCGCTTCGCCGTAGATTCAGGACATTCATGTTAGCATGAGGGCGATGTTTATTAAGCTGCACCGATCTCCTGTTCAGCTTCATCAGCAGCACGTGAGTGGATCAGCACGAGACCCCCTACGAAGCACAGCCTGGGACGGAGAAAAGCATGCTACCCACGTCCATTACCTGTGACCGAAAAGAGTGCCGACTCTGTGAGGAAAAAAAGCAATGCTGTCAAATGCTCTGCCAGGTGGAAATACAGGATGTCCAAACTGTGGATTTTACTGAGTATCAGGGCATTGGGCATGGCCTCCAAACCAAACCGTATTTCAGCTTTGTTTCCCATTGGTGAACTGGCTCTGTGGTCCACTGAAGTTTAGTAAAGCCTTACAGGGAAAGTGAAGGTTAAGCTGACTTCTCTCATTAATGATTGCATGAACAGCGCACAGCAGGCCGGGGCAGGGGGAACTCAGTGGAGCTGCTGCAGTGTGCCATACACTCCTGCAGAGGCCTGGAGGAGCCGGACGCTCAGGGTGTGGACTGTGTTTGCACTGTGCTGTCTTTTTGCCCCGGCAGAACAGCCACACTTTTCTTCCTGCATTCATTCTTCCCTCATTTAGCACCCATAGTTACATGTTAAATATAATTACGTATCATAAGTTTGTGGGTAATTCAGACTGACTTTTTCATGTTTACATTGTCTCCATTCTCACTTTGACACAGTGCTTTTTCTAACAGGTGTTCGGCCAATGGATGTTGTGGGTCAGCAGACATGGTGTTTCTGAGTTTTGGGAAATCTTGTACACGGGAGAGTGGACAGTCTGCTGAGAGAACGGACAGTCCGCTGGGAGACACAGCCTGGTGGGTATGGACATTCTCTCTCTCTCCGAGCCTCTGATTGACAGGCAGTGCACCCTTTGACTGCATCGGCTTCTGCACTGAGGGCAGGGCCAGGGCCACAGGGGGCTGGGGGCTATAGGTCACAGTGTCTGATAGCGTCAGCTGTGACAGCACATCTCTGGGTGTGCCCAGGGCACTGAGAGGCTGTCAGATTACCACCTCTGTCTCTGCTCCTTTCTGTCTGCACGTCACAGCCACAGAACAGTGGCAACGGGACACTTCACTGCTCTGGGTCTCAGAGGGGGGCCCTGTCTTCTTTCAGAATGACTGTCATGGTTGAATTCCCTGAGAGGATCTCTTCAGGACAGTACAGCCGCACAGAATTCTGCACGGCTGGCAGTTCTAGGATCCCGAGGAAATGAACGTGTCATTTGATTGGCATTTCATAGACATCTGATGAGGGTGAGCCTGACCCAAATTCTGTAACATGATAACCCTTCTTCTACGGCGCCTTATGCGGATGATCCTCTCTCCTTAAAACAGATAACTCGCTAGTGGCCTCTAGCGAACATTTACATAATTGCAGTCTCACTTTCTCACTGCTGGTTCTTTCCATTGTGGTGTGTCCGTTTCTTCATTCTCTGAGTATTATTTCTGTGCCAGTTTTCAACCCTACACCTTTCTGTGTTCTCCCTCTCTCAGAGTTTCCTCTAGTGCAGAAGCTGATGTTGCCAGGTGGAACATTCGCTTATTAGTGTAGAGTTCTTCATCTTGCAGGACACCTACCCATGAAAATAAACGGGTTATCAGGAAAATAAAGACGACATATTTAAATATTTTAATAGAAATTCTCATATAGTCCTGAACAACACCTTTTCACCCATCTTTATTCCTGCTTCAGTGGAAATACTGCTTGATTCCAGCGGCGCAGTAAGGAGAGATCAGTGTGCTGTGCACGGAGCGGCCAGTAGATGGCACTGTACAGCGTTTCAGCACTGGACAGCGCTGGTGTGTGCTGTGTTTTTTCTTCTGTCTTCGAGATGTGACACACGAAGTCACGCTTTACTTTTCAAAATGTACTGAAACAGACATTTATTATCAAACACATCTCATAATGCACATATTTAATATAATTAAGAATATTCTATGCAGCTTGAAAAATAAAAATCAATCAAATCAATCAAATCAAAAATCATCTGCTTGAAGGTTGGAGACAGAAACTAGACATACTGAAACTGCTTCTAGCCATATTTCCAATGGATTAAGATGCACACACAAAATTTGGTCTGACTATCATTTATTGTTATATCAATTGGTCATCAAAAGTCTTTCAAAATGTTTCCAGCTTTTATGATACATTTATGACCAATGTATACATTGCACAATGATAACGATAACAATGCCATACGCAGACATTAATCTTAGCCACAGGCATGCTGTATGTTATATGCAATGATAAGCTGTTTATGCTGTATCTGTGGTAACTGTGGATTCTTGATTATGATTGTTAAACAAAGAAACCCGACAGTCTCTCTGTTAAAAAAACCTACGAAATTCAGGTCTGGACTAAATCAAAATGACACACATGGAGCAAACAACTGCATGTCAGGGGTGAACATGGCAGTTTCCTTAAACATGAAAGAGCTGCTTCTCAGTGATAATTATACTTATTAAATGAAAAGCTGTTTCTCGCTGCAGGTTTATCATTTTTGTTTACTAGCAGGGATAACATTGTGACTTAGATCCATTACTACTAAATAAAAAACACATTAGTTTAATAAATCAAACTATACGATTTTACAAAAGATAAGGTCCATCTAAAGTATTATTTTCTATAAATTCTCTTAACACAATTTTTAAAAAATCTGCCATTTTGTAATACCTAAATGAAATGATGGTCCATTTGTATTGAATCAGATAATGACTTTTAAATATATTCTGTATATCCTTGATGGAGTATGGACTGATCTCCTGTGATTGGTCACTGTTGATGACATCACACTTCCTCAGTGCATGTGCTGTTAGTACTCATTTAGTGGTAGAATTTCATTTGTGTTTCTTTTCTGTGTCACCCCTCTCCGAACGCTGTCACAGCCAATGACAAACTACTGTGCTGCTTCTCTGTGACTAACATACAGTCATGTGATTGGCCCTTTCAGCATCCTCCAATGACAGCGTATCCCTGAATCCATTGGACGATGCTGAGCTGCTGAATCCGAGAGGAGGCGGCTCCTTCTGGACTCTCTGTGCAACCACAGCAGGGCTGCTGTCCTTGAACAGTCCCGTCCAGCACAAGTCTGCTACTTTTCTGTTGTGTCTGGAGTTTTGCGTCAGAGGGGTAAGTCCTTGCAGGAGGTGCAGGGCCAGTCTGTGAGTTGCCCCTGGGGGGAGGGCGGGGGGGCAGTTTACAGTCTCTGAGTGCTCCACATCTGTCTGCTCCCCCTCTGTTGTGTGCGGTCGGTTGGGGGTTGGTCTGATCACAAGCTGTTCTTGTCTGTGCGGTCTGCGTCGGGGCTGCGGGGGAAGTAGACGGTGGTCTTGTGCTCTTCGTAGCGGTCGATGTGCTTGAGGTGCACCACCATGTGCAGGGCGTAGGCCAGCACCAGCAGCAGGATGAGGGAGGACACCAGGCCCATCAGCACGGCGGGAGTCAGCAGGGCTGCGCAGTCCCGCGCAGACGCAAACCGCTCCGACTGCACGTTAAACGCCTGCAGCTGCACACAGAAGAAACATCACCCACTGCAGCTACAACTCAGGCCTTACATTTCAGTATGGACACCAGTGCTTCATATATATATATATATATATATATATATATATATATATATAGTTTTTTGCATCCATCTCTCACTTGTGTGCATGTGTATCACACTGCTGAGTGCTCAGCTTGAGCTCCTACACATCCAGCTGTATAAACGAACAGTAGAGTATGTAAAAACATTATTACTATTACATTTACATGTTAGCATGTAATGTGTAAAAACATGCTGCTCAGCGAGTGCAGGATGATGCTTGTGATTCTCTCGTTGCCATGGGCACGGTTGCCGCGGGCACTGGTGGCAGTACCTGGAAGTCGGTGAAGGTGACGTGCCAGTCGGCGCCGCCGCGGCTGGGCAGCAGCAGGCTGTCGTATTTGGGCAGGCTGCTGATGTGCTGGCAGTGGTAGGAGTGCGTTGTGGGTGCGTACACCTCCGGCGCGCTGAACGACGCCTGGTGCTCGCAGTTGTAGTGGATGTGAACGCTGTCCAGGGTGAACCAGGTCTGCCCTGCCGACTCGTAGAAGGTGCTCGACATCTCGAGTCTGGGGCATAGAGCGGCACGGAGAACACAGCGGGGTGTGAGAGGGCACACTCAGAACAGCACAGCAGGGTGAGAGAGGGCACACTCAGAACAGCACAGCAGGGTGTGAGGACACACTCAGAACAGCACAGCAGGGTGTGAGGACACACTCAGAACAGCACAGCAGGGTGTGAGGACACACTCAGAACAGCACAGCAGGGTGTGAGGACACACTCAGAACAGCATGGGTGCATGAGTGTGTGTAATAAGTAGGAAGACACACCTGATAACCAGGCCCTTCATGTGTTCCACATCTCCAAAGCCCAGAGACAACCTGTGTGCAGAGAGACCTGGCATTAGACTGAGCTGCTCGAGAGCCCCTGTGTACCCCCCCTCTCTGCCCCCCTCAGCCTCCTTCTCAGCCCCCCCTCTGAGCCTCCCCCCCCGAACCCCGACCCCCCCGGCCCCCGCTGAGCCTCCTCCCTGTGAACCCCCTCTGAGCCCCCCCTCAAGGTGATCCCATAATCCCATTAAAGCTGCAGAGCTGGCAGGCCTCATCCCCTCAGCACTGGCTGATCTGCTGCGCAGTCATTCTGCTCTAAGCTGCTGGAGTATCACCGCTAATTAGCCTGAGGCTTTAACATCGTCTCTGTCAGCGTCATTCAGCATTGTTTGGGCTGGTTCCATGAGCACCACATGGGTTGGTGTGTCTGCGGTGTCAGAACTCACACTGCTGTGTCCTTGCTGCAGTGGGAGTCTTTGGTGTCCACCGAGGCGGTCGCAGGGTGAGGTGAGGTGATGGCTCTGTGTGTGTGTGACGCCCTGTCCGTCAGGTCCACGGAGGTGTGGTTCCGGTAGCGGATGGCCAGCTTCCGGGCCCTGAAGAGGATGCACAGCCTGCCGTTGGAGGCCACGCTCAGGGGCGGGTAGGGGCGGAGGTCACAGGTGGGGTGAGGGCTCTGCCTGCAGCAGCTTCCGCTGTGTGAGGTCACAGGGTGAGGTGGGCGGGGCCTGCTGGGTGATTTTTAATTTCAGTCATTCACTGTAGAAATAGCTCCTGTTTGGGCTGGTTCCATCGGGATGGGAGGAAGAACAAGGTCATGGGTTCATAAGACTGTGTGTCAGAGGGTCATGTTATGGCTCTGTGTGTGTGAGGTCACAGGGTGAGGTGAGGTGAGGGCTCTGTGTGTGTGAGGTCACAGGGTGAGGTGACGGTTGTGTGTGTGTGAGGTTGCAGGGTGAGAGGTGAGGGTGAGGTGATGGCTCTGTGTGTGTGAGGTTGCAGGGTGAGGTGAGGTGAGGGCTCTGTGTGTGTGAGGTCGCAGGGTGAGGTGAGGTGAGGGCTCTGTGTGTGAGGTCGCAGGGTGAGGTGAGGTGAGGGTGTGTGAGGTCTGAGGTGAGTGGCTCTGTGTGTGGGAGGTCGCAGGGTGAGGGGGTGTGAGAGTTGTGTGTGTGTGAGGTCACAGGTGGGGTGAGGTGACGGGTGTGAGGTGTGACGGGTGAGGTGAGGTGGCTCTGTGTGTGAGGTCGCAGGTCACAGGGTGAGGTGACGTGCTCTGTGTGTGTGTGAGGTCACAGGGTGAGGTGAGGTGATGGCTCTGTGTGAGGTCGCAGGGTGAGGTGAGGTGACGGTGTGTGTGTGAGGTCACAGGGTGAGGTGAGGTGACGGCTCTGTGTGTGTGAGGTCGCAGGGTGAGGTGACGGTTGTGTGTGTGTGAGGTCACAGGGTGAGGTGAGGTGACGGCTCTGTGTGTGTGAGGTCGCAGGGTGAGGTCGGGTGAGGTGTGTGTGTGTGAGGTCACAGGGTGAGGTGAGGTGACGGCTCTGTGTGTGTGAGGTCGCAGGGTGAGGTGACGGCTGTGTGTGTGTGAGGTCACAGTGAGGTGAGGTGACGGCTCTGTGTGTGTGAGGTCACAGGGTGAGGTGAGGTGACGGCTCTGTGTGTGTGTGAGGTCGCAGGATCTGGGGGTGCTGGCAGTGAGTACTGTACCTGCAGAATCCTGCTGAGTGGGTTTGGGGTTGTGGCTGCTGAGCTTCCATCATGTGACCTGCAGAATCCTGCTGAGTGGGTTTGCTCCCATGACGCACTGTGGCCCCCCCCACCTGCCCCCCAATGAGAACACATTAGAGTGAGGGTCAGACTCCGCCCTCAGAGTGAGGGTCAGACTCCGCCCTCAGAGTGAGGGTCAGACTCCGCCCTCAGAGTGAGGGTCAGACTCCGCCCTCAGAGCGGCAGCAGGCACAGATCATTATAACATTCACATGGAAGACCTGACTTACAAGGCGACACAGTAACAAGCAACAAAATCATATTACAGCAAGAACAGTGAGAATAGACCTCACAAACTGAGTGAACATCAGGCTGAAATACAGGCTATTTGAAGTCTCCCTTGAATACTGTGCATTTCATAGAAATAACTAATGAACAGAAAGTGAGAGTGAATATTTATACTGCTCTCTTTCATTGCTTACTTTGATATGCTGCCTTTTCATGGATTATTTCAGATGGTTTTCACATCTCTCAGTTCTCTAAAATGGCTGTTATTCCTGCTCTGTAAGCCAGCATCGAGCAGGGCCTCCACCGCACAGAGACATGATTTTAAAAATTAAAAAATGCATTTAATATCTGTAACATTAAATAAAGGCTTTAAATACAGCATTTACCTCCTCTGATGCCAACAGCACGGAATGCAGGGATCTCTGAGCTGCAAACAAGATCAAACAGAAGAGCTGTCAGAGGAGGAGGAGGAGGATTAGGAAGGGAGGGGGAAGAGGAGGAGAGAACTTTTGGCAGAGTGGACCAGAAATGTCTCACAATGTTTACTTCTGTGATATAGGGGGTTCACAGTGACCAATCGGTGTTCAGCGTTTCACACACCACTCACAAAGTGCCCAGTCATGCGCAGCTGTCTGCAGAGACTCCAACACACAGAGACAGCAGCAGGATCTGAGACTCTGACACACACAGAGACAGCAGCAGGATCTGAGACTCTGACACACAGAGACAGCAGCAGGGTCTGAGACTCTGACACACACAGAGACAGCAGCAGGATCTGAGACTCCGACACACAGAGACAGCAGCAGGATCTGAGACTCTGACACACACAGAGACAGCAGCAGGATCTGAGACTCCAACACACAGAGACAGCAGGATCTGAGACTCCGACACACAGAGACAGCAGCAGGGTCTGAGACTCCGACACACAGAGACAGCAGCAGGATCTGAGACTCTGACACACAGAGACAGCAGCAGGGTCTGAGACTCCGACACACAGAGACAGCAGCAGGGTCTGAGACTCTGACACACAGAGACAGCAGCAGGATCTGAGACTCTGACACACAGAGACAGCAGCAGGGTCTGAGACTCTGACACACAGAGACAGCGGGAGGATCTGAGACTCTGACACACAGAGATGACAGCAGGAGGGTCTGAGACTCTGACACACAGAGATGACAGCAGGCCTGCTTCCAGGGCAACATCCTGACCCTCTATCGTATACTCCGTGAGGCCCCCCTCCTCCGCGAGGGCTCCCCCTGCTGGAAGTGTGGGTGCTTTCGTCCCAGTAAAACCCGAGCGATGCCGTGTGCCAGAAGCACAGCATGGGAGGTGATCTTTACCTCCCGCACACCTGCGGAGCGGATGAACACACCTGTGCTTCCCTCCGCCCCCGAACACACCCCCCTCGGCAGAGACAGGATTATTCCCACACACTTCCTCTTTCTCTTAAGCATCTAATCAGCAGCGTAATGCCAGGCGGAATAACCTTAGTGAAGGAGATTGGCGAAGCTGCCAGGGTCTGGGAGGCTTCCCGTTAGCCTGTCTGCTCTGGGATAAGGGCTGACTGTGGGCCAAGCTCCAATACAGCAGGACCAGAGCTCAGCTGTACTGTGCCACACCCTTCTGACACATCCAGAAGAGAACTCTCTCACCTGCACCTAAACAACTATCACACCTGTGCCTCTCTTCACCTCATCTGCACCTTAACAGCTATCACACCTGTTTCTATTCCTCACCTGCATCTAAACTATCACACCTGTGCCTTCTCCGTGTCACCTGCCTCAAATTGCCTTTTATGGACTGCATCACTTAAGGACTTATATGATCAGCTGATTTGGAGACATACTTCTGCCATGGAAGGCATACAATTTATTAATATCAATTTTTAATTTTGGCAGTTCTAGATTTGAAACAGAGATGTCAGGAGATGACAAATCAGTGAACATATATAAATTCTGAAAATGTTCATACATCATTCCATCAAGTGACATGACAAGTGCCCCCACCTGTATTTAGTAAGATTCTGTTCATACTGAAAGGCATTCTGGGACAGTCTGTACTCATACCATGAGGCAGAAATCAGTAATGAGAGAGTAAAGCTTCATGAATCCTAAAATGGTTGGACCTATTAAAAGACACCCATTGATTTGAACAAATCTCAGAATATTACTGTGAAGAATCTTAATTGGTTCATATGAGTCATTGCTAGAGCAATGTATTTCCATCCATGATGGAGTTGATGAAACTGCATTCTGTGGCAGATGGTGACACACGGCATTATGGCTGGTACTGCAGGTAGAGGCATCAGAGGAGCACCTGTGCACAAACACTTACCTTGCAGCAGGTGAGTCCCAGAGGTAATGTACTGATTTCAATAAGACCCCAAGGAGGCCTTTAGCTTGGTGACTTAACCTGTTTATAGGCTGTCTAATGTCACTTGCTTTAGTGGGGGGACTCTCCTGGAGCAGTATAAACACAGTAAAGTAATAAAGAGTGTAATGAAGAGAATAACTTTCATAACAGACATGATTCTGATCAGCACCTCTGAAAACCTGGAAACGCATGAAAATTTTAACAGAGATCTTACAGCACACTAAAAGTCCGTCCTGTTACAATCAGATGTTTTTGTAACATGGTAACTGTATCCAGTTTGCAGTAAAACACAGCAATCAGCCTTGATTTATTTGTCATATAACCTTGCAGGTGATGACAACAGCCGATGTAGCCTAACTAGGGCCTTGAAAATGCCCAGACTGATCTTAGCAGCGTGGAAGAATTCCCCTGGCCCCCCCCCGCCCCGCCCCCACCCGGCTCGAATGCCAGCTTCCAGAGGTCACGGTGTCCCCGGCCGCCGGCAGGGCCCAGTGCTGAACGCAGCGTTTTATAATCAGAGCGTTGCGCATTCTGTCCCGGCCCCCGGCCCCGCGCTGCGACGCACTCCAGCCCAGCGCGTCTCACCGCAACACCGCGCAAATTTGACAGCACGACACAGCAGCGCACTGCCCGCGGTGAGCCTGCACAGGCCCACACAGCCGCGAGTCTGTCAGCCAGCACGCACACAGACGGAAATATTACCATCTCAATCATCTTTTCTGACTGTCCAACATCCCCAGCACTGCAGCCGCACCAGCAGAGATGCACTTCAGTTGAATGCAGCTGAACTAGTTTTCAGCAAGTAAACAAATCTTTTAGTTTACCCCTGTTTTGTTCTGTGTGAATCCTGGTGCGAATCGTTAATACTGTTACCTTTAACCAACTGTAACCTCATACAGATATGGCATGAATGTGCTTCTCATGATATGAGAGGTTAGAAGACATTAACTGAGAGCTAAATTGAGTGTAGGTGCTCTTTAATCATAAAAAGGTTATAAAATGTTTCTGTTTAACTGCTGAACTGAAACCACAGCACTCCCATAATGCAGTGAGGGAGGCATTCATCAAGGAATCTGCTGCCGCTGAAACAGAAAATACTGAGATATGAGCATCAAAATGCTTCAATAAAGTGTGCATGCATGTGATTTCTGCCAAAGGGGGCAGTAGAGAGCAGGTCATGTCAGCTTCACTCCTTTCCTGAAGACTGGGATATCCAGCCACCATGGCAACTTCTGTGACTGGGAAACAAGCCAAACAAAAAACAGACTATCACACTTCCTTTAATGTTCATAACACACTTTACAGTCTTTGCAGTTTCAGATTAAAGGTTACTTTAATCCTGACAGACATAAGGGCCCTGAGGTGTCAATCAACTGAATATCATTTAATTTATATATCACTTCCACCTACTGGTAGCCTGAGGAATGACAGCCTACCAGTCAAAGGGAAATCTATCGCCATGCTGCAGTTGCCTTTAATGATGAAAAAATCCGCTGTGATGACAAGAAACAAACAAATTAATTAATTAATTAATTATGGCAGCAGCTGAGGCAGGTCTTCACTGCAAAGTGCTCTGAGATCCTAGCAAAGTACTACATGAATGCAATCCTCCATTATTATTATCGATGTTACAAACTCACAGCTAATGATGACGATAATGACACCTGGAGGCTGCCTGCAGCTTTCACACTGAACATCTCCCAGGTAACAGGCCTCAACCCCCCAGCCATGCCACTCACCCAACGGCCAACACCAAATCACATATCCAGGTGATGTCACAGGAGATATTAGCCTCGAACCTTGAGCCTCCTATTCTTCATCGCTGTGCATTATCATGGAAAGGGGTGCTGGACAATATGGGCAGAAAGCAATGAGACCCAGCCAGGACTAACTTACATGCTATAAAAAACTAAATACAAACAAACTTTGCAAAGCAAAAGTCAGTCTTTTTTCACCCAGCATGTAACACTGCCTGCATGTATTACATAAGATCTATCAGCTGACAGATGATTGATGGATGATTGACAGATGCACTTTTCCTTCATAAAGCTACATTAATGTACTTTGATCTCAGCTACATCAGCCAGTCTAGCTAGTTAGCTAGCTGTGTCTGTTTTGCTCTCATAATGAATACGACAACTGCAAAGTTAACTTAAGGGACAGAACATAAAATGATCAATGTTAGTGCAACACCTGAAAAACATGTGATGTCAGGCCGTCGCTACCTAACAGTGACTCTCCTCTACTGTTCGAATTATCCACCAGGTCCTCCTATTCTGAACCCTGCCAATAAGCTCCATTCTTTTACATTGTAATGATTTCTGGGATAGGAAACACTACCTAGATAGTGTACCTCAAGCACACTACACTGTCTGTACTGTCTCGTGTGACTGTATGTGGATGGCCGTACAGACCTCAGAGTGCATTGCATACTGTGTCTGTGTTTGTTTTGGGAAACAACGTGTGAATTGCAGACCTCAATAAATGTAAACTTTCCACATGAATAATGGCTGCCAAAATATATGACCCCCCAATTCCAAGTCAAACTAAGGGATAAGTAATGCACACGCTCACTGTCAGGGCTCTGCAGTGGTGAACTGAGAGGAAAAAGCTTGAGAAATACCACACGTTCACCATACACTGTAAACCTGAGGGGCGTGGCTTCCAAACCAAACAACACAGCTACTTTCTCAGTTTAGCTCGGCCACCAGCAGGTCAGCACACCTCACATTCAGAGCCCCTGTGCTTCACATTCAGGAGAGATAATGAGTCTGAGCCCAGTGTTTACTCCACACATGCAACGCATGACGCTGAGGAAAGTGGACCTTTTGGTCGAGGATGTTTCTGAATTCTGCAGAGCCCTAAAAATGACAGTTTTGGCCATACTGGGTGTGGCTGAAGGCTGACCGCTCCGAAAAAGACTTTACATGTATTCTATGCCGACTGCCTGATAGTGACAGCAAGTTTCATCCTAAGAATATCAGAAAAATGTCTCAATAAATCATAGAAAAACGGGATAAAAAAGGAAGAAGACACCAAACAAAAAAACAACTAAAAAGAACAATAAGCTTCCAACCAACGGGCCAGGAAGCCTAATAATAGCAAAAGTAATAATAATAACCACAACAAGAGCAACGGCAACAGAAATAGCAACAACAGTAATAATTCTAACAGCAACAATAGCAATGGCGACAGCAGTAGCACCAGCAGAAGTAGCACTGATGATCATCTTGCAGGAATGACCCGGGATGCAGAGAGATGAAGCCTCCAGCCTGACTCGCGCCCTGCTGTAATGCAGAGTGCGGGAGGACCTGCCCTGTAAGCCGATTCCTGCGCGGGCTCTACAGTTTCATACAGCCTCAAACTCACTGCCGTCTCCGAGACAAACTCCAGCCAGGACGCAGCCAACATGGACGGTCCCCGCAGACACGCACATGCTCCACACGCTGACAGACACAGTCTCACACATGCACTTTCTTTCGCCTGTTTGCTTCCTGCTGTGTGCACCCCGGAGAGGAGAGGGAGAGGGAGAGCAGCGGGGGCGCCCTGTGAGACCCCCCCAGAGAGCGCTCGCTGCGCAGGGCTTACCTCGGCTGCAGACCCCCCGGCACTCGGCTGCAGGGCAGTGAGGGAGGCAGGGAGAGGAGGAGCAGGACCGGGAAAACCAGCGAGAGCTTGTGCTTTGCCATTGAGACAATCGGCGGAGACTGCCACGGACCACAGCTGATTCATAATCTGCTCGGAGAGCGCAGACCGGAGCTCGCTGACGGACAGGGACGGCAGCCAATGGGAAGGCAGGGAGCCCCGTCACACGCCCCTCCCCTCTCGCTGACACGCGCAGGCACACACAAACATCGCTGTAAATACCTCTCTGCGCTGAGCCCCCCTCTCGCTGTCCCACTCCCAGCACAGAGGTACGCAGCTAAATGCGCAGGTGACCCTCAGGGATATTCAAGGTCAGTGCGAGAGGAGAATTTCCCATTAGACAGAGGATAAACACAATAACATGACCCAGATCCACGCTCCTCTGCCTCGGCGGGGGAGGCAAACGCACAGCAGAGAGGAGTGCTGTTTGCGGATTGGCCAGATGAGCCGTGTATGTGACAAGGTGACGTACAGCTGCAAGCCAAAGGAGCTGAATTTCATTTGCATCCCCTTCAGCGGGATCCCAACACCTCTCTGGACCTGAGAGCTCCTCTGTCTCATTCCCTCTCCTTCTCTTCCTCTCTCTCTTTTTTCTCTTTGTTTTTCTCTCCCTCTACATCTCTTTTCTGTCTCTCACTCCCTTTGTTTCTCTCTCTTTGTTTCTCTCACTCTCTCTGCTTCTCTCTCCCCAATTGTCACTCTCTCCCCCTCTCCTTCTCTCCCTCTCCCTCTTTCTTTTCTGTCTCTCTCTGTCTCTCTTTTCTCTCTCTCCCTCTCTCTCCCTTTGTTTCTTTCTCTCTGTTTCTGTGTCATTCTCTCTGCTTCCCTCTCCCCCCTTTGTCACTCTCCCTCCCTCTCTCCTTTTCCTCTCTCCCCCTTCTCTCTTTGTTTTTCTCTCCCTTTGTTTCTGTTTTTTTTTCTCTCTCTCCTTCTCTTCCTCTCTCTCCCTTTGTTTCTCTCTCTCCCCCTCTCTCTCTCTCTCTCTCTCTCTGATTTTTCTCTCTCTCATATCTGTGCACCATGCTGCCCTACAGAGCTCCCTCCACCACACTTCCAGCTGAATGGATCAGCACACACCCACTGGAAGAATACGACAGGAGAGACTGTTCCATCAGCTGGGCTGGATGGAGCAGGGCTGCCACTCAGTGCTGCACTGTTCTACATTGCACTTCTGATGGTTTGATTAAAACGATGAAACAAGACAGAAGAATTTATCCTGTCAGATTAATCAGATGAAAACTGTCGTCATTACTGTTCCAAAATCCTCACCAGCAATATGATGTACTGGTAATGAGCAGGGCTTGTAACCGACAGGTTGCTGGTTTGATTCCCTGTAGGTACACTCCTGTTGTAGCCTTCAGTTCTTTATTAAATATACATTTGTTTATGATATATAATGTGTGTGTGTGTACATTTAAACATTATTGTATTTATAAATAAAAAACAAAATCACTAAGTGAGAAAAATTGTTTTACTATTGATGAAGAGTAAAAATCATGTTTTTAAAATCCCTTTTTCCACTGTTAAAATGCATCTCATTTTGTTAAATGTAATGAACATACTTATCTGACAAAACATTGATTTATTGACTTATTTTAACATAAAATATTGATTAATTTAACATAAATACCCCTAAAATAATATATATATATATATTAGAAATGTAGCTGTTGATTTATTTTCTGGACTACATAATCATGCAGTTACAAATGATTTTGTGCCTCTCTGAATAACTGCTGCTGAATTGAATCTATATGTCTCTGGAGATATCAGCAAGATATCAGTAATGTTTGCAGGAAGAGGGCAGCAAGGTTAATGAGAGCTTTGTTTAAACAGAAATGCTGTCCTGCGGGTCATTAGTAGGTCAGCTCGTGGCTTGTGTCTGTTTACAAACATCACTTCAATAAATCTGCAAGGAAATGGCAATACTGAAAATATTACGATAATCCTTAATTTTCCATTCCATTAAAAGCAGGATTAGACAAATGGTTGTATGCACATAGAAACAGTGGAAAGCTGCTCCTTTAATCTGTGATTTAAATACATCTGATATTAAACTCTAATTGCGGCTAGCAAGCCCACAAAACATTGAAATAGCAAACAAAAATGACATTTAGTTATTATAAATAACTGGAAAGCATTGTTCTGTTTATTTCTTGTTGAATCAAGACTGCATTTCAGGTGCATATTTTTGGAGGCACTGTCTCCCTTTAAATGTGTTACTCAGATGTGCAGTGACTGGATTTCTTGCCTTTTACAGCACTGCACTGAAGAAAGCCGTTCCCACTGTGTGATGCCACTGCACTCGGCACACAGGAGAGGAAATTACAGACGCCCATCTGAAAAACAGGGTCTGCGAGGCGCGATACGCCAGGACAGGGCGATGAGTCACTGCAGCTTCAGCTGCATATCCTCTCCTGCTGTTCGTTCCCTTAATGAAGAGGCTGGTGGGGGGCTCCCTTCCCCGGCCATAATTACCGGCTGTTACATCATCATCTAACCCAAAAACCATGCCCACCTGGCTCTTCCTGAGTCATAGAGCTTTAAATGTCTGTCCAAATCACAGTTTTCCTCCATGAATTTCCAGAGTATGAGAGGTCTTCACAGATAATTGACATATTTTGACTCTGCTTTGGATATATTTTTGACATAGTGTGCCAAAAGCCATTGCATTGAGAGCAGTTATTTATGCTCTGCACATTCTTCACTGAGGAAAATGGTGGGCTAAATGACCACAGCCCTACTTTCTGTTTTGACATGCTTTTTGTAAGATTAGTGTAACAGCCATTTCAATGCACTTGTAATCATAGCAAAGCATATGTTATGTGCTGCTTTGAAGATAATGTTGATGGGCAGAGTAAAATATTTAATTTGACATGTTTTTGTCATTAAAATTATTTGCTTGCTTCTTTCATTGTTTCACAGTGTAATCATCTGTGCCATGCTGGATTCTTACTATTACTGTATTATTGTTGTGTAATATAATAATATAATGTTACCATCTTATTCAATATCTGTGGTTTTGACTTTACGCTTTCAAATGTAATATCCTGTAAAATAAACTCAGATTTTCACGTTTGTTTTTATAAACTGACTTTCACCCCTTTTTAACATTCAAAATAAGTAATTACAACTTTCTTGCTATTTGCTAATGAATAAATCTGGAGGTATATATGTACAAAGACACAGACACCCACACACAGACTTGGATGCCAGCTAACCATATTTGGGGCAGCAGATCACAACGCCATTGCTGGGGGTGGCAGGTATGCCATTCCCCAAGTTACTGTACACTGTAGGTGTGGTGGCATATTGCACCGAGACTACAGAAATAACCACAATAGCCCTGAGGTCTGACTCACTGACTCACTAACATGAACGCGTATGCTGCTAACCTCATTTCAGCAAACAGAATTTCCGTATATTACATGGTGACCTGAAGTCAGAACTCAATAGTTAGGAGTTAAAATATCATGGATCTCTGCGAGATACAGATCAGCATCTTGTGTCACCCCGCTTATTTTAATGCAGACATTTCAGAAAACATCATCACTTACCGGCGTCAACAAATGACAAATGGTGATCCTCAATCAGTTGCTCCTTTTTCAAATAAATGAGAATCCTTAATAAGATTAGTAAAACAAATCTGATCCCAGATCAGTGGCACAGTGACAGGGATTTTACTTTTGAGCCCTTTTTTGATACATAAATTTGAATGCACTCTTTTTCGTACTTCAAAATATTTAAATTGATTTGTGATATAATTCATTCATTTATGATATGATTTATTTGTTTATGATATGATATATGATTTATGATAACTTGTAGCCTACTCTATTAAAAGGAAACAGGCGCTCTAATCTCTCCTCTTTGGGTCCTCAGGAACCCGTTGCCGCGGGGAAGTCTGGGATCGCTCTTTCCTCCTCGGGTTCTGGACTGCGAAGATGGGTAGGTTTCGCTATAACCTTCTTAAGGTTATATTTAGACACATTAAATATTAAATAAATCAGAAACTTTTAGAACAACAGCTCAGAGACTTCAGGAGTATAGCCTTGTTGTAAAATCTGTCTGACTATAATTATTGCGGTGTTTTTTAACTCAGAAGATGGCCATGCTGTCTGTTGCTTGTCTTGACGGGCTCAGGGTGCCTGTGTATCAATAGCTGTGTAGCTAACAAGCTAATGCTATATGGCTACCAATTTATAGCAACAGCATTTACTAGCTTGTATACAGATAGATATTTGTGTTAGTTAAATGTCTCAGTAGCTAGTTATTTTGGTTGTCAGGTAGCGACTGGTTGTATGCTACGGTTTTTTATGTAATGGGTTTTGAAGCACAGACTAACTGCCTCGCCAACGTGATCACTTTGAAAACACGTTGAAATGAACTAGCCAGCTGGCAAGCGTAACCTATCTGTGAAAATGTGCTAGGCATCTTAAATAAGCTTTCGAAATCAATGCTGATTGCGACAGCTTTATCCTCGTTCGGTCGTGAATGGCCCCAGCTAGCAGACTAAGTGTTAAGGTCGTATGTGTTACTGTGCCGGTGTGCTTGGTAAGAGCGCTAGGCTGGTAACTCAGATATAGGTGCCAGGTAGGGTCTTTACCCGCTCCTGTCGTCAAAATCCAGCGGGGTGGGTCCGTTAACATAAGTGTCACGTGTGATATGGTAAACCTACCCTCGAAATGATGGTAGCTGACGAGTAAAATGTATGATCCCTAAGCTGCTTCTTGCGTTTTCACCCTTTACCCTGCCTGTTTGTGCAGGCAAGTGCCGCGGTCTGCGTACTGCCAGGAAGCTGCGGAATCACCGCCGAGAGCAGAAATGGCACGACAAGCAGTACAAGAAGGCCCACCTGGGCACAGCCCTGAAGGCCAACCCCTTCGGAGGGGCCTCCCACGCCAAAGGAATCGTCCTGGAGAAAGTGTAGGTTAAACTCAGCCCGTTTCATCCCCTCTACACCTTTGCAGATTGACACTTCATCTTATTTGTCGCACAAGTCTGTTTTTAAATGTGGATGAAATGCATTATTATCTTGTTTTTACAGTAATGAACTGAAATGTGGCAAATGTTTATGTCCAAACTTGTCTCTCCGCTCAGGGGTGTTGAAGCCAAGCAGCCGAACTCTGCCATCAGGAAGTGTGTCCGAGTCCAGCTGATCAAGAACGGGAAGAAGATCACCGCCTTCGTGCCCAACGATGGCTGCTTGAACTTCATTGAGGTCAGAGTTCACAATGTCTTCAAATGGGGAAGCTAAAATACAGTGACATCTGGTGTCTTAGACATTCTGTTCAAGGAGCCAGTTGAGATCATTAGTATTTATGCAGTGCAGCAGAGTAGTTCAGATTTTTTTGCTTCCACATATATTCAAGTATTCATTCATGCAAGGGTGTCTAAATGGATATGAATGGCTTATTTTTAAAGACCTTTTCAGCCACTCATTTGAAGCCAGTGTGCTGACTCCTGAAGTCCTGTTTGTGCATTAAAATTTAAACTCTTGTGTTGTGAAACATCAGGGCACTCATGTGTTGTGTCTGTTTCAGGAAAACGACGAGGTCCTGGTGGCAGGATTTGGGCGTAAAGGTCATGCCGTTGGTGACATCCCCGGCGTGCGCTTCAAAGTTGTCAAAGTGGCCAATGTCTCTCTTCTGGCCCTGTACAAAGGCAAGAAGGAGAGGCCCAGATCGTAACCTGTGCAGACATGGAAATCAATAAAACATAAAAACAAATTGAACTCATTCTGTTTGTCTTTATGTGCTAGATCAGAATGTTAAATCTTGGAATTGAATGTTTGCAAGTTCTGTTTGTATTAGTTCTTTTACCAGTTTTTGCAGGGTCTCTTTGCAGCTTATCTGGCATATTTTAAATTGGAAAAAATGGAAACATCAGTTCAGAGCTCATGAATAATTAAGGCTAAAGGCTTTAGTGATTCAGTCATGTTGTTCAGTTCCTTTGTGAACATGTTTTTCTATGGAAAAATCCCAGGTGTACATCTATTTCCATCAGTAATTAACTGAAAACATGTCTGTGTTTTGCTGTTTTTTAGCATTTGGTTTAAATGAAATGTGGAATGTATTGACACAGGTGTTCGGAAGGAATGAGCACCAGCATCCCTGGGATAACAAACTCACCCCTGCAGGCTCGTTTTGTTCTGGGAAAGGTTGTGTGTTTGGCAGTGCAGCTTCTGTGAGGTGTGCATGTAGCGAAGGGAGAGAGCAGTCACATACTCAACCGTAGTGACAGCACTCCGTCACAGTGCATTCCTGAGAAGGACCTGTTTACTGGGGCTGCAGGAAGCATAGAATGACCACCTTGTGTACGTATTTCACATGTACATTTTGCCGCTTAACAGACACTCTTATCCAGAGCGACATACATTTACAATGTTTACATTCAGTAGATGCTCTTATTTTGAGTGACTCCATAAGTTCATCACAAAGGGCATTCAGCAGGGACAGCAAGGGACACAAGGAAACATGAACAGCCAGTGCAGGGCCAGTGCTTAGGGGTGCATTGGACCCCCAGACAGACCTCAGTACACCCCCAGTTGTCTCCTTATATCCCGATGTCTCCATAGTATTTATTACGTTTTTTAAGACATGACGTTTTGTGCCCCCCGTGGATGGCAAGTGCACCCCTCTGTATTTTCTCCTGGCATTGAGCCTGAGCCATTGTCGCACACAATGCCTTTACACTAACATTAACCCAGGATATATAGCAGATGTACGGAGTATTTTCGTAACGGAAATGTAGCCAATGTCTGATTGAATTTTGCTGTCATCAGATTTTTGGATGCTCATGTGTGGTAAGCAAGCCTAGACAATCGACCCTCCTGCATTCTAGCTAACGGTATTTCAAAGCGACATTCCAACCAGTTAGTACAGCTCAACATATGTATTATATTAAGACCAAAATGTGGCATATAATGAGATCTGAGAAGCATTTTGCGGAGGTGAGATGACACGCGCAGAAAGGTTCCCCGTGCGTCAGTATTGCCATCTGCGCGGAGTCTTTGGTGCGTTTCTATAGCAACGGAGCTGTTTACTATCAAAGCTGCATGGCACCGAGACGAACCGGCGATACATTGTCAAAGGTTTCAAAGACCGTCAAAAAGAGGCGATAAATGTAAGAGTTTATGATCAATGAGGCTTTTGACTTCCGAATACAGCTGCTTTTAAAACGGGTTAGATAGCTAGCTCCATTCCTTTTTGAGCAATTTCTGTTACCCTATTTAATGCGAATACATTCCGTTAGCTACCAAAGTTGGACTAACTTGGCTTGCACACTAGCTGCAAACTATGCATATCATACTGTAGCTAATGTTGGCTCGATGAGGTTTGACTACCAGGTTTAATCTAGCACAAGTAACCAGCTAGCTGGACGTTTCTACTGAGTTCTAGCTGGCTTGGCTACGTAACTAAGCCTAAATTACAGACTAGTACTCACAGCATGCAGAAACGTCAAACATCGCAAGTTTTCGACAGCACAAATGTAGCTAACTAGCTAACCTGTTGCCCCAAAGACTTGCAGTAGTGCAGCTAGCCAGCTGTAGTT